>JAAALK010000283.1:59373864-59715050 GCA_019279435.1 Zizania palustris
GAGTTAGATACGGGGAAGCTCCTCGCGCGCGAAAGGGCATGTTTAGGTTATCGTACCTGTGGCCGCGGGATCGTCGACATGGTCCGGAGGCGGGAGCTGGTCCGACGGGCTCGGGCGGAGAAGAGGTTGTCGAACGAAGTCGACGGGGAACCCGCCACCGCCGCGGCCAGCTCCGCCTCTCTGTCGGCACTCTTCTCAAGGCCGCCAAGCGGGTCGTCTAAAACCCCCGCGGCCCAGGCTGTCTGCGGCCTCGCTTTCAAGAGAGCCCGCGGAGCCCCCCGCCGAGACGGGAATCGGCGAGGAGGCGGTCCCCGGGCGACGCGCCGCTTCAACGGTGCGCGCCTCTTGGTCGGCGCCCGGGGCGAGTTCTGCCGGGCCCGAGCGAAGGGGGGCGTCCTCGCGCCCCTCGATATCCGGCCGAACCGGCGGGTCCGGGACCACTGCCTCCGGAGGGTCCTCCGGCTCGGACTGGGCCCCTTCGCTAGAGCCCCCTCCCTCGGAACGGGAGGCAGAGGAGGGTTCCGGCGACGCGCGCTTCGGCCCCTTCATGACCCTCCTCTTCTTCGGGAGACCCGGAGAGAGGCCGCCGTCCGCGTCGCCTGCCTTTCTCTTCGAGACGTCCCGGAGGACTTCGCCCTCCGGGAGAGGCGGGGGCGTAAGATCGAGCGCCCCCCACACCCTGTTCGAGCGCTCCAGGAGCCCACCAGCTCCATCCGGCGGACCCGTTCGGCCGCGGTGGGAACTCCTAGAATCTTCTCCGCCAGGCGTGCAATTTCCTCGGGCGTCCGGGCGACGAGCGACCCTGCATTCCTTCGTCAGTGTTGCGGACACCCCTCGAGCGCACAGCACAAAGCCGAAGGCGACGAGAGATCGATACTTACCAAGCTGACGAGAGAGCTCCGCTGGCACCGTGGCGTCTCGGCTGCTGCGGAGCAGGCGGGCCACTCCGCCTTCAGCGGGGAGATCTCTAAGGCCACGAACTCCTCCGTCAAGTCCCGCATGCTCATCCGGCGGGCGACAATCTGGAGGAGCTGTACTCTCGCCGAGATGGCCCCGGAGTTGGCTTCGACGCGCGCCTCCCTCCGGAACCAGATGTGGCGCGGGATTCCGGCTAAGCCGGAGGTGAGCCCTACGCGGACGTAGAACCACCGGTTCACCCACTTCGAATACCACCTTTCGTTGGTGGCCTTCGCCGGGAAGGAGTCCGCGTACCTTCTCCGGAGCTGGAAGTTGATGCTCCCGAAGGCTAGCACTCGGCCATCCTTCTTCTTCGGCTGGCAGAGGGCTTCGTGCATCTCGGCGAAGACCTCCGCTCTCCCCTCGCAGCCTTCGGCGCGCATGGCCCACTCGAAAATGGCGAGGCGGGCCACGGCGTTGGGAGACAACTGCGGGAGCTCCAGGTGAAACGCCTCCAGGACCCCAGCGAGGAGCTCAGAGGCAGGGAACCCCAGGCCCGCGTCGAAGAAGGCCTCGAAGACGACGACCTCGCCTTCCCGCGGCTGCGGGGCCGTCTCCCGCCCCGGCCTTCTCGCCGGCGTTTCTGGCCCAAGGCGGGTCCTGGTAGCCTGCTCGATCGAGGCTTCAGTGCACGCCGACGCCCCGAGCTCCAGCGTCTGCTCTCGGAACCGCTCAGAAGCGGGGCGGAGCTCACGCGCGCCGCGCACCTCTGGCGTGTCGGTCGCCGCCGCCGCCGCGGCCGCCGCCATCTGGCGCTGCAGGAAGCGTGGGTCCATCGCCATCGCAGGGACTGGTTTCTTCGACATTCTAGGAAAGCAGGCGGAAATGCAGAGCTCAAAGGCGAGTAGACGGTGGACTAAGCAGTGCGGCTGAAGCGTGAGGGTGAAGAAGGAGGAAATCGTGGGGGGCCACATATATATACCTGTCGGCGGGGCCGGCGGTTCGATTCCTGCCTCGGTTAACGCGCGCGCATGGCGGTTGGCATGGCGCCGCATTTAAGACCGGTTGGCGTACCGGGGCGCGGGGCGATCTTCTGGTGATCCGCCTTTTCAATGTTGCCGACACGTGTGTTAACTGCCCTCTGGGGGCACGCGCCCGGCCCTTCGAGGTTGGAGCCCCCGGAGTCAAGACGCGGCGGCCCCCCGTGGTTCCGGCCAACTCCCCTCGGCGGATGCGGCGCTCTAAGGCAAGGTACGTACTCGTGTGAATTGATGGGATTATCTTGTGCGCTTCCACCCCCTCCTATTGCAGGGCTACGAGCGGGAAGAAGCGAGGGGCTACTGTTGGGGGAGATAATCCCGGGAATCAGCGGGGTGGGCCCCCCAGCCGGAGGGCCCAGGCTTGATGACGGAGGCCATCGTCCGGAGGAGCGTGGCCGGAGGTCACCTTCCGGAGGAGCGTGGCCGGAGGTCACCTTCCGGAGGAGCGTGGCCGAAGGTCACCTCCCGGAGGAGCATGGCCGGAGGTCACCATCCGGAGAGGCGTGGCCGGAGGTCACCGTCCGGAGGGGCGTGGCCGGAGGTCACCGTCCGGAGAGGCGTGGCCGGAGGTCACCGTCCGGAGGGGCGTGGCCGGAGGTAACTGTCCGGAGGAGCGTGGCCGGAAGTCACCGTCCGGAGGATGGAGCCAGCGATCGGTTCTCGGCGTAGGACACGGGAGGCCATTCGCGGAGGTTGAAGGTCCTGGAGCCCTCGGTCGGACCGGCAAGGCGGGCCCGAAGAGAGTCGAGGCGGGAAAAGGACTAGGCAGTCGTACGAAAGGACAAGATCGCGATCTTCTGGACCGTGTCAGGCGGCACGGGAAGCACCCGACACGGCCGCTGCGCTGTCAGAGCCGAATCTTCTTGTCTGTACTATGTGCCTTTTTGTCTGTACTATCGGTCGGGGTTGGTCGGGTAGCCGTTGCTGGCTCGGGGGCGCTCAGCCCCCGGGCCAGGGCGCCCTATAAATACCCCCCACCACAGTTGTAACAGGACACACAAGCATTGAATACACTGTTCTCGTTTTCCACTCAAAACCTGCTGGTTCGATCCGTCGTTCCAACAACCACTCGTGAGAGAACCCTTTTATTCGTAAAGTTTGTTGAAGGAATTGCCATTTAACTTTGTCATAAGTTTTTTCAAAATCAATTTTGAATATAATACCATCCATCTTTTTAGTGTGTAATTCATGGATAGTTTCATGTAAAATCACCACCCCTTCCATTATATTTCTATTGGCTAAAAAGGTTGTTTGTGTTGGACAGATGACCTTATGAGATACCATTGTGATCCTATTAGTGCCAACATTTGTAAATATTTTGAAACTAACATTTAAAAGGCATATGGGTCTATATTGATGGATTTGTTTTGCATAAGCTTTTTTTGGTAATAACAAAATGGTTCCAAAATTTAATATATATATATATATATATAAAGGGGTAGAAACCCTTTATGAAATTCTCTAACCAAATTGGACTTTAGTGGACAGATACATCTAAAATGGTTATACCATGGTTCAATTTTTTAGATAATGGCAATGATTTACATCCCTGCCATCTGCCAATAGGCACACATCCAATAAGTAATAGAACTAAAAATAAAAAAGAAATGAAAAAAGACATGGAAACATCCAAACTCTAAAAAATGACTAAAATGGTCCAGCAAACTAGAAGTAGAAATTCTATCATAAGAGCCGACATGTACTACACCATCAAAAGTAGGACAAGAGATCGTTGGCTACCAAATCCAAGTGTGTAGCACCATTGCACATAGTATCCTATTGTCCCTGTGAAAGTATCGTACACTAGGAATGGAGTAAACTGAAACACGTGAAGATAACCTGCATATTGTTAGACAACTTTTTCCATTAAAAGCCATGTCATTACGGTAACGCCAAATTGACCAGCATAAAGATATATCCCCAACCAAAACCATTTTTTAATTGACCTAGGTAATCCCCTTAACCAATTACCAAAATATCTTTTCCATTACGGGGAGGAGGAATGTTAACGACAAAAAATACACACAGCCAAGCAAGGCATGCAACCTGACACTGGAAGAAAAGATTATCGATATTCTCGTGTTCATTACAGAAAAAGCATCGTTTGTTTCAACTCCAATTTCTCTTTGCCAAGTTATCTTTTGTTAGGATCACATTTTAATGGAGAAACCACTAAACACTTTTATTTTTAGTGGCATTTTTAACTCCCATAAAATCCTCTTTTGAATTCTTAGATTAGAGCTCATGATTGCCTTGTACATAGATTTGACAAAAATTTGGCCATTTTTATGAAGCGACCATATAAAGTAATCCTTATCATCTGATAGAGTTATGTTATTCAAATGGCAAATTAAATTAATCCACTCCACTAGCTTTGGTCCTATGATTGAACAACAAAAATAAATATTTAGTGGAGATGAGCTCATAACTTCTACTAAAGAAGAGCGTTTCGTTCAAGCTATATTATAAATAGTAGGGTATTGACATTTGAGTGGTTGTGAACCCAACCATGTATCTTCCCAAAATCTTATCTCCATTCCATTGCCATATTTGAAATGACCATATTCAAAAAAGCTATCTTTAGCCTTCATCAGGCTAATCCAAAATTGAGATGTTCCAGGTTTTTGTGTCATGTGGGAAAGATATTTACCCTTTATATACTTGTTACGCAAAAGGCTATGCCATATGCCATTGCCATTTATTAGCATGAAGAGCTATTTACTTAGTAAACATATATTCTTGATATCAAGGTTTTGGACACCTAGTTCGCCTTGATCTTTTGGTTGGCATATATAATTCCATTTTGTTAGCCTATACTTATTTTTCTTGCTATCATTGCTCTAGAAAAAGCGAGATCTAAATAAATCCAATCTTTGAAGCACACCTCTAGGTATTTCAAAGAAAGATAACATGAACATAGGGAGACTCGAAATAACCGAATTAAGAAGGACCAATCTTCCACCATATGAGATATTTTTGCCCTTCCAAGTGCTAAGTTTTCTTTGAAACCTATTCTCCAC
The DNA here is from genome assembly GCA_019279435.1 of Zizania palustris. Lineage (NCBI taxonomy): Eukaryota > Viridiplantae > Streptophyta > Magnoliopsida > Poales > Poaceae > Zizania > Zizania palustris. The sequence goes on from JAAALK010000283.1 coordinate 59,378,822, forward strand.
CCCTTTGCAATCGGAATTTTTGAGTTTTCGATAGTGGATTGGCATGCCTAGCACTACTAGAAAACCCTCCCTGTAGATACGCTGTAGTGGTAACACAGTCTAAAAGCATCTCTATGTCGACACATAAAGATGCATTTTAATACGATTTCAAAAACATGTCAGACTGTTACGATATTAGACATGCTTATAGTGTGATTAGGCATATAAAGACATTTTTAACACGCTATTGAAGTTGTCTCAAAGTGACACCGAGTTAGACACGATTTGAAGTGTCATTATCCCATAGAGACGTTGTAAAGTGTATCAAACAATTGTTTATAGTTAGGTATAGATGCTTTCTAACTTGATTAGAAAAAGCGTAGGGAATTGATACAAAGTTTAACATTCTGTCAACCACGAATAGCATGTAGATTAGTTTTAAAGCGTATCAAATAATCATCAATAAAAATGACACTGACATAGACACGCTTTGAAGTGCCATTATCCTCTTGACACATTGTAAAGTGTATCAAATAATTGTTTATAGCTAGGTATATATTTGTGTCACGAATTAGCCTAGAAGTTATACAATTAGTTTTATAATTAGCTCATATTTATTCCTTCTAATTAGTATCTAAGCATCCGATACGACAGAATCTATACTTTAACCCCCTATCGTCCAAACAACCCAAAAATTCAAATAAAATATGAGACGGAGGAATAATTAGGAAGACAAACTCATATGTATTGTTGTGTTGCCTAAATGATCTACAGTGTATTGATTCTCTGTTTTCTATTCATGAATAAGAAATGAAGTTATGAGCTTGATCCTCATCTTCTTCAAAAAGAGGGGAGAGCTATATACATTTGGGGATTTTAGTTCTCATGATGGTTCAGTTCATTGTGTGCTGTCTATGGTGGTGGTCATTGATGATTCTGTGGTGGTGTTGCCAGTAATGGTGTAGTGATGGATGATTGGGAGCTAGGGAGTAGGGATGCATGTGGCTGTAGTTGTGGACAATTTGATTTGGTTGTTTAGGAATTGTACAGGGTTGCTGCAATTTAATGTGTTCTGCAATGTAACAATGTGTATTGATTACTAATTATTGACGTTTTTTCTCGAAAATGATATCCCCTGTTATAGTGCCCTTGAGGCCTATTTATAGCTCCAAGGCTCAAAGCGTAGAATTTTACAATGTCACCCTTATTATCCAGGAGATTTGATAACCTTCTCTACCCATATTGATATGGGTTGAAGGGTGAGGAGGCATGTTGAAGATCATGGCCTCATGGCTCCAGAAGTGATGAGTGATTGTCAACAAAAGTCAACGGAGAGAGATGAGGAGAAGAGAGACCTTCCATGTCTTAACCGCGTGTGACTCAGGTACACGGACGGCGAGCGACTATCGGGCAGAGGGGCTGCGGAGTCGGGTCGGCCCAATCCGGTACATGGGCTAGGAATGGCAAATAATTTGTTGGTCTATTGACTAGGTTTGACTCAGGTAAACAGGCGGCGAGCGATTTTTAGGCTGAGGGATTCATGGAATCGGGCCGATCCAATCCAGGTACCTGGTACGAAGATAGTAGACACTTTGTCGGTTTCAGCGTAAAACTGACACACCAATCTAGACCGTTGATCAGAGATCAAATCGTCCTAAAGCGAAGTCATAGCTGCTATGAAATCTCCACGTCAGGACAAGCTATCTATAGATAGGATTTTACTATTTTGCCCGTTGGGCCCATAGTTTTATTTTTGCGTCTGTGTGTAATTTACCTTAGGGGTAAATGTGTATTTTCCACTTTTTGAACTGCCTATATAAAGGCATTGTATTCCCCTTGGGTTTCTAACTCACTTGAAATCAAATCAGAGTTCACTTTATCAAATATCACAAAAAATCCCTATTGTTCTTCCCTGTTCTTCATCGTAGTAGTCTGATCCCCACCGCATATTCCTATTCTTGTGAAGTCAGTTTTCTTTGGCCGGTCTTTTCTTCGAGCTTTGGTGTTGAGGTCTCGTGGTGTACAGTGGCGCGGCTATAGTGGCCGCCGGTGGTCTTTTTTAGGAACTTCTATTCCCGGTTTTTGGTGGGACTCGGCGCAAACATGGTTCTAGCGTTGTGGGAGCCAGCGCAGCGGCAGCTGAAGGCGACCGCACTATTGCACTGCGACGCGTGAAGGCACGGAACGGCGGAAGGCCTAGCGGCGTTGTTCGGTGGGCGCTGGTGTTCTGTGCGGGGGACTCCCAAGGGCAGTGTTGCGGCGCTCATTGCGCACAGAAGCAATGAACAGGACACAACAAGCACATTAATTTTTCTCTCAATCCTTGTGCAAATGCACTTTTATTTCTTAATATTTTGATGATTTATTCACTTGTTCAGTACTATATTTCAGATTGCATCATGAATATTTATTGATATATTTGAGAGCATTGTTTACTTTCGACATTTATTTTGTCAAATTACATGCGTTAAATATTGTGCTTATCTCATATCTATCAGATTGTCTGTGTCGTGCCCCGATTTAATAAATAGAGACTTTATTGAAATTCCATAGAAAATCAATAAAACAAGACGTTCATCATGCGACCACGTACAATACGGGCAATCATTCACGGTTCGTAGACCGCATTAATACAAAAGTGAATAAAGGTGAAGAGAAACTAATAAAATAAGGGTCCTAGATGAACGCCTCCTTCCAGTCTCGCCTTGACTGGGTCGCTACTCCAGACCTTCATCCTCCTCGTAGTAGACTGGCTCTGATGGTGTAAGTCAATGGGGTGAGTACAGATGTACTCAGCAAGCCACCGAATGCAAATATAATGCAAGATAATAACAAGGGAGATGGTGGCTAGTTTTGCGGAAGCGAGTAATTTGTAAAGCAATTTAATGTGAACAATTTATTAGTACTGAAACATAAACATGTGTATGCATCATCATCTTCTAACTCGAGGGGTACAGTCAGCCCCACCTCGCTCAACAGTCCTTACATGCCATGAATAACTCAACCATTCAAACAATTGTAAACTAACTGCGAGTAGTCACACAACCCGCCCTTGACCGTGGGCTCGGCTTTTCGAAAAGATTAAATTACTGTGATCAGAGATGTACCACTGTACCCACAAGGCACGCACTCATCACTTACACCAAAGTGTAACGAGATGACCCATTTCACGGGAACTCGTGCCAAAACCTTCCATATAGTCCTCCCCGACCCAACAGCACCCTCTTATAGGTTTCATATGGTGTCCCGACGCATCGGAGCCCCACCATACCCCCCCTTGAGCCTCGTCGGTACAAGTCGCCCGCAGGCTTGCCCCTTGCCCCCTCCACTATGGTGCATCGAGTCGGAGCATTCCATACTTCCAGTTAGGACTTACCCATTAGACTTGTGGTTGGTACGGAAGTGCTTTGCAACAGATCCCGCAGACCGGTCCTTATAGTGCCCCGGGTGCGACAAACCAATGCCCGAGCTTGCACCCAGAACCCACCATACTTATAACTTAGCCAACTCCAACAGAGTCCAGAGACGAGAATAACGGGGAAATTCATATACAAAATCCAGCTATCTACGACTCATTCTTTTTATCATATAGCAGTTGTGCCGGTACCTTGGGCACTAGCTAATAATTTTATAGTAGAGTGACAAGGAGTTAAGGCTCAATAAGCATGGCTTGGGTTTGCACACAAGGACGGGGATCTACTAAATATAAGTGTAAGGCTTTGATATTTGACTAATGCAATATTAACCTATGAGTTATAGCGATAATTTATTAAAACATGGGCTCAATAATGATCAACTGTTTCCACAGGGGTGGTCGATGACTTGCCTTGATCAGCAAATGGGGATGGAGGAACCTCGGGGTAGAACTCCTGCTCCTCGACGAACTCGTAGTCTTCTCGATACGGAAAAATAAACAGTACATTCAATAAACAGATAAAAATTCACCAAATACTAAGCATACACATTTGTGGGTTTTATAGGGTTTTAATATTCTGAATTTTAGTGAAAAACAGTGAATTTACATTTTTAGGATTTTTCCTAATTTAATTTATGAATTACTATTTTTAATCCTAAGGGGTTTTTATTCATTTATTTATTTATAATATTTTGGGTAACAGTAACATACTGTTTTTATGTCATTAATGTGTAGAGAATAATATTTTGGTTTTAACAAAATTTGAATGGTGAAATTTGGAGTTAAAATGAGCAAGTTATGAATTTTCAAAGTTTAAATCAATTTCTAGAATTTTATTTAAACAGAAAATGGGCTCTGGTCCACGGTGAGCCAGGCCCACGGTGGACTGCGCCACTGTGCGCGTGGACCGGATCAACCAGATCCATTGGATCCAGATCCGGCGGCCAGGCGCGAGGCGGGATCCTTTAAGTGAAAATGGACGGCTCAGATTAAATCGCATCGAACCGGTACGCGTGGACGCACCAGATCGCTCGGAGGTTTTAAGTGGTGATCGACGACCGAGAGGCCTCGATACCCCTTTGACCAGATCTGAGGGCCCTGATTAAATCCCGAAGGGATTTAATCCTAGCCCTCCGATCGCGATCGTGCGGTCGCGGCGCGATCCGGCGCGGCACGACGTAAGGGGGCGCGTACCCCCCTTCGTCTCCAGTGACGGCGGCCTCGGGTGCGACGGCGACGGTGGCGGCGAGTGCCTAGGGACCTTTCTAACGGCAAAAATGGAACGAGGAGGGGATGGCGGTCATGACCGTACCTTCGATGGCGAAGATGGACGAAGGATGGTGGCCGGCGGCGAGAGTAGACGACGAGGTCTTCACGGGTGGTCGACGGCGACGATGATCCGGCGGCGTTCTTGGCCAACGGAGGGGTGGCCGAGGACGAGCGGTCGTCGACGGTCACTCTGGTGGCGGTGGCTAGGGCAATGGGGGCCGGGATCGACGGTGATGGCTCGCCGGAGTTGGGACAGAGAGGGAGCCCGAAAAATGGGAAATGGCGCTCTGTTCTCGCTCGGCACGGGTTGCTTCGGTGTGGGCAGAGGGCGGCGTCTACAGGGGTACTTATAGGGGGTCGCCGGCGTCCAGATGGCAGGGAATTCCGAGGAACCCGAAGGTTGGCTTCCATCTCCGGCGAGGGTTTCCAAAAGCTTCGGATAGCTTTCCTTAAGTGCGTAAATGCGTCGCCATGGATGGAAAGGAGGCGGTGGCGTGCGGGGAAGGTGATCCGGGGGTGATCCGGGCGATCGCGGGCGGCCGGCGGCGAGAAACAGAAGGTGATCGCCGGGAGAAAGGAAGGGGGCGATCCCCTTCCATCGTAGACGAAGCATCTGACAGGTGGCCCCCACCTGTCAGCGGGCGAAACAGAAAAGGAAGGGCTGACAGGCGGGCCACGACTGTCAGGGAGAGGGAGGCGGAGGCGAGAGACTGCCACGTGGGGCCGAGCAGGGACGGGCGCGGGCGGGAGAGAGAGGGGGAACACGCCGACAGGCGGGTCCCACTTGTCAGCGGCTCATGGCTTGGATTGGGCCGGGCTCGGGTGCTTTGAGGGTTGAGGCCCGTTAAGCATTTTTAATTCTTTTCTGATTTAAAATAAATCAGTAATTCATATATTTGATTAAGGGTTGAATCACTGTTGATAAAAATTTGTAAAAATTCCTGAAATTATGTTTTGGCCTCTAGTTTATCTCATAAAATTTTCAAGTCCAAATTTTGAGTATTTCTCCCTGTTTTGGCTTTATTTGGGTTCTTTTAGGATTTTTCTTTAATAAATAAATCCATAAATGATTTAAATAATAATTTTCTTTTATTTTATTTGTTTTTATTTCTTGGTGTGTTACAGTCTGTGAACTGAGATTGTTTTTCTTTGCACTTGATGAAATCACTGTGTTCTGTTGAAATGTTTTGAGATATACCATCTGAACTATGAGCAATCTTAATCTGCTTTTAAGTACGGTGATAGTGTCTTTTTGTGTTGGACACTAGTCATTTTTAGGCTAGATTATTTTTAGTACTTGTGATCTTTCAGACTGTCATCTCATACTAAATCTGATAGGAGAGTGATAGCACTGGTTTTATCTATGAAAACTCTTGGAGATTTGATTTGTTTTTGATATGTGTCTTTTGAGGAGCATTGGGTGTTAAGGGTAGGCCATCAATTCAAAATAATTTGTTGAGGCGCCCATTCACCCCCTCTCTGGTCGCTACTCTCGGTCCTACAAGTGGTATCAGAGCAAGGTTAGGGTTTTTCCATACCTTAACCGGTTCTAACCCAAAGTAGCGATCATGACTTCTGTTGGGAAGGTTCCATCTCTTGAGATAGTTGGCTATAATTATTGGAAGACTCGCATGTGAGCCTATCTATTGAGCCAGCTGTTGAGCGCACTACCTCTGAGATAGTTGCTCAGCATGACCTAAACAACAAGACAGTGAACATTTTGTTTTTTTTTGGTTTAGGTCCTAGTGAGTTTGAGCGTGTTAGCCATCTCGACACTACTCGAGAGATCTGGGCTACCCCTCAGGCACACCATGAGGGGACAACTCAGGTCAAGGCTAGGATCTATCAGACCTACTGGCAAGAATATGAAATTTTCTCACAGAAGCCAGGTGAGACCGTCGAGACACTGTTTGGTCGCTTTTAGTCTATCATCAATAAGCTTAGGGCCAACAAGGCCGATAGAGATCAGTTGGTCTCAGATCATGAACATGCGCTCAAGGTTCTTCATACCTTGGACCCTAAGATCTGGGAGATCAAGGTATCATCCATTGTTGATAGTGCTTCTTATGATACCTTGACTGTCGCAGAGCCTTTCAGTAAGCTCAAGGTCTCAGAGGTTGATATCCAGTTGAGATCAAATATCACTAGGTCTAGATCAAAAACTTTGGCCCTTGTGACACCTTCTACTGATGCTTCTTTGAGTTGTGCTTTGTCCTCATTGATGTCTATCACTGAGGACCAGTTGGATCTTTTAGGAGATGATGATCTTTGTTTGTTCAATAGTCGGGTTCGTCGTGTTTATGATAAACGCATGCTTAAACGTCATGGCACAAAACCTAGTTGTTTTGAGTGTGGTGATCCAGATCATTTCATCGCCGATTGCCCCAAGCAGAACACTCACAAGAAGGGCACCGACGGTGGCTCCTACGACTCCAACAAGCACAACAGCTTCGACAAGTACACCTTCACCAAGGGCAAACCTAAGACAAAGTTCTCATGAAAGACCTTGAATGACTACCGGCACGAGAAAAAGAAGCAATACAAGACCTTCTTCGACGAGATGGAGAGAAGCTACTCCAAGCGATCATTCTCTTCTTTCTCTTCATTGAGCTCAAATGATGAGGAGATCGTGATCAAGAAGGGGAAGGAGAAGGACATGGAAGATCTGATGGGCCTCTGCTTCATGGATTTCAGGGACAAGATGAAGACTTGCTCGCACCACAACCGAAGATCTCGTAAGAGCGTCTACTCAATGGCTCTTAGGGATAAAGAAGACAGGGGCTTATGAGCTTGAAGTAGTTGAATTACTTGAAGAAAATCGTCAGGAGTTGAAGTATCGGGAGAAACTACTTAGGAGGGTTAAGAAGAGGGTATATGAGCTTGAGAGTGAGCTTGCTATGGCTAATAGCAAGATTGAGAGCCTATCTTCTTTCCCCTGCTTGGGTGAGAGCAGTGAGTGCCCTAACTATGAGGTGTTGCTGGGTGACCTGACTTCTCTGAAATCCAGGTACACTGAGAGGGTTGATGAGAGAGATGTTTTGGCCACTGAGCTTGAAAGCACTCAGGTGGAGCTGAAAGATGCTCATGCCACTATTGTCGTGCCCTGTAGAGACTGCCCATCCCATTTAGCTGACCTAGATGAGATGAGAGCGAAGGGTGATGAGTAGTCGGTGAGCTAGAGAGAGTTAGAGCTGAGTTGGAGCAGACCAAGCTTGATCTTGAGACCTTGTTAGTTCCACCCACTGTCTGTAAGAACTTCTTGTCTCTAAGGATGGAGCTAATCAAGATGAAAGATGAGAAGTTTGTTTGGATCGATGGAGAGTGTGAGATCTGTTTGTCTCAGGTGGAGGTGCTAGCTTCTTTAAGAGAGGAGCTAGATGATGCTCAGAATGAGAAGTCTTACCTCTGTTAGATCTTGAGTTGGGTGAGTTCCAAAGAGCCCAGCTCGGCATAATGATCCAGAAGTTCAAGAGGCGGGATGGGTTTAGAGTAGGTTACAACTACACCCAGGCTGATTTGGAGAGCACTGTAAGTAGGGCATTAGAGTGGAGTAAGATAAAACCTAAGCATATATATCTCAAGACCTACTCCATTGAGTCCTTTCAGGCCAGTCAGCCTAAGGATGGTATCTTCCAAGAGAAACCTAGAGCTCTACCAAAGAAACATGTCTGGATCCCAAAACCCAAGCACCTCCAAACTTCTCTTGACTCTCTACCTGGACCCTCTCACACCAAAGAGCCAACACCTGAGGAGCCATGCTGAATAGCGTGGGCCTCATGGCTCCATATGTGATGAGTCATTGTCAACGTTAGTCAAAGAGGACTGAAAAGAGAGAAAAGACCTGCTGCGTCTGGGCCGCGTGTGACTCAGGTACACGGGCAGCGAGCGACTGTCGGGCAGAGGGGCCGCGAAGTCGGGCTGGCCCAATCCGGGTACATGGGCTAGGAGCAGCAGAGGATCCACTGGACTGTTGACCGGGATTGACTCAGGTATACGGGCGGCGAGTGATTGCCGGGCTGAGGGAGCCGCGGAATCGGGCCGGCCCAATCCGGGTACCCGGTGCGAAGACGGTGGACGCTTTGTCAGTTTCGGCGCAAAACTGACGACCGTCGATTTCGGATCTGACCGTCCTGAGGCGAAGCCGTAGCTGCTACGAAAGCTCCGCATCAGGACAAGTTACCTTTATTTAGGTTTTTACTATTTTGCCTTTAGGCCCACAGTCTGTCAGTCGAGTCTGTAAAAAATCCTAAGGGCATTTCGGTCTTTTCCATTTTTATTTAGCGTCTGTAAAAAACCCCAGGGGTATTTCTGCATTTTACCCATTTATTGGGCTGCCTATAAATAGGCCCCAATATCCTAGGGTTAGGGTTACCCATTTTAAGAAATCACTTTACCAATTCTGAAATTGAGTGGGTCACTTTCTCTGAGTTCCTGGTTTTTTCGTCGCCGGCATTTTTTTCTGCTATGAAATCGCCGCCGCTGTGATTGCCTCCTATCTTCTCCGGGCGGTGTCTTTCTCCAACCGACAGCAGCAGCTAGCCCTACGCACGGTAGCAGCAGCTAGGGAAGCAGGCTAGCTTGCACATATGTGTGGCGCGTTTTACTGGGCGGAGCAACCAGCACGCCGCATGGCACGACAGCCGAGCGCGCCATAGGCAGAAGCTTCGCCATAGGTGATGTAGGCCGAAGCGGTGCACAAGGATTCCTCGTCAGCATCGGCAGCAGGAGCTTCTACAAGCAAGGCTCACGCAAATCAAGGTAAGAAGATTACTGTAGCATGCTTTCACGTTTTTGATCTTCTTGTATCTACGGTAATTTTTTTTTGCTTAGAAAAAACTTGCAGTTTAAATCATATATTCCAGTATAGTTCATCTGAGATTAATCGTTTTATTCAGTTCTTTTATTTCAGAACGCATTAAATATTTATTGGCATATTTGTGAGCACTTTGTATTTACTGCATTTATCTTTGTCTAGATTAAATGCGTTAAATAGTGTGTTTGTTTTACTTTATGAACTTCCAATAAACTGTGAATATCCTGCTTGTGTTTGATGGATCATCTGTGATGTGGTGAAACTTTTGTGTAGATGGCATTCGTTCTGTGATGATAATTTAATCTGCCTTTAAGCACTGTGTTGGTGTCTTTTCAGTTAGGACACCGGTCGTTTTTAGGCTAGATCATTTTAAGTACCTGCGATCTGTTTGCTTTTGAGGTTTTTGTTTGTCGAGGTGCGTTGGGTGTTGGGAGCAGGCCATTGATTCGAAAGAATTTTTTAGGCGCCCATTCACCCCCCCTCTGGTCGCTACTTTCGGTCCTACAAGTGGTATCAGAGCCTGGTTAGGGTTTTTCCATACCTTAACCGGTTCTAAACCCCAGTAGTGATCATGATGTCTCCTGGCAAGGTCCCGTCCTTGGAAGCTTATGGCTATAATTATTGGAAGACTCGCATGCGAGCCTATCTCATGAGCCAAAGCTCGGACATCTGGGACATTTGCGTTCACGCTACGTTTGTCATATTGCCAGTTGCTGAGCGTGATTCTCCTGGTATCATCGCCCAGCATGTGAACAACAACAAAGCCGTGAATATTCTGTTTTCTGGTTTAGGTCCCACTGAATTTGAGCGTGTGAGCCATCTCTCCACTGCGAGAGAGATCTGGGCTACCCTCCAAGCACACCATGAGGGGACAGCCCAAGTCAAAGCTCGACTCTATCAGACCTACCGGCGTGAATATGAGAATTTCACACAGAAGCCGGGTGAATCTGTTGAAGCCTTGTTTGGTCGCTTTCAGTCGATCATCAACAAGCTTCGAGACAACAAGGGTGAGGGTGTTCAGTTAGTCTCAGATCATGAGCAGGCCCTCAAGGTTCTCCATACCTTGGACCCAAAGATCTGGGAGATCAAGGTATCCTCTATCATTGAGAGCACATCTTATGATACCTTGACCATTTCTTAGTTGTTTAGCAAGCTGAAGGCCACCGAGGTTGATACCCAGTTGAGATCAAATCTCACTGGCTCTGGATCAAAGTCTCTGGCCCTTGCTACACCTTCTGTTGATCCTTCTTCTGTGAGCTGTGTTGGGTTCTCTTTGATGTCTATCACTGAGGACCAGCTTGAGTCTTTGGGAGATGATGATTTGTGTCTGTTTAACAACCGGGTGCGTCGTGTTTATGACAAAAGGATGTTCAAAAGACACGGCACAAAGACCGGATGCTTTGAGTGTGGTGACCCAGGACACTTCATCGTCGACTGCCCCAAGCGCAATGGCCACAAGAAGGGCACCGGTGGTGGCTTCCACGACTCCGGCAAGCACGACAGCTCCTCCTTCAACAAGGGCAAGCCAAAGACCAGATTCTTCAGAAAGGCCCTGAAGGACTATCGGCGAGAGAACAAGAAGCGCGACAAGGCCTTCTTCGCTGAGATGGAGAAGAGCTACTCCAAGCGGTCCACATCTTCTTCCTCTTCATCGAGCTCAAGCGATGAAGAGATCGTCATCAGGAAGGGGAAGGACAAGGACGATCCAGCAGGCCTTTGCTTCATGGCCTTCGGTGACAGACCGAAGAGCCGCTCACATCAGCGCCGAAGATCCCGCAAGAGCTTCTGCTCAATGGCTCTTGGGGATAAGGAAGAGAAGGGCTCCTCCGATGACTCCGACGACGACGACAACGAAAAGGTATCATCCTATGAACGTGAAATCGTTGATTTACTTGAAAGCAATCGTCAGGAGTTAAAGTATCGGGAAAAACTGCTTAGAGGGGCTAAGAAGAGGATAGATGAGTTAGAGAGTGAGCTTGCCGTGGCCAACGGCAGAATTGAGAGTCTATCTTCTTCCCCTTGCTTGGGTGATAGCAGTGAGTGCCCTAAGTGTGAGGTGCTTCTGTGTGACCTGTCGACTCTGAAGTCCAGGTACACAGAAAGGGTTGATGAGAGGGACGCTTTGGCCACTGAGCTTGAAAGCGCTCAGCTGGAGCTGAAAGATGCTCAAGCCACTGTCGTCGTACCCTGTGCTGATTGCCCATCTCATCTTGCTAGTTTAGCTGAGCTAAAAGCCAAGGGCGATGAGCATCTGGGTGATTTGGAGAGAATGAGAGCTGAGCTTGCGCAGACTAGGCTAGAGCTTGAGACATTGTCAGTTCCACCCACTGTCTGTGAGAACTGTCTGTCTCTTAGAATGGAGTTGATTAAGCTGAAAGCCGAGAAGTCTGTCCAGATAGATAGCGAGTGTGAGACCTGCTTGTCTCAGGTGGAGGTTCTAGCTGCCTTGAGAGAGGAGCTAGCTGATTCTCAGAATGAGAACTTTTACCTCCGGTCTATCCTGAGTTGGATCAGTGCCAGGGAGCCACAGCTCGGCATGATGATCCAGCAGTTCAAGAGGCAGGATGGGTTTGGGGTAGGTTATACCTACACCAAGGCTGACTTTGAGAGTGCCATTAGCCGGGCAGTGGAGTGGAGTAAAATGACTCCAGAGCAGAGATATCCCAAGACCCATTCTACTGAGTCTTCCCAGGCTTGTCAGCCCAAGGATGGAGTGATCCATGAACCACCCAAAGCTCCACCCAAGAAGCCCATCTGGGTTCCAAAGCCCAAACACCTCCACACTTCTCTTGACTCTCTTCCTGGACCCTCTCAACCCAAGAAGCCGACACCAAACACCACTAAGCCCAAGAAACCCAAACCTCAACCACATTCCAAGAAGCCCACTTACCATTGTGAGTATTGTCAGAGAGACGGGCATCTTGCGGAGTTTTGCTTCAGGAGGAAGCGGGTTGAGAGAGCAGAGAGAGCTCGTGGTGGTCAGGAGCAGTTCTACCAGCAGGGTGGTAGACCGCGTGTTCCTCGACGCAGGGAGAGGCTGGAGGCCAGGCCGCGTCGTGTAGGTGGTGGTAGAGGAGACGACTTTCTTGCTCGTACTCCAGTTGGTGGTGGTCATTCCGGCAGATCTCCAGGCCGTTTTGGCTACGGTCCTGGACCTCGTGGCCGAGGCTTTAGGCAGAACCGAAGACTGCGCTTTGAGCCGCGTTTTGGTCCAAACTTTTCTGATGATTTCTGCTTTCCGTCTTTTGAGCAGATGGCTCGACACTAGTTTAGCTCTTTTGCTAAACCCGGTGCCGGACCATTTGCTCCCACTTACAACCACTGATTGTGCAGGATCGGGGATTGGAGGACGTTTGGATCATGGACTCAGGATGCTCTCGCCACATGACGGGACATCGCAGATGGTTCTCCAGTCTCACTCCCCCGAGCTCTAAAGAGTACATCACCTTCGGGAACAGTGGTCAAGAGAAAGTAAGTGGCATTGGCTCAATTCACATTTAAGACCATTTTTCATTGAAGAACGTTGCTTTGGTTGGAAACTTGAACTTTAATTTGATTTCTGTTTTGCAACTTCTTGAGGATGGTTTGGAGGTGCGTTTTAAGAAGGGCAATTCTTCTGTGTTTGATTCTAGAGGGTCTTTGATTTGCCAGATCTTACCTTTCGGTAAGGTTTTTCGGATTGACTTCTCTAGTTCTTTTGGCCCTTCTCGCTGTTTGATTGCTGGATCCTCCTCTGAGCTCTGGAAGTGGCATAGGAGGTTAGGCCATTTGAGTTTTGACCTGCTAGTCAGGTTGAGCTCTATGGACCTCATCCGAGGATTGCCCAAGCTTAAGATGGAGAAGGATCTGGTTTGCCATCCCTGTCGTCACGGGAAAATGGTTGCCGCTTCTCACGCACCTGTGACTCAGGTGATGACTTCGTATCCGGGCGAGCTATTACATATGGACACTGTCGGTCCAGCTCGGGTACGCTCAGTCGGTGGGAAGTGGTACGCACTTGTGATTGTTGACGATTTTTCTCGATTCTCGTGGGTTTTCTTTTTGGAGTCTAAGGATGAAACTTTTCATTTTGTTCATGACCTGATTTTGAAGCTGAAGAATGAGAACAATGGTCGTATGAGGAGCCATGCTGAATAGCGTGGGCCTCATGGCTCTAGAAGTGATGAGTCATTGTCAACGATAGTCAACGAGGACTGAAGAGAAGAAGAGATCTGCTGTTTTATGGGCCGCGTGTGACTCAGGTACACGGGCAGCGAGCGACTGTCGGGCAGAGGAGGCTGCGAAGTCGGGCTGGCCCAATCCGGGTGCATGGGCCAGGAGCAGTAGAAGACCCACTGGGCTGTTGACCAGGACTGACTCAGGTACACGGGCGGTGAGCGATTGCCGGGCTGAGAGAGCTGCGGAGTCGGGCCGGCCCAATCCGGGTACCTGGTGCAAAGCTGGTGGAGGCTTTGTCAGTTTCGGCGTAAAACTGACAACCGTTGATTCTGTATCCGACTGTCCAGAAGAGTAGCTTCAGGATATGTCATCTGTTACTCTAGGCCCACAGTCAGTCAGTTGTGTCTGTAAAAATACCTAAGGGCAGTAGAGTCTTTTTCTGTATTTTTGAGTCTGTAAAACCCTAAGGGGCTGGTAGAATATTCCTAGTGTTGGGCTGCCTATAAATAGCACCCCAATCCCTAGGGTTTGGACTACCCTTTTGAGCTGAAATCAAATCCACCTATTGGGTCACTTTGTCTCCCGTTCTCTCTCTCCTGTGTGCGCCGCCAGGGGCTTCCTCTCCCTGTTCTTGCATTATTTTCACTCAAATCTCTTGGATGCTTTAATGCTTTGGTCCCTGGTGAATTTATTGCTTGCATTTTGTTCGGTTTGGGGAGTTATTGCCTTACCTACGGGCTGCTGAATTTATTCTTGAAGAGAAGCTTCTTCGGCTGGGAGTGTTCTTCACGGTGGGAGTACTAGTTCTTGCGGTTGCAAGTAGTACTGCTTTGCTGTAGCTACAGTGTACTGTAGCAGCTTTTCACCTTCTATTGCCCAGCCTTTTGATCGAAGCTGACAGTCCTTTTTGCCTTTTTTCTGGTGTGTCTGGCGAAGCTCGGTTCCGTGCGAAGCCCCTCAACTCCGTGAGGCAGTCTCCGTTCGAACCTCGTTAAAGGCTTCGTTTAGACTTCGAACTTCGGTCTTTGTTTCTGAGTTGCTAGATTCGAAGTTTCTCCTGTATGGACAGCATCACATACTTCGAACTAGCATACTCCGAATCTATCTGTTCGAAGTGCACACTTTGTTAGGCTTCGAAGTTGGGTTCGAAGTTTGTCTTTTCTGATAGACTTCGCTTGGATTTCTTTGTGGAGTGTCAGCCTTTGATTCTCCTTCCGAAGCTTTCCCTGTTCGAAGATAGAGTGTAGGCTTCGGACTTTCTTTTCTGTCGCGTGACAGACTTCGCTACTTTGTTCGAAGGTAGTCCGTCTGTTTTGTGTGTTCGAAGTTTTCTGTTCGAAGATTGTGCTTCGAAGCTCTCGGTTCAAGGTGTGTTCGAAGTTTTGTCTTCGAAGCCCTCACTTCGAAGCAGGCTCCGACTTTGTCACCTTGCTCCGAAGCTTTTGGTTCGAAGCTGTGTTCGAAGTCCTGTCTTCGAAGTGCATACTTCGAACCAAGCTCCGGCACTGCTTTTTACTTCGCTCCGAAGTACTCTTCGCACTAGCCTAGACAGTGACACCTTCGGCACTTCGGACAGACTCCGTCATCAACCTCCGAAACATACCTCGACGTGCGAAGGGGGCTTCGCCAAGTCCCGAACAGGAGACAACTTTGGACAGTAACTTCTCTTTTCACTTTATACATACTTAGATCATTTCATTGAGAAGTATAGGCCTGTTACAACTTGTTTATCTGCCTAGTTGCACCACTTTAGTTTTACACTGTATATCATCAGTTGCTTCTAGGTTAGAAACCTTTAGACTTAGGCCTACTGTTTACTTTCTGCTGCATAGTATTTTTGAGGTGCGTTGGGTATTGGGAACAGGCCATAGATTCGAAAGATTTTTTAAGGCGCCCATTCACCCCCCCTCTGGTCGCTACTTTCGGTCCTACATCGTATGCGAGCAATTCGCTCCGACAACGGCTCTGAGTTCAAGAACTCTCAGTTCGTCAGCTTTTGTAGTGATCAGGGTCTTGACCATCAGTTTTCTGCTCCTTACACTCCCCCACAGAATGGCGTTGTGGAACGAAAGAACCGCACGCTAGTCGAGATGGCCAGGACGATGCTCGATGAGCATAGGACTCCTAGGCGCTTTTGGGCTGAAGCCATGAACACGGCTTGCTATCTGGCCAACCGCATTTTTCTTAGAGCTTACCTTGGTAAGACCTCATATGAGTTGCGGTTTGGCAGACAGCCCAAGGTGAGCCACTTGCGAGCGTTTGGCTGCAAGTGCTTTGTGCTCAAGAAGGGAGGGCATTTGGACAAGTTTGAGTCTCGTTGCTGGGACGGAGTCTTTCTTGGTTATGCATTGCATTCTCGAGGTTTCCGTGTTTGGAACCTCGAATCCCAGCAGCTTGTCGAGACTTGTGAGGTTTCTTTTGATGAGTCCTTGCCTTCTTTAACTCCTTCTTTTGAGCTTTCTGGTGATGGTGAGCTTGGAGAGTCCATCTTCGAGGAAGATGAGGATACTCCAGCTGCTGATGAGGGTGGGCCTTCTGCACCTCCTACAGAGCCCACACCTTCTGAGACTTCGACTGAGGACGAGGGCGGACCTCTGATCACTTCTTCCACTTCGATCGAGCCCCCTCAGTCGAGTCTAGAGGTGCCAGCTGCTGACTCCGGTGAGGTGACTTCAGATCACCAGGGATCCCGAGTAGTTCAGCGTGATCACCCTTCAGAGCTCATCATCGGTGATGTGTCTACAAGAACTTTGCGCTCTTCTGTTGACTCTCTTGCTGTGTTTGCTGAATCTGCTTTTGTTGCATCTTTTGAGCCTAGAGACATTTCTCATGCTCTTTCTGACTCGAACTGGATTAATGCCATGCAAGAAGAGCTTGAGAATTTTGTCCGCAATCGGGTTTGGACTCTAGTAGAGCTGCCACCAGGATGCAACCCCATAGGCACCAAGTGGGTGTTCAAGAACAAGCAAGGTGAAGATGGGGTTGTGGTGCGCAACAAAGCTCGACTAGTTGCCCAGGGTTTCTGCCAGAAGGAAGGTATTGATTTTGAAGAAACTTTCGCCCCTGTTGCCCGTCTTGAGTCCATTCGCATTCTTTTAGCTTTTGCCGCTTCGAAGGGTTTTAAGCTTTTTCAAATGGACGTCAAGAGTGCTTTTCTGAACGGGTACATAGAGGAGGAGGTTTATGTTAGGCAGCCCCCCAGTTTTGAGAACCCCAAGTTTCCTCGACATGTTTTTAAGCTGCAGAAAGCTTTATACGGGTTAAAGCAAGCCCCCAGGGCTTGGTATGACCGGTTAAAGCAGTTTTTGTTGGGGAAGGGCTTTGTGATGGGTTCTGTGGATAAGACTCTCTTCTTGCTCAGAGATGCTTCAGATTTTTTAGTCGCTCAGATATACGTGGACGATATTATCTTTGGCGGTACTACTAATGATCTTGTGTCCAAGTTTTCTGAGCAGATGCACAGCGAGTTCGAGATGAGCCTCATGGGTGAGCTCAAGTATTTTCTAGGGCTCCAGATCAAGCAGACCAAGGACGGCACCTTCATCCACCAGGGTAAGTATACTCGGGACATGTTGAAGAAATTCGACTTTGGTGGAGAGCTGAAGCCTCAGATGACCCCAATGGGTACATCTGGGGGTCTAGACAAGGACGAGAGCGGGGTCAAGGTCAATGAGAGAGAGTTTCGAGGGATGATCGGTTCGCTGCTGTACTTGACGGCGACGAGGCCAGACATACAGTTCGCCGTGGGACTGTGCGCGCGCTTTCAGTCTTCACCACGCGCGTCTCATCGGCAGGCTGTCAAGCGCATCTTCAGGTATCTCACTTATGCGCCTGATCTCGGTCTTTACTATTCAGCATCATCATCTCTTGATTTATCTGGCTTTTCGGATGCCGATTTTGGTGGGTGCCGGTTGGATCGCAAGTCGACTTCCGGTACTTGCCAGTTTCTTGGTTCGTCTCTTGTCTCTTGGTCTTCTCGAAAGCAATCTGGAGTTGCTCTTTCGACCACTGAGGCTGAGTATGTAGCTGCTAGCTGCTGCTCACAGTTAGTTTGGATGATTTCCACTTTGAGAGATTTTGGGTTGTTCTTTCCTACCAGAGTTCCTTTGTTTTGCGACAGCACCAGTGCAATTAGTGTAGGGAAAAACTCATGTCTCCATTCAAAAACCAAACACATTGATGTGCGCTTTCACTTTTTGCGGGATCAATATGAGAAAGGTGTCATTGACCTTGTTCATGTTGATACCCATCATCAGTTGGCTGACATTTTCACCAAACCCCTAGATCAGTCTACATTTGAGCGTTTACGAGGGGATTTGGGTGTTGTGTATCCTTTTTAGGATATTTTGCGTCAGTTTTCTTTCTTCTTTACTCTTTTCTTGAGTCCTTTTGTGTGTGTTCATACCATACATATTCACATATCACACTTTTGAGCCTGCTTCTGTTATATGATTGAACTGCTTTACTTATTCTAGCTGGTACATGCTTTTGCTTACTTGTCGATGATCATGCTTTGCTTCAGTTCATTTGATATGTCTGATATCTGTTATATGCATGGATTTTACACTTTAAACATGAAAAATGATCACCATTGCTTCTGGTAACTAGCATGTGTAGGCTGAGTGCTTTTTGCTATCTGTTACATACCTTGTAGCTAGTTCCTCACATAGATGCAGATATGCAACTTGGACATCTTTATGCTTTAACATGGAAAATATGCTATAAAAATGATAAAAAAATCAAAAATGAATGAAAATTCCATGCCTTTTTATGCTTGCGTTGAAAAGATCCAAGTGGGTTTGCTTTGTCGCATTGCATTGTTCTGGACTGCTTACCATAGCACTTTGGTATGAACTAGGACAGTGTAGTGTATGCCAAGACCAATGTCTTAAGCTTCCGATGGTCCAGTTCTGGCCTAGGCTTGACTTGGTCGGTTAGCATAAGGTTTGACATGCAAATAACCCTTGGCAAAAATGAAAAAGGAAAATGGAAAAAGCCTGAACATTAAAGAGACAACAAGTTTGCTGAAGCACTTTGTTTTGGACAATGCTTATCTTGGTAGATATCAGTTAGCTTTTTGCATCTCATGTTTTACCTTGCTTGTTAACTGGAAAATGTGGTGATGCTTTTGTTTGCAAAAACTGAAAAATGTGTGCTAATGACTTTCTTTAGATATCATCTGTTGCACTGATCATGCCATGTGTCTTAGACAGTATGTCTTTTGCTATACTTGTTAGATGTTGTAATTGCAGTCAATTATATCTGAGAAGCATGCTTTCTGCACTCCACTTGCACCCCAGTTGCATTCATTGCATATTTTGAGGGGGAGTTGCAGTTCAGGGGGAGTCAGTGTCGTTTTAGAGTGCTTGATGAGTTCACTTGTCAACAAGGGGGAGAAATTTTGGGAGAATAGTTTAAGGGGGAGTTTTGGCTTTCTCTGGGATTTGTTTCAGGGGGAGTTTTTGTCCCGTTTGTCCTTACTCTTTTAATATCCTTGTTGATGATTCTGAGATTGCACTCGTTTTGAGCTTTTACCTTTGGTTAACCATAATGACCGTTTCTTGCTTTTGTTCGGCTTTTGGTCATTAGGGTTAAAACTTTTACTTTATTTTCTTCTTCTCTATTTTCTTGTGTTTTGTTTTCGTGTTTCCACAGTTGTTCGCAGGTACTGAAGAGCAGATGAAGTGAAGTGTTGACAATGCACTCATCAAGGGGGAGATTGAGGAGCCATGCTGAATAGCGTGGGCCTCATGGCTCCAGATGTGATGAGTCATTGTCAACGTTAGTCAAAGAGGACTGAAAAGAGAGAAAAGACTTGCTGCGTCTGGGCCGCGTGTGACTCAGGTACACGGGCAGCGAGCGACTGTCGGGCAGAGGGGCCGCGAAGTCGGGCTGGCCCAATCTGGGTACATGGGCTAGGAGCAGCAGAGGATCCACTGGACTGTTGACCGGGATTGACTCAGGTATACGGGCCGCGAGTGATTGCCGGGCTAAGGGAGCCGCGGAATCGGGCCGGCCCAATCCGGGTACCCGGTGCGAAGACGGTGGACGCTTTGTCAGTTTCGGCGCAAAACTGACGACCGTCGATTTCGGATCTGACCGTCCTGAGGCGAAGCCGTAGCTGCTACGAAAGCTCCGCATCAGGACAAGTTACCTTTATTTAGGTTTTTACTATTTTGCCTTTAGGCCCACAGTCTGTCAGTCGAGTCTGTAAAAAATCCTAAGGGCATTTCGGTCTTTTCCATTTTTATTTAGCGTCTGTAAAAAACCCCAGGGGTATTTCTGCATTTTACCCATTTATTGGGCTGCCTATAAATAGGCCCCAATATCTTAGGGTTAGGGTTACCCATTTTAAGAAATCACTTTACCAATTCTGAAATTGAGTGGGTCACTTTCTCTGAGTTCCTGGTTTTTTCGTCGCCGGCATTTTTTTTCTGCTATGAAATCGCCGCCGCTGTGATTGCCTCCTATCTTCTCCGGGTGGTGTCTTTCTCCAACCGACAGCAGCAGCTAGCCCTACGCACGGTAGCAGCAGCTAGGGAAGCAGGCTAGCTTGCACATATGTGTGGCGCGTTTTACTGGGCGGAGCAACCAGCACGCCGCATGGCACGACAGCCGAGCGCGCCATAGGCAGAAGCTTCGCCATAGGTGCTGTAGGCCGAAGCGGTGCACAAGGATTCCTCGTCAGCATCGGCAGCAGGAGCTTCTACAAGCAAGGCTCACGCAAATCAAGGTAAGAAGATTACTGTAGCATGCTTTCACGTTTTTGATCTTCCTGTATCTACGGTAATTTTTTTTTTGCTTAGAAATTACTTGCAGTTTAAATCATGTATTCCAGTATAGTTCATCTGAGATTAATCGTTTTATTCAGTTCTTTTATTTCAGAACGCATTAAATATTTATTGGCATATTTGTGAGCACTTTGTATTTACTGCATTTATCTTTGTCTAGATTAAATGCGTTAAATAGTCTGTTTGTTTTACTTTATGAACTTCCAATAAACTGTGAATATCCTGCTTGTGTTTGATGGATCATCTGTGATGTGGTGAAACTTTTGTGTAGATGGCATTCGTTCTGTGATGATAATTTAATCTGCCTTTAAGCACTGTGTTGGTGTCTTTTCAGTTAGGACACCGGTCGTTTTTAGGCTAGATCATTTTAAGTACCTGCGATCTGTTTGCTTTTGAGGTTTTTGTTTGTCGAGGTGCGTTGGGTGTTGGGAGCAGGCCATTGATTCGAAAGAATTTTTTAGGCGCCCATTCACCCCCCCTCTGGTCGCTACTTTCGGTCCTACAACACCCAACACCCCTAAGCCGAAGAAACCCAAAACTCAACCACATCCCAAGAAGCCTACCTATCATTGTGATTTCTGTCAGAGAGAAGGGCATCTTGCAGAGTTTTGCTTCAAGCGAAAGCAGGTTGTAGAGGAGACAAATTTCTTGTCCGTGCTCCGTAGGATGGTTTTAGCTTTGGTAGAGTTCCAGGTCATTCTATATACAACTTTGGACCTCGTCACCGTGACGCTAGGCAGTACAGAGGACAGCGCTTTGAGCCGCATTTTGGTCCAGACTTTTACATTTCTTACTCCTTTCCTACTTTTGAGCAAATGGCTCGACACTAGTTTAGCTCTTTTGCTAAACCTGGTGTCGGACCGTTTGCTCCCTCTTATGACCATTGATTTTGTAGGATCGAGGTTTGGAGGACATTTGGATCATGGATTCGGATGCTCTCGCCACATGACGGGTCATCACAGATGGTTCTCCAGCCTCACTTCGCCGAGCTCTAAGGAATACATCACCTTCAGGAACAATGGTCAAGGGAAGGTACACGACTTTGGTTCAATTCGGATTTCTAAGCATTTCTCTTTAAAGAATATTGTTTTGGTTGGAAATTTGGGCTTTAATTTGGTTTCTGTTTCTCAACTTCTTGAGGAGGGCTTAGAGGTTCGTTTTAATAAGGGCATGTCATCTGTTGTTGATTCTAGAGGATCTTTGGTTTGCCAGATCTTACCCTTCGGTAAGGTTTTTTGGATTGATTTCTCTAGTTCTTTTGGTCATTCTCGATGTTTGATTGATGGATCCTCCTCTAAGATCTACAGGTAGCATAGGAGGTTAGGTCATTTAATCTTTGATCTGCTAGTCAGATTGAGTTCTATGGACCTCATCCGAGGATTGCCCAAGCTTAAGATGAAGAAGGATCTAATTTGTCATCCTTGTCGTCATGGTAAGATGGTTGCCGCTTCTCACGCACATGTGACTCAGGTGATGACTTCATACCCAGGGGAGTTGTTACATATGGATATTGTTGGTCCAGCTCGGGTACGTTCAGTCAGTGGGAAGTGGTACACGCTTGTGATTGTCGATGATTTTTCTTGATTTTTGTGGGTTTTCTTTTTGGAGTCTAAGGATGAGGCTTTTCATTTTGTTCATGACCCAATTCTGAATCTGAAGAATGAGAACAATGGTCGAATGCGAGCAATTCTCTCTGACAACGGTTCTGAGTTCAAGAATTCTCAGTTCGTAAGCTTCTGTAGTGATCAGGGTCTTGAGCAACAGTTTTCTGCCCCTTACACTCCACATAGAACGGTGTTGTAGAACGAAAGAACCGCATGCTGATCGAGATGGTCAGGACGATGCTCGATGAGCATATGACTCCTAGGTGTTTTTGGGCTGAAGCTATGAACACAACTTGCTATCTGGCCAACCGCATTTTTCTCAGAGCTTACCTAGGTAAGACATCATATGAGTTGTGGTTTAGAAGACATCCCAACGTGAGCCACTTGCGAGCATTTGGCTACAAGTGCTTTGTGCTCAAGAAGGGAGGGCATTTGGACAAGTTTGAGTCTCGTTGCTGGGATCGAGTCTTTCTTGGTTATGCTTTGCATTCTCGAGGCTTCCGTGTTTGGAACCTCGACTCCCAGCAGCTTGTCGAGACGTGTGAGGATTCTTTTGATGAGTTTATACCTTCGCTTACACCTTCCTTTGAGCTTTCTGGTGATGATGAGCGTGGAGAGTCCATCTTCGAGGAAGATGATGACACTCCCGCTGTTGATGAGAGTGGACCTTCTACACAACCTACAGACCCCACACCTTTTGAGAATTTGATTGAGGACGAGGGCGGACCTCTGATCACCACTTCCACTTCGAT
The DNA here is from genome assembly GCA_019279435.1 of Zizania palustris. NCBI lineage: Eukaryota > Viridiplantae > Streptophyta > Magnoliopsida > Poales > Poaceae > Zizania > Zizania palustris. Next base: position 59,401,603 of record JAAALK010000283.1, read on the forward strand.
CGAGCCCCCTCAGTCGAGTCTAGAGGTGCCATATGCTGACTTCGATGAGGTGATATCTGATCACCAATGATCCTGAGCAGTTCAGTGTGATCATCTCTCATAGCTCATTATCGGTGATCTCACTACGAGATCTTTGCGTTCTCAGGCTGGTTTTCTCGCTGTGTTTGTTGAGTCTTCTTTTGTTGCCACCTTTGAGCCTAGAGATGTTGCTCACACTTTATCTGATGTGAATTGGATAAATGCCATGTAAGAAGAGCTTGTAAATTTTGTTCGCTATCAAGTTTGGACACTAGTTGAGTTGTCACCAGGTTGCAATCCCATAGGCACCAAGTAGGTGTTTAAGAACAAGCAAGGTGAACATGGGCTTGTGGTGCGCAACAAAGCTCGATTAGTTACCCAAAGTTTTTGCCAGAAGGAGGGTATTGATTTTGAGGAGACTTTCATCCCTGTTACCCGTCTTGAGTCCATTCACATACTTTTAGTATTTGCTGCTTCAAAGGTTTTAAGCTTTTTCAAATGGATGTTAAGAGTGCTTTTCTGAACGGGTATATAGAGGAGGAGGTCTATGTTAGGCAGCCCTCGGTTTTGAAAATCCTAAGTTTCCTTGACATGTGTTTAAGTTGCAGAAAGCTTTATATGGTCTGAAGCAAGCCCCTAGGGCCTAGTAAGATTGTTTAAAGCAATTTTTGTTGGGGAATGGCTTTGTGATGGGTTCTGTGGATAAAACTCTTTTCTTGCTCAGGGTTGGCTTTGATTTCTTGATTGCTCTAATTTACGTGGACGACATTATTTTTGGTGGTTCTACTAATGAGCTTGTGTCCAAGTTTTCTGAGCAGATGCACAACGAATTCGAGATGAGCCTCATAGGTGAGCTCAAGTACTTTTTAGGGCTCCAGATCAAGCAGACCAAAGACGGTATCTTCATCCACTAGAGCAAGTACACGCAGGACATGCTGAAGAAGTTCGACTTCGGTGGAGAGTTGAAGCCTCAGATGACCCCCATGGGCACATCTAGGGACCTAGACAAGGACGAGAGCGGCGTCAAGGTCAACGAGAGAGAGAGAGAGAGTATCGAGGGATGATCGGATCGCTTCTGTACCTAACGACGATGAGATCGGACATTCAATTTGTTGTGGGATTGTGCACGCGCTTCCAGTCTTCACTACGCTCATCTCATCGGCAGGCAGTCAAGTGCATTTTCAAGTACCTTACCTATGCACCTGATCTCGGTCTTTATTATTCTGCATCATCATTTCTTGAGTTATCTGACTTTTCTGATGCTGATTTTGGTGGGTGTCGGTTGGATCACAAGTCGACTTCTGGTACTTGCCAGTTTCTTGACTCTTCGCTTGTTTCTTGGTCTTCGTGTAAATAATCTAGAGTTGCACTTTCTACCATAGAGGCTGAGTATGTAGTTGTTGCTAGGATTTCCACACTTTGAAAGATTTTGGGTTGTCTTTCCCTACAAGTGTGCCTTTGTTTTGTGACAACACCAATGCGATTAGTGTAGGGAAAACCCATGTCTTCATTCTAAAACCAAACATATTGATGTGCGCTTTCACTTCTTGAGGGATCAATATGAGAAAGGTGTCATTGACCTTGTTCATGTTGATACCCATCATCAGTTGGCTGACATTCTGACCAAACCCCTAGATAAGTCTACGTTTGAAATATCTGATATCTATCATTCGCATGGCTTTTATGCTTCAAAATTGAAAATGATCACCATTGCTTCTGGTAACTAGCATGTGTAGGTTGAATGCTTTTGCTATATTTTATATGTCTGGTAGTTGAATCCTTTACTTAGATGCAGATATGCAAATTGGACATCTATATGATTTAACATGGAAAATATGCTATAAAATGATAAAAATCATAAAAAAGAAAAATACATGCCATTATAATTTTTAGAAATTGCCTATATGCCACTGTCAGTGACTGTGGCGGCCCCCATCTGTCAGTGACACACCGATGGCATATTGGCAAACCGTGAAAATTGTAATGGCACGGAAAAAATTAACCCCAGCACTTTAGTATGAACTAGCCCCCAGCACTTTAGTATGAACTAGGACATTGTAATGTATGCCAAGACCAATGTCTTAAGCTTCTGATGGTCCTGTTCTGGCCTAGGCTTGACTTGATCGGTTAGTATAAGGTTGACATGCAAATAACCCTTGACACAAATGAAAAAGGAAAGAAAAAGCTTGAAAATTAAAAAGATGACAAGTTTGTTGAAGCTCTGAGTTTTTGGATCATGTCTATCTTGGTAGATACTAGCTAGCTTCTGCACTTCATGCTTTACCTTGCCTGTCAACTAGAAAATTTGGTGATGCTTTTGTTTGCAAAATTAGAAAATGTGCGCTAATGACTTTCTTTGGATATCTTCTATTGCACTGATCATGCCATGTGTCTTAGACAATATTTTGTGCTATACTTGCTAGATGTTGTAATTGCAGTTAATCATATCCGAGAAGTATGCTTTTTTAAACTCCGCTGGCACCCTAGTTGCATTCATTGCATATTTTGAGGGGGAGATGCATTTCAGGGGGAGTTTGAGTCGGGTCTCTTTTGAGTGCGTTTTTGTCTCACTTGATGAGTCCAGTTGTCGACAAGGGGGAGAAATTTTGGGTTACTTGATCTTTTAGAAGAGTTTAAGGGGGAGTTTTGGCTTTCTCTAGGATTTGTTTTAGGGGGAGTTTTAGTCTATTTTTCCTTTACTCTTTGGATATCCTTGTTGATAATTCAAAGATTGCACTCATTCGAAATCGTCGTTGATTTCTTTTCTGTTTAACCATAATGACTGTTTTCTGGCTTTTGTTTGACTTTTGGTCATTAAAGTTAAACCTTTTATTTTATTTACTTCTTTTTCTGTTCTCTTGTGTTTTGTTTTCGTGTTTCCTCCTGTTTTACAGGATACAAAGCGATGATGAAAAGGGTGTTGACAATGCACTCATCAAGGGGGAGATTGAGGAGCCATGTTGAAGATCATGGGCCTCATGGCTCCAGAAATGATGAGTGATTGTCAACAAAAGTCAACAAAGAGAGATGAGGAGAAGAGAGATTTGCCATGTCTTGACCGTGTGCGACTCATGTACACGGGCGGCGAGAGACTGTTGAGCAAAGGGGCTGCGGAGTCGGGCCGGCCCAATCCGGGTACATGGGCCAGGAATGGCAGAGGATCCGTTGGTCTGTTGACCGAGTTTGACTCAGGTAAACGGGTGGTGAGCGATTGTCGGGCTGAGTGAGTTGCAGAATCGGGCCGACCTAATCTGGGTACCCGGTATGAAGACAGTGAACGCTTTGTCGATTTCGGCGTAAAAACGACGCACCAATCCAGACCATTGATTGGAGATCAAACCGTCTTGAAGAGAAGTCGTGGCTGATACGAAAGCTCCGTGTGAGGACAAGCTATCTGTAGATAGGGTTTTATTATTTTGCCCGTTGGGCCCACAGTTTTATTTTTGCGTCTGTGTGTAATTTACCCTAAGGGTAATTGTGTCTTTTCTACTTTTTGAATTGCCTATATAAAGGCCTTGTATCACTCATAGGGTTTCTAATTTAATTGAAATCAAATCAGATCAGAGTTCACTTTATCAAATATCACAGAAAAATCCCTACTGTTCTTCCCTGTTCTTCGTCGCGGCAGTTCGATCCCCACTGCATATTCCTATTCTTGCGAAGGAAGTTTTCTTTGGCCGGTCTTTTCTTCAAGCTTTGGCTCTGAGGTCTCGTGTTGTATAGTGGCGTAGCTACAGTAGCCGCCGCGGTCTTTTTCGGGAACTTCTATTCCCGGTTTTTGGTGGGACTCGGTGAGTGCATGTAGTGATGGATTCGGATCGGATACGGATGGAAACGAATCCGGATAGTACTATTTACCACATTTTAATTCGAATACGAATACGGATTCGGATGTTCTCGAATACGAATACAAAACGGATGTTTCGAATACGAATATGTATTCGGATGTTTACTCGGTTTAACTCCAAATGTTCGTTGTTTCACAAAATTTTTAAAAATCCAAAGGGTACAATATACCAAATTAGAATAATAATTAATAAGAAACAATGATACACAATAAACCATGCACAAAATAAATTTGTAAACAACACTAGCTAAAATTAATCATACGCAACAACCAATAAGAACTACATAAAGTCTTGAACCGAAATTCATCATACATTTCAACCAACAAGAACACACAAATTGAGTCCAGGTGCGCAAATGCAGAAAAAACAGGCAGCAATTTGGAAAGAATTGGCTGAATTTTATTGTTTTTAAAAATTAAACATTTTCAAAAATTTATTAACATCCTATATGATAAATTTCTCAAAACATTTTCAAAATTTTATCATGGTATCTAAGTATAATATTATAATACTATGACAAGTATCATATTTTTCAGACTTTATTTGATTTTTTTATAATTAAAAAACTCTTAAGCTCCACATTACTCATGAAGTGTTGTAACATAATTTTTTTAACATTTCTTTAAATTTAGTGGATAACAACTAAAAATGGACACAAAATAATGAATGTGATTTTTCTATAAATTTTAGTGCATTATTTTAGGTACTTGCAGTTCAAATTTCACATATTCCAATTTAAATACTAGAAACGCAATTAATGAGTTAAAATAGCAAATAGATCTAGAAAAATACAAAACAATTATATGGTATGAGATATATTGTATTTTATTTATATAAAAAAATCAAGTTAAAACAAACATTTAACCATCAATTTACTTTAAACCATAATCTATTCCTTCTAAAAACTCTATTTCCTCTTAAGAGAATCTCAGATTTCTTAACATCCTATATGATAAAATTTTCGAAACATTTTAAAACATTTATCATGATATCTATGTATAATATTATAACATTGTGACAAGTCTCGTATTTTTCAGACTTTATTTGATTTTTTATAATTAAAAAACCCTTAAGCTCCACATTACTAATAAAGTGTCGTAACATAAATTTTTTAAAATTTCTTTAAATTTACTGGATAACAACTAAAAATGGACACAAAAAAGTGAATGCGATTTTTCTATAAATTTTAGTGCATTATTTTAGGTACTTGCAGTTCAAATTTCACATATTCCAATTTAAATACTAGAAACACAATTAATGAGTTAAAAATAGCAAATGGATCTAGAAAAATACAAACAATTTATATGGTATGAGATATGTTGTATTTTGATTATATAAAAAAATTCAAGTTCAAACAAATATTTAACCATAAATTTACTTTAAACCATAACCTATTCCTTCTCAAAACTCTATTTCCTCTTAAGAGAATCTCAGATTTCTTAACATTCTATATGATAAATTTATCGAAATATTTTCAAACTTTTATCATGGTATATAAGTATAATATTATAACACTGTGATAAGTCTCGTATTTTCAGACTTTATTTGATTTTTTATAATTAAAAAACCCTTAACCTCCACATTACGGATGAAGTGTCGTAACATAAATTTTTTAATATTTCTTTAAATTTAGTGGATAAGAACTAAAAATGGACACAAAAAAGTGAATGCGATTTTTCTATAAATTTTAGTGCATTATTTTAGGTACTTGCAGTTCAAATTTTACATATTCCAATTTAAATACTAGAAACACAATTAATGAGTTAAAAATAGCAAATGGATCTAGAAAAATACAAACAATTTATATGGTATGAGATATGTTGTATTATGATTATATAAAAAAATTCAAGTTCAAACAAATATTTAACCATAAATTTACTTTAAACCATAACCTATTCCTTCTCAAAACTCTATTTCCTCTTGAGAGAATCTCAGATTTCTTAACATTCTATATGATAAATTTCTCGAAACATTTTCAAACTTTTATCATGGTATCTACGTATAATATTATAACAATGTGATAAGTCTCGTATTTTTCAGACTTTATTTGATTTTTTATAATTAAAAAACCCTTAAGCTCCACATTACGGATGAAGTGTCGTAACATAAATTTTTTAACATTTCTTTAAATTTAGTGGATAAGAACTAAAAATGGACACAAAATAGTTAATGTGATTTTTCGATAAATTTTAGTGCATTATTTTAGGTACTTGCAGTTCAAATTTCACATATTCCAATTTAAATACTAGAAACACAATTAATGAGTTAAAAATAGCAAATGGATCTATAAAAATACAAACAATTTATATGGTATGAGATATGTTGTATTTTGATTATATAAAAAAATTCAAGTTCAAACAAATATTTAACCATAAATTTACTTTAAACCATAACCTATTCCTTCTCAAAACTCTATTTCCTCTTAAGAGAATCTCAGATTTCTTAACATTCTATATGATAAATTTATCGAAATATTTTCAAACTTTTATCATGGTATATAAGTATAATATTATAACACTGTGATAAGTCTCGTATTTTTCAGACTTTATTTGATTTTTTATAATTAAAAAACCCTTAACCTCCACATTACGGATGAAGTGTCGTAACATAAATTTTTTAATATTTCTTTAAATTTAGTGGATAAGAACTAAAAATGGACACAAAAAGTGAATGCGATTTTTCTATAAATTTTAGTGCATTATTTTAGGTACTTGCAGTTCAAATTTTACATATTCCAATTTAAATACTAGAAACACAATTAATGAGTTAAAAATAGCAAATGGATCTAGAAAAATACAAACAATTTATATGGTATGAGATATGTTGTATTATGATTATATAAAAAAATTCAAGTTCAAACAAATATTTAACCATAAATTTACTTTAAACCATAACCTATTCCTTCTCAAAACTCTATTTCCTCTTGAGAGAATCTCAGATTTCTTAACATTCTATATGATAAATTTCTCGAAACATTTTCAAACTTTTATCATGGTATCTACGTATAATATTATAACAATGTGATAAGTCTCGTATTTTTCAGACTTTATTTGATTTTTTATAATTAAAAAACCCTTAAGCTCCACATTACGGATGAAGTGTCGTAACATAAATTTTTTAACATTTCTTTAAATTTAGTGGATAAGAACTAAAAATGGACACAAAATAGTTAATGTGATTTTTCGATAAATTTTAGTGCATTATTTTAGGTACTTGCAGTTCAAATTTCACATATTCCAATTTAAATACTAGAAACACAATTAATGAGTTAAAAATAGCAAATGGATCTATAAAAATACAAACAATTTATATGGTATGAGATATGTTGTATTTTGATTATATAAAAAAATTCAAGTTCAAACAAATATTTAACCATAAATTTACTTTAAACCATAACCTATTCCTTCTCAAAACTCTATTTCCTCTTAAGAGAATCTCAGATTTCTTAACATTCTATATGATAAATTTCTCGAAACATTTTCAAACTTTTATCATGGTATCTACGTATAATATTATAACACTGTGATAAGTCTCGTATTTTTCAGACTTTATTTGATTTTTTTATAATTAAAAAACCCTTAAGCTCCACATTACGGATGAAGTGTCGTAACATAAATTTTTTAACATTTCTTTAAATTTAGTGGATAAGAACTAAAAATGGACACAAAATAGTTAATGTGATTTTTCGATAAATTTTAGTGCATTATTTTAGGTACTTGCAGTTCAAATTTCACATATTCCAATTTAAATACTAGAAACACAATTAATGAGTTAAAAATAGCAAATGGATCTATAAAAATACAAACAATTTATATGGTATGAGATATGTTGTATTTTGATTATATAAAAAAATTCAAGTTCAAACAAATATTTAACCATAAATTTACTTTAAACCATAACCTATTCCTTCTCAAAACTCTATTTCCTCTTAAGAGAATCTCAGATTTCTTAACATTCTATATGATAAATTTCTCGAAACATTTTCAAACTTTTATCATGGTATCTACGTATAATATTATAACACTGTGATAAGTCTCGTATTTTTCAGACTTTATTTGATTTTTTTATAATTAAAAAACCCTTAAGCTCCACATTACCGATAAAGTGTCGTAACATAAATTTTTTAAAATTTCTTTAAATTTACTGGATAACAACTAAAAATGGACACAAAAAAGTGAATGCGATTTTTCTATAAATTTTAGTGCATTATTTTAGGTACTTGCAGTTCAAATTTCACATATTCCAATTTAAATACTAGAAACACAATTAATGAGTTAAAAATAGCAAATGGATCTAGAAAAATACAAACAATTTATATGGTATGAGATATGTTGTATTTTGATTATATAAAAAAATTCAAGTTCAAACAAATATTTAACCATAAATTTACTTTAAACCATAACCTATTCCTTCTCAAAACTCTATTTCCTCTTGAGAGAATCTCAGATTTCTTAACATTCTATATGATAAATTTATCGAAACATTTTCAAACTTTTATCATGGTATATACGTATAATATTATAACATTGTGATAAGTCTCGTATTTTTCAGACTTTATTTGATTTTTTATAATTAAAAAACCGTTAACCTCCACATTACGGATGAAGTGTCGTAACATAAATTTTTTAACATTTCTTTAAATTTAGTGGATAATAACTAAAAATGGACACAAAAAAGTGAATGTGATTTTTCTATAAATTTTAAGTGCATTATTTTAGGTACTTGCAGTTCAAATTTCACATATTCCAATTTAAATACTAGAAACACAATTAATGAGTTAAAAATAGCAAATGGATCTAGAAAAATACAAACAATTTATATGGTATGAGATATGTTGTATTATGATTATATAAAAAAATTCAAGTTCAAACAAATATTTAACCATAAATTTACTTTAAACCATAACCTATTCCTTCTCAAAACTCTATTTCCTCTTGAGAGAATCTCAGATTTCTTAACATTCTATATGATAAATTTCTCGAAACATTTTCAAACTTTTATCATGGTATCTACGTATAATATTATAACACTGTGATAAGTCTCGTATTTTTCAGACTTTATTTGATTTTTTATAATTAAAAAACCCTTAAGCTCCACATTACGGATGAAGTGTCGTAACATAAATTTTTTAACATTTCTTTAAATTTAGTGGATAAGAACTAAAAATGGACACAAAATAGTTAATGTGATTTTTCGATAAATTTTAGTGCATTATTTTAGGTACTTGCAGTTCAAATTTCACATATTCCAATTTAAATACTAGAAACACAATTAATGAGTTAAAAATAGCAAATGGATCTATAAAAATACAAACAATTTATATGGTATGAGATATGTTGTATTTTGATTATATAAAAAAATTCAAGTTTAAACAAATATTTAACCATAAATTTACTTTAAACCATAACCTATTCCTTCTCAAAACTCTATTTCCTCTTAAGAGAATCTCAGATTTCTTAACATTCTATATGATAAATTTCTCGAAACATTTTCAAACTTTTATCATGGTATCTACGTATAATATTATAACACTGTGATAAGTCTCGTATTTTTCAGACATTATTTGATTTTTTTATAATTAAAAAACCCTTAAGCTCCACATTACCGATGAAGTGTCGTAACATAAATTTTTTAACATTTCTTTAAATTTAGTGGATAAGAAATAAAAATGGATACAAAATAGTGAATGTGATTTTTATATAAATTTTAGTGTATTATTTTAGGTACTTGCAGTTTAAATTTCACATATTCCAATTTAAATACTAGAAACACAATTAATGAGTTAAAAATAGCAAATGGATCTGGAAAAATACAAAAAATTTATATGGTATGAGATATTTTGTATTTTGATTATATAAAAAAATTCAAGTTCAAACAAATATTTAACCATAAATTTATTTTAAACCATAACCTATTCCTTCTCAAAACTCTATTTACTCTTAAGAGAATCTCAGATTTCTTAACATTCTATATGATAAATTTCTCAAAATAATTTCAAAATTTTATCATGGTATCTACGTATAATATTATAACACTGTGATAATTCTCGTATTTTTCAGACTTTATTTGATTTTTTATAATTAAAAAACCGTTAAGCTCCACATTACCTATGAAGTGTTGTAACATAATTTTTTTAATATTTCTTTAAATTTCATGGATAAGAACTAAAAATGGACACAAAATAGTGAATTCAATTTTTCTATAAATTTTAGTGCATTATTTTAGGTACTTGCATTTCAAATTTCACATATTTCAATTTAAATCCTAGAAACACAATTAATGAGTTAAAAATAGCAAATGTATCTAAAAAATACAAAAAAATATATGAAATTATATATGTTGCATTTTGATTATAAAAAAATTAAAGTTCAAACAAATATTTAACCATCAATTTATTTTAAACCATAACTTATTAATATTCACTAACTTAAGTATTCCATAATTATATAAATAATAAAAAACCATTAATATAGTTATAATATATTATCTTGAGTCTAAGTTTAATCTGTGTGAAATCCTAAAACGAATACGGATGTATCCATTTCCATATCCACATTCAGCAGAATTCGGATATCCATTTCCATATCCACATTTGTAAAACGAATTCGGATATTTCCGAATGTCATCCATATTTAATTCGGATACGAATACGGATATCCATATTTACAGTAATTCGAATACGAATACGGATAATTCGGATATTCTGACATCCATATCCATCTCTAAGTGCATGGTTCCGGTGCCGCGGGAGCCAGTGCAGTGGCAGCTGGAGGCGACCGCACTGCCGCACTGCGGTGCGTGAAAGCGCGAAACGGCGGAAGGCCCTAGGCGGTGCTGTTCGGTGGGCGCTGGTGTTCCGTGCGGGGGAACTCCCAAGGGAGCAGTGTGGCGGTGCTCATTGCGGACAGGAGAAATGAACAGGAGACAACAAGCACAATAATTTTTCTCTCGATCCTTGTGCAAATGCATTTTTATTTCTGAATATTTTGATGATTTATTCACTTGTTCAGTACTTTATTTCAGATTGCATCACGAATATTCATTGATATATTTAAGAGCATTGTTTACTTTTAGTATTTATTTTGTCAAATTAAATGCATTAAATATTATGCTTTTCGCATATCTATCAGACTGTATGTGAACTGAGATTGTTTTTCTTTGCAGATGATGAAATCACTTTGTTCTGTTGAAATGTTTTGAGATATTGTCTTTTCGTGTTGGACACTAGTCATTTTTAGGCTAGATTATTTTTAGTGTTTGTGATCTTTCAGACTGTCATCTCATACCAAATCTGACAGGAGAGTGATAGAACTAGTTTTATCTATGAAAATTCTTAGAGATTTGATTTGTTTTTAATATTTATCTTTTGAGGAGTGTTGGGTGTTAAGGGTAGGCCATCAATTCAAAAGAATTTGTTGAGGCGTCCATTCTGTCGCTACTCTCGATCCTACAAAGAGGTCTATGAACTCCCTCCAACATAATGGTTTGGAGGTAGCAGTATGGCACTGGCACCAACGGTGGGGACTTCGATTACCTTGGGAGGCAGCCACAATGGATATGGCACTGGCACCAAGATCCCTCCCACATGACAAGACAACTGTATGTAACATAACAAACTTGATTTGGATTTTATGTTTAGATTGTTCGCTTTTAAACATGATTGAGTACATTTCTGTGAAGAAATATGTCTTTACACATCTACTGGATATTGTAATTATTTTGGTGTTCAAAAATGGTGCCATATAGATGAGTGGTCAAGAAGTGAACAATTTTTCTATTGTATTTGCGGGACTTCTTTAGTGTACCAGAAATGCAGAAATGTCAATCTAACAAATGAATTTTTGTGAAACACAAAGAATGCAACAATCCTTGATTCAGTATAGAACTACTTATTCTCTATCAGAGTGTTCAATTATTGCAAATAAAAGAATCATTATATATTACTACACATGAAAATAGATGTATCTTTAAATCATCTCTACAGTTCTTAATACACAATGTGGTGTAACTGTAAAATGTGTTTATATCCGTAGACATGTAATAAAATGTATTTATGATATTGTTTCTACATTTGTTAACACACATTGCGTGGTGTTACTACAAAACGTGTTACTTGCCACATCATCCGCCATATCACGTGACACGTCAATCGTCATATCATTTGTCACATCAATTGCCACATCATCTACCACGTCACGTGGCACATCACCAGTCACGCTCTACCAATTTGTCTCCATAATTATTACTACACAATAAGGCGTCGTTATAAAAAGCGTCTATATTAGTACACATGTTTTGTATATGTATCTATAAATTATATCTAGATTTATTAACGTGCAATGAAGTGTTACAATACTACGTAACTACACCACTAGAGACGTTTTATACACATGTCTGCTAAATTGTATCTATATTTGTAGATATGCATATAACGTGTTTATAGAATGTCTCTTTTTTTCATAGCAACACATAAAGAATTTATCTCTACAAGGTCTAACATAGTACATACGAATACGTTTCTAACACACTTTATGAAAACACGTCTATATTGACACAGAGACGAAATAAAGTGTTTCTAACACTAAAGCTAGCATAGCTAAGGGTTTTTTTTCTAGTAGTGGGACATCATTGGTGGCTAATTCAACAGATAAGTTTTTATTCTCTACTGACAATTTGATCACCTCTTCAGAGTCTGCAAACTGGACCAACATAGAATCATTCTCCAAGATGCAAATCAGGGCCTTCCTCCGAAGCCCGATGAACTATATTTGGGTTCCTCCAAGATGCAAGGTCTGACTTTTTCCTCTATCTCATGGGTTCCCTGTTGACTCAAGGGAGTTTCTAATATCACAGATGACTCTGTAGCAAATGCTTCCATCTTCATTGGTGAAAGAGATATGTTCAAACTTGGAGGAGTGGTTGAAATTGCTTTGTCGGCAAGGGCCATAGCGTTGTAGGTTGAGGCCATCTTAGCAGGAGCTGAGCAACTGTTTTTCATTCCTAGGGAGACCTTAGAATCATTCTTTTGACGTTTTATGTCTCTGTCTTTCATTTCTACATCATCATCCCCATTTTTTGGCTCAGCGTCATCGTCTTCCTCATCTGACTTCTTCTCTCCTTTTCCATCAAACTCAGATGGTTGTAGTTCAAAGAAGATTTCATAACCATGGTTTCGGACAACTATATAAACACTAGGTGGCAAAGTAGCTTGATCATCATATCCACTGCCACCCGCATCCTTACTACACCATATTTCCTAAGATAAACTATATCCACAGTGGTAGTCTGTCACAAATATCATAGAGGATTACCATGCAATCAGAAACAATATGGCCCATCAATGTCACAAATCGAGGAAATCGGTGGCTATGTTTAAAATAGATTTTGAGAAAGCTTTCGATTTGGTGGAACACTCAGCAATATCTTTTATGTTGGTGAAGATGGGGTTTCCACAACTTTGGATTTCATGGATTAACTCAATTCTAGGGTCAACCAACACGGCAATTCTGCTAAATGGGTCAATAGGGAAATACTTCAAATGTAAGCGTGGGGTACGACAAGGGAACCCATTATCACCCTTGTTATTTGTCATAGCAGCTGAACTATTGCAAATCGTGTTTAATACTGCTTGCACACAGGGAATCATTGAAGCCCCAGAATGTCATATACAAAACGAATATCCAATAATTCAGTATGCGGACGACACACTGATCTTCATCAAGGCGTCTCAAAGGAACATATATTGCTTAAAAGGACTTCTAGACTCATATGCAAATTTCATTGGCTTGACAATCAACCTTGCCAAATCTTGCATGGTTCCAATCAACACAGATCTCGAGCAGGCCGAAACACTGGCTAAAACTTTCGGTTGTCCGCTAGGATCCTTACCTTTGCCCTACTTGGGACTTCCTTTGGGAATCACACTACCTAAGTTTCAGGATTTTAGTTCATTAATCAGCAAAATTGACCGCAGATTGGCAGCAACCTCATTCTGGCTCTCTTCTGCGGGAAAGTTACAAATAGTAAACTCAGTGCTTTCAGCTCTTCCAACATATTCAATGTGCATGTTTCAGCTTCCAGCCAAGGTGATACAACACATAGACAAAGCAAGAAGGAGCTTCCTATGGAGAGAAAGAAACCCGGATGACATAAGTAAACCCCTAATCAAATGGTCACAAGTATGCATACCCAAAAGAAAAGGGGGGCTTGGGGTCATTAATCTAAGGGGACAGAATAATGCCCTACTGCTAACATTACTGCACAAATTCTATAACCAGCAAGACACCCCATGGATTCAATTAGTCTGGCAAAAATACTATAGCTCGGGCCAAACCCCTCATCTACAAAATCGACGTGGTTCAGCTTGGTGGAAAGGTATCCTTAAACTTCTATCTAATTTTCTGGCAATTGCCAAGCCGCTGGTGGAAAATAGAGTGTCAACGTCGATTTGGTTTGATGTGTGGACAGACCGCCCAGCTTATGCCCTCTTCAACAGATTATTCACTTACACAAGACAGAAAAATTGGTCGATTCGAAAATTCATATCGCAAACAAATCTGGCAGCAAGTTTTTTCCTTCCACTTTCAATAGAAGCAGAAGCAGAATTAGGGGACATGCAACAACTACTTCAGCGGCTGAATCTCAATGGAAACACAATTGACAGATGGGAATACATTTGGGGCAACGGAAAATATACAGCAAAAAGATTTTATGACTAGACATTCTGCCACATACCAGTGCACTCTGTTTATATCGGGCTATGGAAGTGCCACAGCGTTACCAAAGTTAAAATGTTCTTCTGGCTGCTACTAAAAGACAGATTAAACACAAAAGAAATGTTGCAACGGAAAAATCTTCTTCACACAAACACGGACTGCTACTGCATGCTCTGTAATCAACAAGCTATGGAGTCATCTCAGCACATATTCATACAATGTAGCTTTGCTCAACAATGCTGGAATAGACTAGGGATAAGATGGCCACCTAACATTCCAATAGAAGATCAAATTGAAGAAATAAAAAAGACCCATACCCAGCATTTTGCCATGGACATCATTCTAATTGGGGCCTGGACAATCTGGCTACACAGAAACGAATGCATCTTTCGACAACAGACACCATCAGGCACAAAATGGCTACAGTCCTTCAAAGCTTGCATGGCTCTTCAGGGCCACAGATTTAAATTAGCCTCTAGAAATGAATTATCTAGCTGGCTTTCAGTTATTACATAGCTAATAGCTAAGATATTTCCTGTAATTTCATTTTTTCGCAAATTTTTTTCTACATTCCTAAAACTCTGTAACTTGTGGAATTCGGCATTCAATAGATAACTAAAGTAGGAGCCTCTTCTGCTTCCTGCTGGTTGTTTATAAAAAAAACAATGACCTTTTGTCAGCTTTAAGTTTCCAGATTCTGTAGAACTTGTATCCACCCCTCTATCTGAAGCCAAGCCAGGTCAACAACAACATTTGTTGCTGCTGTTGGAGGATATATATAGGGGAACAGACTAGTTACCAGCTTGATCATTACGAGATAGAAAGTGGGCTGTAACACACGAGGTAAGATAAATTTTTCTTTATAATTTATAGAGTCACTCTATGTAGCATGATGCTGCTTGACCAAAAAAGACTGCAAATCTCATTTATGACACTCTTGATTTATTGAGTCCTATACTTTCCTGCGTTAGTGGAACAATTGAAATATTTGTATTACATATATGCATGGGAACAAAGTGACTTGCATTGGCAAAGCTTTGATGCATGTATGAATATTTGGTGTAATTAATTTAACAAAAATCAAATTACCGCTACACATGCATTGCCGAGCGAAGCAATTGGGCCTCTTTCTCAGAGAAGGCTTCCTCTGCACTCAAAATTAATTGAGGCCCACATAAAAAAACCCACACGGTGTGCAGTCCATACTCCACCTTGTTTTGTCCCACCTCGCCAAACTAACCAGAAACAGAGCAAGTTAAATAGTGGAGCGCACGCCGCTTGCTCGCCGAGCTCAGCAGCGCGAGCTTGTAACCCGAGCGGGGGCATTAAGGTGGTGGGACGTTGCCGTATGGTTGCGGGCCTGGGTCGGCAGTGCTTCTGATGGCCTGTCCATTCCAAGTTGCGTAGCTGGTCCGCCGGGGCTTTAGCGAAAGCTAAAGGCCTCGTGGACTCTATAGTGGCAGGCACCGCGTCAGGCTGGTTTCACAGAGCAGCGAACACTGCCCGCTTCCAACGGTGGAAGGATAACGGGCCGTCGCACTGTTGGCCCGCTTGGGCCCTGCAGCCTACTCCAACGGACGACCACTTTTTTTTTGTTTCTTGCAACGAACGGCTAACTGATATCGATCAAATCTAAGACGGACGACCACTTATTTTTTTAATTTCTTGCAACGAACGGCTAACCGAGATCGATCAAATCTAAGTTTCCAAGTGTTTTAAAAAACACGTGTAAATCTCTACTATTATAAAGCGGCTAGTTTTCCGTGTTCTCCGTTCGCAAGCTCCATACTTGTCTGGCTGTGTGAGAAAGAAGAAAAGAAAAAAATAAGAAAAAGAAAAAAAATTGTATTTATATTTTAGTCTTTTAATTTATATATTTTGCGCGTAAGTAAAAACCCTTAGATTTCTAAAAAATCATGTAGAAATATAAATTTTACGCAAAAACTTTATTATAAAATAAGATTATGTTGCAAAGCACAAACCCTCTGACTAGTTAATATAGAATATGAGGAATGGACAACTTCAGAGTTTCTCCCAGATTATAAGCAGCAGGCTTAGGAAGACAAAGAACCGATTCCAAAAGTTCAGGGCAGAAATTTATTGGTTCTTACTCAAATTCAAATTATATGTGTATATATGTAAAATATTACCGATACACAATTAAAATATATCTAAAAATAATATCTAAGTAGAATAATAGAATAATATGTACGCGTATCAAAAAAAACTAATGTTCCCGAGACGTTGATTGGTGAGAGACTACGAAGAGAGGTGGATTTAGGATTTTATTAATGAATATGTTACGTCAAAATTTCTATATGTAATTTGATAAAAATATTTTTTTAATTGAATAAATAATTATTAAATTTGCACTGTAATTTATTTTTTAAATTAGATAAATAATTGTTAAATTTTACAGTAATAGTTTTATTCAAAGAGGCGCAAACAACCAAAGAAAAAATAATATGCAGTGTTAAAAATCCCTACACTACAAAGTCACTCGAGGATTGAAACCAAGACTTCACATTTCAGTGAGGAACTTTAACCATTAGGCCACAAAATGATTTTTTTTTCAATTTTAGATGTTAGTTTATTTTTAGTCCATTTTGTACATGTATGCATGCAGGGACCCTTAAGATTTGGTAGCCTGGGGCAGTTGCACCGCCAGCTCCCCCTTAGGGTCGGCCCTATATATTGAAGGAAAGTACTCATATCAAGCTTGTAATCAATCAGTCATATGAAGTATAGAAACTAGGACTCTATAGTTAGTAAGAGGTAGCCCTGATTAAGGGATTATTGTAATCTTTCTGTAAACCACGCAAGGGGTTATTCCTTGCCCTATAAACAAGTAACCCGTCGGTCTAGGGCATGCGGTGGTTCAAACCATTTCTTCATGGTGTATCAGAGTTTAGCGACTCCACTCAAATCACTGATTGCCAATGGCTACCTCTACCGCCATGACACCACCTCTCGGTCAGGCTGTCTCGGAAAAACTCTCCAGGGAGAACTTCATCTTCTGGAAGGCTCAAGTGCTCGTTGCGGTCCGTGGCGCTCGTCTCTCCAGCTACCTGGATGGCACGGCCTCAGCGCCGGACAAGACCATTCAGGGAGAGATCAATCCTGCGTATGCAACTTGGTATGCGCAGGACCAACAGCTTCTCAGCTCTCTGCTTAACTCCGTAACCAAGGAGGTCCTTGGCCAAGTGGCCATGGAAACGTCCGCTGCGGGCGTCTGGAATGCCATCCTCGGCATGTTCGCGTCGCACTCACGGGCGCATATCGTTCATCTACGCTCCCAGCTGTCCAGCAAGCGCAAAGGCGACTCCACATGTGCGACTTACTATGCTCAAATGAAGGGCTTCGCTGATGAAATGGTGGCAGCTGGCAAACAGCTGGATGATGAGGATGTTATCTGCTACATATTGGCAGGCCTTGACCACGAGTATAATCCCTTTGTTGAAGCCTTTGTAGCTAAAAATGAACCACAAACTCTTCATGACTTGTACTCACAGCTCCTCACTGCCGAAGCCCGGATTGAATCTCAAAAGGAACAGCAGCAGATAAGTGTGAATGCAACTTTTCGTGGCGGACGTAGTGGTCGTGCTCCCATGCACGGCCGTGACGATAGTGGATTTCGTGGTGGCAGACGAGGAGGAGGCCGCAACAACTATAACAACAATCGCAACAACTACAACAACAACCGCAACAAAATCTAGTGTCAAGTGTGTGGTAAGACAGGTCATTCTGCTGCTCGGTGTTATAAACGCTTTGATGCTAACTATAATGGTGAAGAGAAGAATGCAAACATGGCGTCCACTGGCTACTGTTGGGTAGAACCAGATGGAGAACCTTGTCAACGGCAAGCACCTGCACAGAACACTGCAGCCAATCTGGCAACTCTAGCTACAACTCAAAACAGAGTGCTCTGCAGTTCCAAAAACAAGGAGAAGAACAGAACAGTTTTGGGGCAATTTTTCGTTGTTCTCATTTCTTCCACGGTTGCAAAAACAAACTACATACCCAAGCTAGCATGCAACTAATCTGTTAATACATGCAGTAAATCACGGATCGCGCCATCCCACGATCATGCAAAATAACAAATAACAGAGCATAGCACATCCTACGTCTGCACATGCACAACACAACGCTTTCGCGCTAACTGCGCACACCTACTCACTTATTCCTGAAGACGCGTTCCAGTGGCTGCCTCGCACCACACCTGGAATACCCACTCCGCGCTCGGACCTAACGATCACATTCTCCCCCTTAGTCCTAGCGCGGGAAGAAATCACGAACGCCGAGTAGATACCTCATCATCGTCAGCTTCGTCGCCGGCAAACCTTTGGTCAGTGCATCCGCCCGCTGATCCTCAGACCGAACGAACTCCACCAAGATCTGGCCACCCTCAACACACTCGCGAATGAAATGATAACGGGTGTCGATGTGTTTGCTTCTACCATGGAACACTGGATTCTTCATGAGGGCTATGGCAGATTTGTTGTCTACAAATAACTTCACAGCTCTCCTCTCATCTCCAGTCACCTCCCCCAATAACGCCCTGAGCCACAAAGCTTGACACGCTGCACCCGTCGCAGCCATGAACTCAGCTTCACATGAGGAAAGTGCCACTGTTTTCTGCTTTTGGGAGTTCCACGACACCAGAGAGTTATTGATATAGAATGCCATCCCACTAGTGCTCCGCCTATCATCAACATCATCGGCAAGATCACTATCGCTATACCCAGTGATTACTACTTCATCTCCACCTCTCAGATACTCCAGGCCACAGTCAATTGTCCCCTTCAAATATCTCAAAATATGCTTGAGTGCATTGAAATGCATCACAGTCGGTCTCTCCATG
This sequence comes from Zizania palustris, assembly GCA_019279435.1. NCBI lineage: Eukaryota > Viridiplantae > Streptophyta > Magnoliopsida > Poales > Poaceae > Zizania > Zizania palustris. Next base: position 59,421,045 of record JAAALK010000283.1, read on the forward strand.
AACCTACTGATCATTCCAACTGCAAAACTCAAGTCCGGCCTAGTATGCAGTAAATACCTTAGACAACCAACAGCTCGACGAAATTCTGTAGCATCAATTGGTTGTCCTTCAGGATCCTTGTTTAGTTTAAGCTTTGGCTCAATAGGAATTGCTACAGAATTGCACTCAGACATCCCAAATTGAGACAATATCCTTCTGCCATAAGCTGATTGCTTGAGAATGGTCCTGTGCTCTCCCTGAGTCACTTCAATCCCCAAATAATATGTCAGCATGCCGAGATCAGTCATTTCGAATTCTCTCATCATTTGCCGCTTGAAAGCTTCAATCTCCCGCACCTTCTCACCCGCAATAATTAAATCGTCAACATAAACTCCGATAACAATCCCATCTCTGCCTTTACCCCTGGTATAGACAGCCTGCTCTTGCGTGCAACGGGTGAATCCCAAAGCTTTCAAACACCTGTCAAGACGTGTGTTCCACGCGCGCGGCGCCTGCCGCAGCCCATATAATGCTTTGTTGAGTTTCAAGACCAAATGTTCCTTCCCCTTCTGGGTGAAGCCCTCCGGCTGTGTGACATACACTTCTTCTTCCAAATCACCATTGAGGAAGGCCGATTTTACATCTAAGTGATGCACTGACCAGCCTTGATTTGCTGCAAGTGCCAAGATGACACGCACTGTATCAAGTTTGGCTACTGGTGCGAAAACCTCCTCAAAGTCGACTCCCTGTTTTTGCACATACCCCTTTGCCACTAATCGTGCCTTGTGTTTGATCACTTCCCCTGCAGTATTTTTCTTCAGTTTATAAACCCATTTCAGTCCAATTGATTTATGACCCGGTGGTAACACTGCTAGTGACCATGTTGAATTCTTCTCAATAGATTCTATTTCTTTCGCCATTGCTTCAACCCACTCCTTCTGGACTACAGCTTCCTGGTAACTAGAGGGTTCCTCCAATTCAGCTAGATAGGCCTCCTCATCAGTGAATTCATGCTGTAGGTCCATTCGTGGAGCATCACGCATAATATCATCAATATGCCTATATCTGATAGGGCCTTCATCACTGCTACTGCCACTCTCCAGCACGCCTTGGCTAGTTAAAGGAGATGGAGTACCTTCAGCTTGCAACTCAGCTCTTGGAGAAACATGCAACGGTGATCCCGGGACAGCCGACCCAGGTTGATAGCCCTCTTGCTGTACCTCGGCCAGCTGCTCCGAGGTGTCCTCGGCCTCCACTTCAATCACAAAATCAATTGCACCACCACATGTGGCTCTATCCTCCCAATTCCAGGGAACATCTTCTTCAAACTTGACATCTCGGCTGACAACAATCCGACCACGAGCTGGATCAAATAGACGACTAGCCTTACTACCATCCTCAACCCCAAGATAGACACAGGATAAACTGCGGTCATCAAGTTTCTTCAGGTGTGGAGCTGTAATCTTCGCATGAGCAGTGCATCCAAACACACGCACATGTCCTAGTGAAGGCTTCCTGCCCACCCAGGCTTCAAATGGAGTCCTTGTACCCATAGCTTTAGTTGGCAACCTATTCAACAGATAGACAGCATGACGAATAGCTTCCCCCCACATCATGCCAGGAACATTTGTACCTTTCAGGAGCGCTCGCGCCATTTCGACCACAGTGCGATTGCGCCGTTCTACAACACCATTCTGTTGCGGGGAATTAGGTGCTGTTAGGTGTCGCTCAATTCCCGCCTCCAAGCAGACACGAGTGAATTCTCTTGAGAGAAATTCCCCTCCTCGATCAGACCTCAATGTCTTGATTCGATGTCCTGACTGATTCTCAGCTAGTGGCTTGAACTTGATGAAAAAATCACAGGCTTGATCTTTTGATTTCAACAGAAATACCCACATCCACCTACTGAAATCATCCACAATTAGCATGAAGTAGCGATTCCCTGCAAATGTTGGAGGTGTGATTGGCCCACATAAATCAGTGTGAATCAACTCGAGCAAGACCTCTGCACGATAATTCGTGGCCGAAGGGAAGGCCTGACGAGGCTGCTTTGCCGCTAAGCACGCATGACACAACTGGTTTGGGTGTGTCAACCGTGGTACACCAGCAGCCATGTCTTTCTCGACCAGGAACCTGAGGGCTTGGAAGTTTACATGCCCCAGCCTTGCATGCCACAACCATGCAGGAGCCTCCAATCTGGACAGCAAGCAAATAGGCTGTGCTAGCTTCAATTCTATTTTGTAGAGACGATTTGAAGTTCGCTTTACCTGCATGATCAGTCGTTGTGGTTCTTGATCGAACACCTCAAGTGCATCCCCACTCATTACCACCTTGTGTCCGGCTTCAGTCAACTGTCCAAGGCTAACCAAATTACAGCATAAACTTGGTATGTAATAAACCTCATCAAGCAACCAGTGATCTCCATGCTTCCCTGAAAACAAAATTGAACCTTTTCCTTCTATCTGCACAGATGATGCATCTCCAAACTTCACCCTTCCAGTCACAGTTTCATCCAATTCTCGAAATTTCAGTTTGTCACCCGTCATGTGATTGCTTGCTCCGTTGTCCAAAAACCAGACATCACCAGTAGTCGTACCTTCATCAACCAAGAGCAAATGTTCATCCTGGTGCTCGTGTACAAGTGGTGCTTTGTGCTCAAGGCGCTCCTCAGACACTGCGAGAAAAAATGCTCCATCGGCATCCTCGGTCCTCGTAAGATGCACCTCCTTCTTCTTCTTCTTCTTTGGTGCACGACACTGATTTTGGTAGTGTCCATACTCCTCACAATTGAAGCATTTTATGTGACTCTTATCACGACCACCTCCGCTAGAGCCACTCCCTGCCTCCTTGCACGGCGACCCACCATGGCCACCTCTGCCTCGCCCCCGACCAGCACCACGACCGCCACTTGGGCTCTTGGACCAGTTCTCCGTAGCAGATTTCCCCTTCGATGAGCCTTCACTGCCAACTTTCTTGAACCGTGCCTCCCACTCTACCTGAGTGAGAAGCACATGGCCATCAGTGTTGCCACCAACGCCAGTGCCCTTCTTGCGCGTGCGTTCTTCAAAGGCCTTGAGTCGCCCCACGGCATCTTCGAAGGCTAATGTGCTGAGGTCGTAGAATTGCTCTATACCGGCGATCACGTTGACGAATTTTTCTGGGACAGTGTCAAACAACTTCTTCACCATCACCGCATCAGTCAAGGTACTGCCCAAGCTGGAGTACCTCACCGACATCGCCGTTATGCGTCCTGCATATTGGTCGATTGTCTCGGTGTCCCCCATTCGCATCATATCAAACTCGCTCTTCAAAGTCTGCAGGCGTGCATCACGAACACGGTCCACACCCACAAACCTCACTTTGAGACAGTCCCACACCTCCTTTGCCGTCTTCTTCTTCGCCACCTGCATGAGGAGGTCCTCCGGGAGTGCTTGGAAAAGATGCGATCTCGCCTTCTTGTCCTTCTTTGGATCGACAGTCGCACCGGCCGTCGGCTCCACTGCCTCCCAGATGCCCTGATCCTCCATCATGGCCTGCACTCGTATCACCCAGCTGGTGTAGTTCGTCGCCGTGAGCTGTGGGTAGAGGAAGGCACTGCCCGTGCTCCCTCGTGCTGCATCTGCCGTAACAATCGACATGGCTCTGATACCAGAATGTTGGGTAGAACCAGATGGAGAACCTTGTCAACGGCAAGCACCTGCACAGAACACTGCAGCCAATCTGGCAACTCTAGCTACAACTCAAAACAGAGTGCTCTGCAGTTCCAAAAACAAGGAGAAGAACATAACAGTTTTGGGGCAATTTTTCGTTGTTCTCATTTCTTCCACGGTTGCAAAAACAAACTACATACCCAAGCTAGCATGCAACTAATCTGTTAATACATGCAGTAAATCACGGATCGCGCCATCCCACGATCATGCAAAATAACAAATAACAGAGCATAGCACATCCTACATCTGCACATGCAAAACACAACGCTTTCGCGCTAACTGCGCACACCTACTCACTTATTCCTGAAGACGCGTTCTAGTGGCTGCCTCGCACCACACCTGGAATACCCACTCCGCGCTCGGACCTAACGATCACATTCTCCCCCTTAGTCCTAGCGCGGGAAGAAATCACGAACGCCGAGTAGATACCTCATCATCGTCAGCTTCGTCGCCGGCAAACCTTTGGTCAGTGCATCCGCCCGCTGATCCTCAGACCGAACGAACTCCACCAAGATCTGGCCACCCTCAACACACTCGCGAATGAAATGATAACGGGTGTCGATGTGTTTGCTTCTACCATGGAACACTGGATTCTTCATGAGGGCTATGGCAGATTTGTTGTCTACAAATAACTTCACAGCTCTCCTCTCATCTCCAGTCACCTCCCCCAATAACGCCTTGAGCCACAAAGCTTGACACGCTGCACCCGTCGCAGCCATGAACTCAGCTTCACATGAGGAAAGTGCCACTGTTTTCTGCTTTTGGGAGTTCCACGACACCAGAGAGTTATTGATATAGAATGCCATCCCACTAGTGCTCCGCCTATCATCAACATCATCGGCAAGATCACTATCGCTATACCCAGTGATTACTACTTCATCTCCACCTCTCAGATACTCCAGGCCACAGTCAATTGTCCCCTTCAAATATCTCAAAATATGCTTGAGTGCATTGAAATGCATCACAGTCGGTCTCTCCATGAACCTACTGATCATTCCAACTGCAAAACTCAAGTCCGGCCTAGTATGCAGTAAATACCTTAGACAACCAACAGCTCGACGAAATTCTGTAGCATCAATTGGTTGTCCTTCAGGATCCTTGTTTAGTTTAAGCTTTGGCTCAATAGGAATTGCTACAGAATTGCACTCAGACATCCCAAATTGAGACAATATCCTTCTGCCATAAGCTGATTGCTTGAGAATGGTCCTGTGCTCTCCCTGAGTCACTTCAATCCCCAAATAATATGTCAGCATGCCGAGATCAGTCATTTCGAATTCTCTCATCATTTGCCGCTTGAAAGCTTCAATCTCCCGCACCTTCTCACCCGCAATAATTAAATCGTCAACATAAACTCCGATAACAATCCCATCTCTGCCTTTACCCCTGGTATAGACAGCCTGCTCTTGCGTGCAACGGGTGAATCCCAAAGCTTTCAAACACCTGTCAAGACGTGTGTTCCACGCGCGCGGCGCCTGCCGCAGCCCATACAATGCTTTGTTGAGTTTCAAGACCAAATGTTCCTTCCCCTTCTGGGTGAAGCCCTCCGGCTGTGTGACATACACTTCTTCTTCCAAATCACCATTGAGGAAGGCCGATTTTACATCTAAGTGATGCACTGACCAGCCTTGATTTGCTGCAAGTGCCAAGATGACACGCACTGTATCAAGTTTGGCTACTGGTGCGAAAACCTCCTCAAAGTCGACTCCCTGTTTTTGCACATACCCCTTTGCCACTAATCGTGCCTTGTGTTTGATCACTTCCCCTGCAGTATTTTTCTTCAGTTTATAAACCCATTTCAGTCCAATTGATTTATGACCCGGTGGTAACACTGCTAGTGACCATGTTGAATTCTTCTCAATAGATTCTATTTCTTTCGCCATTGCTTCAACCCACTCCTTCTGGACTACAGCTTCCTGGTAACTAGAGGGTTCCTCCAATTCAGCTAGATAGGCCTCCTCATCAGTGAATTCATGCTGTAGGTCCATTCGTGGAGCATCACGCATAATATCATCAATATGCCTATATCTTATAGGGCCTTCATCACTGCTACTGCCACTCTCCAGCACGCCTTGGCTAGTTAAAGGAGATGGAGTACCTTCAGCTTGCAACTCAGCTCTTGGAGAAACATGCAACGGTGATCCCGGGACAGCCGACCCAGGTTGATAGCCCTCTTGCTGTACCTCGGCCAGCTGCTCCGAGGTGTCCTCGGCCTCCACTTCAATCACAAAATCAATTGCACCACCACATGTGGCTCTATCCTCCCAATTCCAGGGAACATCTTCTTCAAACTTGACATCTCGGCTGACAACAATCCGACCACGAGCTGGATCAAATAGACGACTAGCCTTACTACCATCCTCAACCCCAAGATAGACACAGGATAAACTGCGGTCATCAAGTTTCTTCAGGTGTGGAGCTGTAATCTTCGCATGAGCAGTGCATCCAAACACACGCACATGTCCTAGTGAAGGCTTCCTGCCCACCCAGGCTTCAAATGTAGTCCTTGTACCCATAGCTTTAGTTGGCAACCTATTCAACAGATAAACAGCATGACAAACAGCTTCCCCCCACATCATGCCAGGAACATTTGTACCTTTCAGGAGCGCTCGCGCCATTTCGACCACAGTGCGATTGCGCCGTTCTACAACACCATTCTGTTGCGGGGAATTAGGTGCTGTCAGGTGTCGCTCAATTCCCGCCTCCAAGCAGACACGAGTGAATTCTCTTGAGAGAAATTCCCCTCCTCGATCAGACCTCAATGTCTTGATTCGATGTCCTGACTGATTCTCAGCTAGTGGCTTGAACTTGATGAAAAAATCACAGGCTTGATCTTTTGATTTCAACAGAAATACCCACATCCACCTACTGAAATCATCCACAATTAGCATGAAGTAGCGATTCCCTGCAAATGTTGGAGGTGTGATTGGCCCACATAAATCAGTGTGAATCAACTCGAGCAAGACCTCTGCACGATAATTCGTGGCCGAAGGGAAGGCCTGACGAGGCTGCTTTGCCGCTAAGCACGCATGACACAACTGGTTTGGGTGTGTCAACCGTGGTACACCAGCAACCATGTCTTTCTCGACCAGGAACCTGAGGGCTTGGAAGTTTACATGCCCCAGCCTTGCATGCCACAACCATGCAGGAGCCTCCAATCTGGACAGCAAGCAAATAGGCTGTGCTAGCTTCAATTCTATTTTGTAGAGACGATTTGAAGTTCGCTTTACCTGCATGATCAGTCGTTGTGGTTCTTGATCGAACACCTCAAGTGCATCCCCACTCATTACCACCTTGTGTCCGGCTTCAGTCAACTGTCCAAGGCTAACCAAATTACAGCATAAACTTGGTATGTAATAAACCTCATCAAGCAACCAGTGATCTCCATGCTTCCCTGAAAACAAAATTGAACCTTTTCCTTCTATCTGCATAGATGATGCATCTCCAAACTTCACCCTTCCAGTCACAGTTTCATCCAATTCTCGAAATTTCAGTTTGTCACCCGTCATGTGATTGCTTGCTCCGTTGTCCAAAAACCAGACATCACCAGTAGTCGTACCTCCATCAACCAAGAGCAAATGTTCATCCTGGTGCTCGTGTACAAGTGGTGCTTTGTGCTCAAGGCGCTCCTCAGACACTGCGAGAAAAAATGCTCCATCGGCATCCTCGGTCCTCGTAAGATGCACCTCCTTCTTCTTCTTCTTCTTTGGTGCACGACACTGATTTTGGTAGTGTCCATACTCCTCACAATTGAAGCATTTTATGTGACTCTTATCACGACCACCTCCGCTAGAGCCACTCCCTGCCTCCTTGCATGGCGACCCACCATGGCCACCTCTGCCTCGCCCCCGACCAGCACCACGACCGCCACTTGGGCTCTTGGACCAGTTCTCCGTAGCAGATTTCCCCTTCGATGAGCCTTCACTGCCAACTTTCTTGAACCGTGCCTCCCACTCTGCCTGAGTGAGAAGCACATGGCCATCAGTGTTGCCACCAACGCCAGTGCCCTTCTTGCGCGTGCGTTCTTCAAAGGCCTTGAGTCGCCCCACGGCATCTTCGAAGGCTAATGTGCTGAGGTCGTAGAATTGCTCTATACCGGCGATCACGTTGACGAATTTTTCTGGGACAGTGTCAAACAACTTCTTCACCATCACCGCATCAGTCAAGGTACTGCCCAAGCTGGAGTACCTCACCGACATCGCCGTTATGCGTCCTGCATATTGGTCGATTGTCTCGGTGTCCCCCATTCGCATCATATCAAACTCGCTCTTCAAAGTCTGCAGGCGTGCATCACGAACACGGTCCACACCCACAAACCTCACTTTGAGACAGTCCCACACCTCCTTTGCCGTCTTCTTCTTCGCCACCTGCATGAGGAGGTCCTCCGGGAGTGCTTGGAAAAGATGCGATCTCGCCTTCTTGTCCTTCTTTGGATCGACAGTCGCACCGGCCGTCGGCTCCACTGCCTCCCAGATGCCCTGATCCTCCATCATGGCCTGCACTCGTATCACCCAGCTGGTGTAGTTCGTCGCCGTGAGCTGTGGGTAGAGGAAGGCACTGCCCGTGCTCCCTCGTGCTGCATCTGCCGTAACAATCGACATGGCTCTGATACCAGAATGTTGGGTAGAACCAGATGGAGAACCTTGTCAACGGCAAGCACCTGCACAGAACACTGCAGCCAATCTGGCAACTCTAGCTACAACTCAAAACAGAGTGCTCTGCAGTTCCAAAAACAAGGAGAAGAACAGAACATTTTTGGGGCAATTTTTCGTTGTTCTCATTTCTTCCACGGTTGCAAAAACAAACTACATACCCAAGCTAGCATGCAACTAATCTGTTAATACATGCAGTAAATCACGGATCGCGCCATCCCACGATCATGCAAAATAACAAATAACAGAGCATAGCACATCCTACGTCTGCACATGCAAAACACAACGCTTTCGCGCTAACTGCGCACACCTACTCACTTATTCCTGAAGACGCGTTCCAGTGGCTGCCTCGCACCACACCTGGAATACCCACTCCGCGCTCGGACCTAACGATCACAGCTACAACATAGACACCGACTGGTACACTGACACCGGTGCTACGGATCACATTCAGAGTTGGACAAGCTGACTATGCGGGAAAAGTATGGAGGTTCTGACCAAGTTCACACTGCAAGTGGTTCAGGTATGCCCATTAGTCATATTGGCCAATCTACTATTTGTACCCAAAATCGTGATCTTATTCTTAGAAATGTTCTTCATGTTCCTAATTCCTCCAAGAATCTCCTTTCTGTTCATAAGTTTACTCATGATAACAATTCATTCTTTGAGATTCACCCTTGGTATTTTCTTCTCAAGGTTTGGGACACGAAGAAAATCCTGCTCCACGGCAAATGTAGAAATGGCCTTTATCCCCTTCCTACTGCATCCCCCTTGATAAAGCAACAAGCTAATAAAAATGCTCTTACTGTGGTTAAACCGACCGTGGCAAGGTGGCACCACCAGTTAGGGCAAGCTTCTATGGTCACGATTCATCGTGTGCTAAGTCAGAATAATCTTTTTTTTCTCCAAAGATAAGACCAATGAGTCAGTGTGTGATGCTTGTCAAACAAAGAGTCATCAATTACCTTTTCCAAAGTCCTCTAGTGTGTCCAAGGCTCCATTAGAACTAATTTTCTTTGATGTATGGGGTCCTGCTCCTCCTTCGGTTGGGAGGTTTAAATATTATGTGTTATTTATTGATGATTTTAGCAAGTTTTCATGGCTTTATCTCCTCAAAAATAAATTAGATGTTTTTCGAAAGTTTCATGACTTTCAGGAGCTTGTTGAAAGACAATTTGACAAAAAGATTCTTGCCATTCAAACGGATTGGGGGGAGAGTATAAAAAACTTTCATCATTTTTTCAGCAAATGGGCATTGCTCATCACGTGTCCTGCCCACACACCCACCAACAGAATGGCTCCGCCGAACGAAAACATCGCCACATCATTGAGATGGGGCTTTCTCTCCTTGCTCATGCTCACATGCCATTAAAATTCTGGGATGAAGCTTTCTCCACTGGCACATATCTCATCAACCGGCTTGTAACGCCCCGCCCCGAACGGACTTTGCCGTACCGAGATAAGATGCTACGATTTTTGGAATAACTCAACATCGTTGCCGACATTTCATTATTTCAACGGTAGTTTTGAGACAAGCCTGCTTAATTATTACACGAGTATTTTACAAAGGCCGTAGGAGGCATACCTCGCGGCTCAAAGCAAGCATACAAGCAGCGGAAGTCTTATACTGTTCATAATACTACTCTACTCCTTATTGGGAACTAGGAGCGAAACCCTACTCTTCTCCTACATCTTCATCTTCAAAGCATTCATCTTCTGGAATAGCCTCAAAAGGTTCTTCCTCGCCTTGACCTTCAAACTCTGGGAGTTAGAAAGAGGAGGGGTGAGTGCATACGTACTCAGCAAGCCTTAGAAGAGTTTATAGATGAGTTGAGACAAGGGCGGTGTAGGGTTCAAAAAGTTATGCAAGTTTTAAAATACTAAGTGAACCATACCCAATAGTAGAGGTCCCAACCTCCACCTTAACCCAAGTGATAATAATTGATATTCAAAAACTCGGGGCAATCCCCCGATTTCAACTCTCCACAACCATCCTTCAAAAATTCCTCAATTTCCAAATATTTTCTCACCTCGGGTTTGCTTTGCAACAAACCCCCAATGGAACCGTTAAAAGTCCACACCATAATTTTCAAAATACTTCCTCTTACCTCGGTACTAGTCTACCCCTCCATCGGGTAGATTTTTCCCAATTACCAAAACATATTTCATCTCTCATCCTAGGGTTGAATCTCACCCTCTCTCTATGAAGCCATACGACTTCCCGAGCTACACAAGCTCGTTCCCAGCCACTAAGGCTAGCCGTACACCACGAAGGCGTACTCTGGCAACGCTTCCCAACCCACAACTCAGTTTATTTGCTGAAAACCAAATTCAAAGACTACGCATGGGCAACTATCATGGCACTTGCCCATGACCGTGGGCACGGCTGTTCGAACAGTTTATACTTCTGCAGAAAGTGTACACTTTACCCTTACGACACGAACTTACTCCTACTACCCCGGTAGTAAAGGAGGTTCATGACAAGGTATTTCCAAAGTCGATCTAGGATAACCTATTACCACATAGAAGGGCCCCTCTCGACCAAGGATCAGGCAGCCTCTGCTCCTTTTCCCCTAAAATCCCGCGGGTGCTCATACTTCTTACGCCTTCTCCCTTCCTCCTTCATCTCCAACAATTTATCACAAGACAAAAATCACGTTCGAGTAGGACTTCACAAATCATTCACAAAACCATGAGACACCCCGGTGATTTTACATCCATCGGTAATCAAGTGATCCTAAACCCACTAAGTACTTAACCAGGGACACCCCATAATGCCCGCAAGGTTGCACTTTGGTGTGCACGGTGTTTTTCCCAAGGAATCGGTCCTTATGCGCCACTTGAAGTCGAGCCACGAAGGCGACGACTCATGGCAATTTTTACCCAAAACACTCCTTTTTCATTTGCTTCAACACAATCGGTACTTGGTACCGTTTTCCAAACATTCCTTCGAAACCCATTTTATCCCACACGATTCATTCATTTCAATGATTGCATTTGATATGAAATAAAAGATAAAAAGTTGATTGAGTATAACCCACATCACAATACTAGGAAGGGGTTATACCAATCTTTGTGGTTACAAGGGTTTACAAGATTATCAACATTCAAAGGAAGGCTAGTGTGACAAGTTTAGGTTTTATTGACGTAATCGCGCTTGGCGATCGTCAATAATATTGAGTGTATGTGTGCGTGTGTCCTAAACATGCATTTGTACATAAATAATTTAGCAATCATAGGAGCGAGCATGATCAAAGGAAGACTTGCCTTGCTCGAGAAGGTAATCCGGGTCTTCTGGGTCAAAACCTTGCTGGTCCTCGGTATCGACAACTACAAAACCATTAACAATACATAAATAAGAGCACATAAAAGTTTTACTAAAATATTTTTATTTTGGACTAACATGAAGTTTAGGAATTTATAAACATGTAGGAACTTAAACGGGGCTAATCGGAATTAAAATGAATTTTCTAGAGCTATCGGAATATTATTAATATATATTTTTTTAAAAAAATAAATAAATAAATAAAAATTAAGAATTAAAGTCCAAACCGTTCGGTCTGATATTATAAAATAATATTTCTATTTCATTTTTATTTTTATTTTTATTATTTATTTATTTATTTATTTTTATTTTTATTTATTCCAGAAAATAAATATGCATATATAAAAAAATGAAAGATTACTGTGCAAGTGGGCCGGCCAAGCCAGCCCACAAACCGATCGGCCAGGCGCTTGCAACATGCAGCCATGCACGCGTGCACGCGGCTGGCGCATGCACGTGGGCCCAGCGGCCAGGCTGAGCCGGCCAGGCATGCATGTAATGGCGCAGCCACGCGGCAGAAACAATACAGAATCCCGGTCCACCAGTCAGTCGCACAGAACAGAAGAAAGGCAGTGGCTGGAGGTTGAAGACGACCGCGGACGGTCGACATTTCTTCAGCACTGTTCTCCTTCCCTGCTGCTCTGATTGAGCTGAAATTTTAACAGCACGCCCGCCCAGTAGGTAGGTTCAAGATCAACGGTCGGATTACTAAACAGAGCTACGGTTTCACCGATTAGAAGCACGAAGTAGCAGCACCACTCGCCGGTGCAGATGGCGACGGTGATGCTCTAGCGACCAACGAGGGCACTTTTAACCAGATTAGACCTACTACAAACCTAACCGTGCTGTCTGATTGAGCTAAAAATGACTACATTATTCTAGCCACGATGATCCTAAAGGATATTTGGGGCTTGACGGTGCCGGCGAGCTACAGGCACTAATATGATGATCTATCTATTGGAACATGATACACTAGGCATGAATTAGGTGTTGTAACAAGTAATTGCAAGAAGAAGGTACCTTAGATCAGATCGGGGAAAAATGATGAACTGAGGTCCAAAAGAGGGGTTTCGGCTGTGGTCTTGATCCGGTGAAAATAGCTGCGGGAATGGAACCGGTGAGGACTCACAAACACAATGCATGTATTGGTTTGAAGAATGGAGCAACGGAGTAAGAGAAATTGTGACATACCGATTTGGCGACTATGGGTCTCTTTGACGCATGAGGATGAACTCAGCTGCTCTGATGGTGTGCTAGCAGTGGGGTATGGCGAAGAGCTCGGTGAAGAGGCTGAGGGCTCGTGCGGGAGAGATATGGGTGTGGTTTTAAGCTCGGGCGTGATGTGAGCACCATGATGGCTGCTATGGAGGAGCTACGATGGAGAGCGGTGAATAGCTCCCGTAGGGTGCGACGTGTAGGGAGCTCGGGGAGGAGTGAAGCTGCTGATGGGACACCAAGGTGGAGCTGGCCGAAGTGCTTCATCCATTCGAGTGACGCGTGGGCACTGCGGATCTGCTAGCTGCTGCGAGCTGGAGCTACACGTGGCACAAACACAGGGTCCCCAAAACTGCTGTTATCCCAAAACTGAGTGTTACACGGCTTCCATCACGTGTCATCAATTTTACCTCCCCTTATGAGCATCTCTTCGGCTCAAAACCTGATTACAATTGGTTTAAGGTGTTTGGTTGTGCTTGTTGGCCACATCTTCGACCTTATAACACTAGAAAACTTGAATTCATATCAAAAAGGCGTGTCTTCCTTGGGTATAGTCCAAATCACAAGGGCTACAAGTGCCTTGATATTGCTACAGGGCGAGTGTACATATCTCGTGATGTTGTGTTTGATGAGGGCATTTTCCCTTTCCTTGAGTTACATCCAAGTGTCGGCACTCAACTTCGCTCTAAAATCTTGCTCCTTCCTCCATTGTTGTGCAACTCAGTTGGGGACGAATTAGTAATTGGCCATAGGGCGGATGGTGCTAATCCTCTACTTGAGCATGATGTGCAGGTTGATGAAGTAGCAGAAGAAAATTCACTGACCAATTCAGGAGATCAAGACTCAGTATCAAGTGCTGCCACAAAGGATCCAAGCGAAGCCTGCTTGGATCACGCACGAAATCTGTCTATATCAGCCCGGCAAGGATCTGTATTGGGCAGTGTGGCTGGTACTTTTCCCGCTCAGCCTCCGTGCGTCCCTCCTGTTGACACGCGGCCTTCCCCTATTGGTGCTCAGATGTCCGCAGCTGGATCTGTTGTGGCCACTGGATCCGTGGGTGAAAATGCAGCCTCTACTCAAGATCAAGACTCAAGACAAATATGTCATATTCTTCCACAACCAACTGCAAGTCGTCCCCGGACCCGACATCAAGATAACATTGTGAAACCCAAGAAATACATAGGTGGCATAGTTCAGTATGATAATCTTGGTCTGCTTGCTTCACGTGAACCCCAATCATTATCTGAAGCTTTAACGGAAAAACATTGGAAAGATGCAATGAATGAAGAATATCTGGCCTTGATAAAAAATAAAACTTGGCACCTTGTTCCAGCACAACGGGCGCAAAATGTGGTTGACTGCAAGTGGGTTTATAAAATCAAGCACAAGTCCGATGGCTCCATCGATCGATACAAAGCAAGGTTAGTTGCAAAAGGATTTAAACAAAGATATGGGATTGACTATGAGGACACGTTCAGTCCTGTGATCAAAATGGCCACCATTCACATTGTTTTATCTATTGCAGTATCAAAAAAATGGTGTCTCCGGCAATTAGATGTTCAGAACGTGTTTCTTCACGGTGTTCTGGAGGAGGATGTGTATATGAAACAGCCGCCAGGATATGTCGATCAAACAAAACCAACATATGTGTGCAAACTGGACAAGGCTCTATATGGTCTCAAGCAAGCGCCTAGAGCGTGGTACTCTAAGCTTAGTACAAAATTAATTCAACTCAGATTCATTATTTCCAAGGCAGATACTTCACTATTTATTTATCAAAGGCATGGAGTGACTATTTATTTGCTTGTATATGTTGATGATATTATTGTTACAAGCTCCTCTCCTTCAGCTGTTGATGCTCTGCTAAGTGATCTTCGGTCCAACTTTGCTCTTAAGGATCCTGGGAAACTTCACTACTTCTTGGGTATTCAAGTTGATTGGAACCCTGATGGGTTGTCTCTCTCTCAAGCTAAGTATGCATCAGACATATTGCAAAAGGATGGCATGTCCAAGTGCAAACCAGTGAAGACTCCACTCACATCTGATAAGCTATCACTTAACGATGGTGATCTATTAGGTGATGAAGAATCAACCAGGTACAGAAGCATTGTAGGTGGACTACAGTACCTAACACTAACCCGACCTGATATTTCTTTCGCAGTCAACAAAGTGTGTCGGCTTCTTTACTCACCCACAGGTCCTCACATGGCTGCTGTCAAGAGGATTCTGAGATATATATAAGGTACATTGAATTCTGGTTTGAAGTTTCATCAATCATCTTCTCTAAAGGTCAGTGCCTTTTCTGATGCGGACTGGGCCGGGTGCCCAGATGACAAACGATCTACCAGTGGTTTTGCAATATATCTAGGTGCAAACCTTGTGTCATGGAGCTCAAGAAAGCAACCAATTATTTCTAGGTCGAGCACAGAAGCTGAATACAAAGCGTTAGCTAACACCACAACAGAAATTATCTGGGTACAATCAATGTTAAATGAACTTGGTGTGAGGCAGTCTGGTGTCGCCATTCTACGGTGTGACAACCTTGGAGCCAAATACTTATTAGCAAATCCTACATTTCATGCGAGAATGAAACATGTTGAAATAGACTATCATTTCATAAGAGAACGAGTTGCCAAGGGTCTTCTGGACATCAGGTTCATCTCCACGCATGACCAAATAGCTGATGGTTTCACCAAGGGATTGCCGGCATGGCAACTTGAAAAATTCAGGAACAATCTCAACTTAATTAAGTTGTGATTGAGGAGGGCTATTGAAGGAAAGTACTCATATCAAGTATGTAATCAATCAGTCATATGAAGTATAGAAACTAGGACTCTATAGTTAGTAAGAGGTAGCCCTGATTAAGGGATTATTGTAATCTTTCTGTAAACCACGCAAGGGGTTATTCTTTGCCCTATAAACACGTAACCTGTCGGCCTAGGGCATGTGGCGGTTCAAACCATTTCTTCATCCCTGTCGTCATTCTTCGAGCGGTTGCAATAAAAGTTGAAACCATGCAGTGTATACAAAATGTGGGACTTTGGATAATTTATATACTACACACAAAATAGAGATGAATACAAAAAAATAATAACCATGTCAGAACCTCTGTAATCTATATAGTATATATTGCAGACTAACACGAATAAAACTATTAAACATGTCAGAAGATTGTAAGTGTCACTAAATAAACTCACTATTGTAACAACTAATAACAAGACTGTTTCAGAAAACATACAGTTAGTAGCATTCTCCTCGTTCATCCTCATGAAGTGAGCCACATTAACCAATATAATTATTAAATAATCAACAAGCAAAAGGGAAACAATCATCATGTTATTAGCCTGGATGACATATTTTTATGGATACAACATACGTCATTGATACAACATAAGAAGAGTCAAACCTCTCTAATTGCACTGCTCTCCCGTTAATGACTGACTACTGGTTAAATTTCAACAGTAGTATTATCCAAAAGTGCAAATGTGCAATGGTAATGCTATTACGGCAATACATTCAACCACTTCACTTAAATAAAACAATAACTACAAAGCACATCATCTGTTAGGTTAGGATGTCAGGAAGTTTAATTTCTGCAGATTGCTCATCAGATCACCTTGTATTCAGGGTTATCTCTCTTCCGTAGCAGCTCCATGCCACAGGCCTACAAGATGATCCGTAGCGGGGCCGAGGGTGCAGAGCTCGAACTCGGCGAGGCCGTAGCGGCTGAGCATATCGCGGACCTGGCGGACGGCGTCGGGGTTCTTGTAGCGGCTGAAGCGCTTGACGTACTGCAGCGACATACCCGGAGCCCCCGCAGCGCGGCCGGAGCCCTAGCCTGCCGCCCGTTGCTATTTGTTATATTTTCTCCCTCGATCGCCAGATCTTAGTTTGCTGCTCTCTATCTGCAAGCCAAAAAAATGACATCTTATTCAACGTTTCTTTCATGGATATCATAGGTCACAGCTTAACAGATTCTTGTCAACAATCCCGTAAGTCAGCAACTAACCTAAACTACATTCACAAGAATAAAGAACCCACTACTAATTAGCTCTTACCACTTCATCTCTCATCTGCAAAAAATTAGCTCATACAAATATTCCTTTTAAGTGTTCTGATGAAGCCTTCGGCTAAACATTCAATTGGCTAAATATCAATAATTTACAATTTACTAAACAAATACCAGGAGTTTTTTCAGCTCACATAGCTGTTTTTTAGAGGGGTCAACTATTGAGGAGCAGATTTCATTCATTCAAGCATACAATCTCAACATACTTGAAAAGATCGAAATTAAAAAACTAAAATTACAATTTACATGGAATACGTGCTAAAACCAGGAATGTCATATTGATAGAAAAAATACAGCCCATAAATGTTTATCACCATTTAGAATTGTCAATTTACATTTTAGAATGACATTTGTACTGTCTTATGTGATTTTGCATAAAAATATCTATTAAACTTGAAATAATGCTGCACCATTGGGTCAAAAATTACTTCGTGATAAAAACCACTTTCCTTTGATGAGATCTGTACACATCACTTCCTCTGACAAACACAACAAAGTTTTACTAATAATATCATCTAGGCGTAGGTTTCTTTGTTCACTATTTGCAAGGTAAAATCATCAGTAAATGCCATCTTATTAGAAACTCATCCGAATAATTAGTGCAGGTTGTTTCACAGACTCACATTTACACACAGATGACTAGATAAAGAGATTATTTCACATATAAGTCACTAGCAGATTGTGGCAAAAGCCAAATTCAACCCAAATAAGGATTATATATATACACTACAGAAATACCGAACTTCGTTGAGTGCCTGTAGCACTTGGAAAAGCCCTTTTTCCACTTGGTAAAGGCTTCACTAAGTGCTACACTCGGCGAACCTCACACGACAGAAGCACTCTCGGTAGAGCGGTGCTTCGTCGAGTGTTTTTTATCGGGCACTCGGCAAAGCCTTCGCCGAGTGCCCGACGCGACACTCGGCAAAATTAGATGTCTAACGGCGCCGAGGGCAATGAAGGCTCTTTGCCGAGTGCCCCACGTGGCACTCGGTGAAGCCTCTTTCGCGAGTGCCCCATGTGGCACTCGGCGAAGCCACACGGAGAAGGGCGCACACGTGGCTTCACCGAGTGCCATCCGTAGCGTGTTTTTGTGTGTTCTAGGGGCCTTTGCCAAGTGTTACGCTTGGCAAATATTTTTTATTTTTTTCATATGTTCAATGCATTCCTAAAACATTAATACATTCCCAAACATTTATATATTCAAATTTTATCACAAATTTCTCACAAAATCACATTTCATCACAAATCTCATTCGCAAATCACAATTCAAATCACAAGTTCACATTTCATCACATTCTCACAAGTTCACAAGTAGTCACAACACTACAAGAAAAACAGAAATTTTCGTCGGTCTTTTTAATTTTCGTCGGTTTTTCCAAAAACCAACGAAAATTAATTAACTTCCGTCGGCCTAAAGGAGCCGACGGAAGTTAGCTTAACTTCTGTCGGCTTTAAATGTGGCCGACGGAAGTTAACTTAACTTCCGTCGGTTCAATCCTCAACCGACGGAAGATGAATATCATAAGCGTACGTGCGCCCTATTTTTTCCCCAGCCGCCGCCTAGGTTTTTCCCCACACCCGGCGCCTACCTCTGTCCCTCCCCAGCCCGCCGCCTAGGGTTTTCCCCAGCCCGCCGCCTCCCTCCCCAGCCCGCCGCCTAGGGTTTTCCCTAGCCCGCCGCCTCCCGCCCCTTCGCCGCCTAGGGTTTTCCCCAGCCCGCCGCCTCCCGCCCCTTCGCCGCCTCCTGGTCGCCGCCGACTCCGCTCCTCCCCGTGCCTCCCCACCTCGCCCTCCTCCCGCCTCCCCGCCTCCCGATGGCCGCACGGCTCGGCGCTTCTTGGCCGCCGATTTCCCCCAGTCGCCGCCTTGGCCACTGGCGACGTCGTAGCACGACGGGTGGTCGGCGACGAGGCGGAGGCCGGTGGCGGGGATGAGGCCCTCGCCGGGGAAGCGGCCCATCTGCATCGGCTTGTGCAACCCCGACGGCCACATGTTGACCACCTCACCGCCTCCCGCCGCCTCGCCCGCCGGATCTCCGCTCCTCCCCGTCGCCGGCTGCCGCCTCCGCTGAGTTAGTTCTTCAACAATTTTCTCTATCTTGTTTCATGTCTCATTTGACTTAACCCGTAGGTGCTTCAGTTTTTAGAAGAAAACAGCTGTTTTTAGTTGTTTTGAAATTCCAATGCTTGTGTATGATGTAATTGATGTTGATTTAGCATGGCTTTCCAGTTCAGATATAGTATTGGTACTCTTAGTGATGGCTATTGACTGATTATTTATGTGCAAGTAAGTGGTTTTGAAAACACAAGTGCTAATTGTTATGAATATGAGACTAGCATATACTATAGACCTACCATACATGCCTCACACTAATCTGTACCTTTGCAGTACTGGTCCTAAAGTTGAGTCATGGCTGCCAAGCTAGCTCGCCTCCACAGTCTCCGTGAACGCTTGGGTGCTACCTTCTCCTCTCATCCCAATGAGTTGATTGCACTTTTTTCTAGGTAAAGATATCAACATAATACTTGTTTCTCCTTTAAATCTACAATTGAAAACTGTTGAGCTCTTATTAATTTTATCCATACCACTGATTAGTTTGTTCTTACTTCTTAGCAAATACAGATGTGAAATGAGAACATGTTGCTGATTTGTATCTAACAGGGTGATGCACTCCTTCGATGTTTATATATTTTGTCTCCCGAAAGATGTTTGTGATAGTATATAACAATCTTCGAAGAGCACTAACATGTTGAGTATGAGTCATGAATCTTGGATGATGTTGTAATATTGTTCATCCGTAGCTAGAATCAGTAGAAATCTGGTTGATATGGTAGTGCCATTAACATAGTTGAGCCACAGGAAGGATATGAGATGTAACGTTGGTTTTATATGTGCTTGGCATTCAAGGAACAACTTGTTGATGGACAGTAAGTTCCAGAACGACAATATGCGCATTATAACAGTAGCATAAACCTCCCGCTGCTTTTGATCTTGGCTGTTTGGGTGTGTATGTGCACCTAGAAAATCTGGCATACTTATATGAACAGTTTGAGTTCTGATCTAAAATTATAGGTGCTGCTCTGAGTTAAATAGTGAGCAATTGTTTGCTTTGCAATATACACTTCACAGATTTGTTGTTTAAATAGAATCTAATATCTGAATTGCATTTAGTTTACTCAATCTATAAAAGTCTACATATGATTGAACTCGGTGTGAATTTTGCAATCTGGTTGTGCAAAGTTTTTTTTAATACTGCTATATAAATTCAGATCTGATTAACTGTGTGCTGTTTGATACCTAGTGAAATTCAATCTATATATGGCTTAGTACTGCTTTATATTACATCCAGTTAACTCTAGGCTAGTGTATTCTGATTCAGTTTAGTACTTGGAAATTGGACAGGATGGACAGATGTATTGTAGAATGTATATAGCAGTTTTCCTGTTTCCTTTTTTTCTTTTTTTTAGTTGCAAATTTTCTTTTTTTTTGGATTTTTTAGTTAACTTCCGTCGGCCAACATTAGCCGACGGAAGTTATTGGCCCGTAGACAGAAAAAACAAAAAACAAAAAAGTAATTTTCATCAGCTAAAATTTGGCCGACGGAAGTTACCGATTTCCGGGTAACTTCCATCGGCTAGGTTTGGCCGACGGAAATTAGCTAACTTCCGTCGGCCGCCGACGGAAGTTAGCTAATTTCCGTCTACCCGCTTCCGTCGGCCAAATGCCGACGGAAGTTAGCCTTTTGCCGACGGAAGTTAGCTTCTTCCGTCGGGAAAGGGCTAACTTCCGTCGGCTTTGGCCGACTGAAGTTTTCTGGATTGTTGTAGTGCAAGTTCACATTTCATCACAAGTTCAAAAGTTCACAATTCACAAGTTCCCAACTTCAATGCTCAGAATTTACATTACCGCTCTGTGTAGTGTGCGGAGATGGTTGTGTGTTCGATCTTGATGTTGATGATTGAAACTGCAAAAAAGAAAATAGTTAGCACAATTGTATATAACAATAGCGACAAAAATAGTATTAGAAACTCACATTGCCGCTCTATGGAGTGTATGGAGATGGTTGAGGTTGAGGAAGTACATGTAAGGGTGCTTGTGGTGACTAAGGATGGCCCATAACACCTGAAAAAGACCCACCCATCTGCGCAAAAAACTACTGCATCTGGGCCTGCACCTGAGCCTGCATATGGGCCTACCACTCGGCCCTTTGTCTTTCTTGTTCATCCAATTGAGCCTACAAACCATTAATGCAAAGTCATTAGCGTTCCAAAATAAAAAATTTGAATGGTTTGATGATTAATGAAATTGAACTAACCTGGAGCTCGCTAATTAGATCCAATAATGTGTCTCGGCGAGGGCATATACCTAGACCGGAGCTTGAGCTCTGAGCTCTCACCTAAGACAGAGTGGGGGTACTAGTAGCATCAATGACGCCATCACCCATCAAATAGCAGTAATGTCTCTTGCCACCTCTAGCCCTCATGACCACCTCTCCATCGATGTTATGTTGGGCTGGGTCATAATCAGTACCATGTACTTCTATTGCCATCGCCGAGTAATCTTGGAGGCATTGATACATGTTTTGGTTAGTATATGACTCAGTAGGGTCATCTGGATTATAGGTGTTGCCTTGAACCGCCTTTCCTTTGTGAGCCAGAGCAAATGCCATAACTTGGGAGCATTCTTGACCCGCGTTGGCCGTTGACTGCAACAAGAAAACAGTTAGAGCTATATTGTGCAATTAAGCGAAAAAAAAGAAAGAAAACAAGTAAGTTCATACCCATCTCACACGGTACTAGTTGAGGTTCAGTGAGCCTTGATGGTGTGGTGCCCCTAGCATGAGTAGGCGTCTCTCCCAGCAGGCATTATGATTGCTCTGCCACTCGGGAGAACACCACCTATCAACAATTTGCCCCCAACATTCAAGATGAGTGGCACACCACTGTGGAGGGACCTACATATATAAGTGAAATTTATAAATAAAAAATATTAAGTATTGTAAGATAAACAATAATGTACTTGCCATCATGTATTGCTCACGTGTCAGATATGTGGTTCGGGCATCCTTTTTCTTGATCTTCTGTCTAAGTTGTTGAGTGTGGTAGTCGATCATGGCTTGAATATGAGCCTCATAATGCATCTCAATGACAAGCTTCCTAGCGGCTCTGTTGATAACAGCAATAACCAGATTCGCATACCTCTCATCACATCTATAAAAGTCCTGCCAAGTGTATTTTAGGGTACACTCGGCAAAGATTGTTTTGCCGAGTGCACAATGGAATGCACTCGGCAAACCATCTAGCACTCGACAAATACGCTGTTAACGTTAGTGATATATATATAATGAATATAATATACCCCTAAAGAAATAGAGACATGATTTCATCACTAAGGAACATAGAATAGCAAAAGTATCTAGCATCATGAACAAAAGTTAATTTATAATATTTGGCAAAGAGGTTTAATTTGGTTCTTTTCTTAACAAGCGAAGGAAGATAATCAAATATATAATACTTCCTCTATTACATAATATTATAACCTATGACCGAATTTGATATTTTATAGTATAACAAATCTAGACAATGTCACTTATTGATGATTTGGAGAAAGCCATATATAAGCTAAGCTAGACTTGGAAACAAATATTTCTTTAAATAAGATGTGAGAACAATTCACTATTGATCAATTAGTTTCGAGTTAGTATGCAACAAACTCACTAAAATGTACAATATCATTTAGATTTCCTAGAAGGTCCGAAGAGTAAATTAAACGACATGAAATCTTACTTGAAAAAATAAAGGGAAGAAGAAAAAAGATGTTAAAAATAAAAGTTATTGATTCTACCGATCTATTTTTTTCTCATTATATATTACCATACCTAAATTTGTATGTTTGAACGTAGGAGTGAATTCAACAAATGGAACAAAAAAATATATATGTAGGAGTTTATCTAGATCATTATATATATTGTAAGCTATATAAGTTATACTATATTTACTTTTAATAATTTATCTCCTTACATTTGTTTTTTATAAACAACATCATATTCTATGATACATCATGCTATTAATGATGGCATCAATAGCGCTGACAATATATACATTGTCCAACTTTGCAAATGATGTATGCAATCCATCTATCGTGGACGCCAGGGGCGGATCTACATTGTTCCCATATGATGAAAATGACACAGGTAATTAGGTTTTAATTGTTTATGTACTAGAGCATGTATAGATATACCTGGGATAGCCCTTAACCCAACTAATAGGATACTTGAAAGACCTCAGCTTCGCTCTTGTGGCATGTGTAGATTTATAACAACCCAAGGAGCAAAATGAAATAGCTAAATGCTGATGATATGATGATCAGTCTAAAAGATAATTAGTCCCTGATCAATGTTGGAGTATTAAGCAATTTTACGATTAATCTCTGAATTATATAAATCACAACCTTAACATAAACTAGCATGAATAGATCTATATATCATACTAGAAAAATGCAACAAAGCAATCATGAACTCACAAGACATGATTAATAACCGTACAAAAAAGTAGCGCACGTACTATACGGTAGTCGAGGACGAATCCGCAGTTAGTGCGGAGGTTCTCTCGTTGGTGTTCAATCACAGCACCCGATGATGACCGATGGTAGATGTAGACGGAAGACGTGTCATGATGATGAACTTGAGCAGTCACGTAGAGTGCTTCCCAAAAACCTTATTCGCCCTCTCCCGGTGCAGGATCGCAAGGATGACTGGTTCTAGAGACATGCTCTCCCGTTCCTGGTGCACGCTGGCGAACGGAATGTAGTAGTCTATGGCGGTAGCACAGCAGAGAGAAAAGGCAAAACAAAACCTTAGCTCGATTATGTTGTATATCTTTCGTAGTTGTTCACATCCCTTGGTATTAGCCTAGTAGACGGGTATTTATATGGGAGCCACCTGATCTCGTGTCGCAACCACGATCTCAATCAAGTCGGTTTCCATATTACCACATCCCGTAAACTTCGCTAATATATGATCCCAAATAATCGTAACAGTAAAAGGGAAGACTGCGTCTCCACAAGGCAAGGAGTCGAACTTCGAAACACGTGGTCGGGCTTGACAAGCCGACCCCCGACATCCGAGTTTTGACTAGGATCAAGCACTTAGGAAAGTGCTAACCCCTGACCTCCGAGTCCCAGCTGGCTCGAGTCGGGCAGATCGGCAGTGCCGAGTCGCATACCCGACTCCCGACCATGTGGTAACCCTTTACATGGCTCGGGCCTTTAAGATTTATTTAGGAATTTCTGAAATATTCATATGGGTCTATCCCAAAATTCCAGCAATCAACATGTGATAATTCGATCACAAAACGGAAAACTGACCACTCACTACGTGAAACAGGTTGTTTTTTATTTGCCCTGTGCCCTTGGGTCAACAACAGGATGGGTAATGAACAAAATTTAAAAGGACCCAAACTATACATTTAGAACCAAATTTAAACTTTATCAAGTGTGTGTGTGTGTGTGTATCCAATGTAATTTCAGATAAGCAGTACCAGTACTCGTGCCTACTTGTTGGCAAGCAGATGATGAATAATTCGAGAAACTGCAATAATATTGTTCATAGATGAAAAAGCAGACACTGCACGTATATCATAACTAGATACTGCAATTCAGAAAATGAAAATATGACTGTCTTCTAGTAGCCACATATATCCAAGCGGTATGGTTAACATTATTTCTCAATTGAATCAAGATTAAAATTTGAACTTCAATTCGAAAACGAAGACAGAATCTGAATTTTCTCTGATTTGAAAATAGAATTGAAGGAGAACTGTATTGACGGTCCAACGACTAGGCAAAGTGGAGAAAACAGATCGATTTAGGCTACGATTATTTAACTCTAAGAACTTTAGTTAAACTTGTAATTAGTTGTAATGAAAATAAATGTTGAAATTATGTTAGTTGCTTTAGCATTTTTCCTCTCTCCAAAATTTATATAAATTTTTAGGAAGCACGCAGTTTAGACCATGGAAAAATTAATTAGGAACAAAATCTCCCATACATTCAAGAAAAGCAGTGCTCCTTTATTAGAAGGGATAAACAACCGAATATCCAATGTAATTTCAGATAAGCAGTAGTATAGTAGTAGTAGTAGATGATGAATAATTCAAGAAACTACAATGTTCATATAGCTGAACAAGCACACACACACACACACACACACATCATAAGTTCATAACTACTGCAATCAAGAAAATGAAAATATGACTGATGTCTTCTAGCTAGCCGCGTGCTGATCAATCTGTTTGTAGCTCCTTCCGCCCCCTCCAAGAGATATAGGCTATGAGATTATCGAGGAATGACATTACTCTTTCTTGAACTCTTGACAGGAGTCTTGTTGTCTTCCCATCTGATACTTGGCGCACGAAAAATTTGCCAAATACCTGATCGTTCTTGAAGCAGATGGTGTTGGCCGGCATGAGAGTGTAGTCCAGATATCGGGTTGGGACGACGAGGCCGCCACTGTATTCCCCAACGAACAGGACGCGCTCGCCAAGGTCCGTCACGCGGATGAGCATCCCAGCGTTCGAATCCAGGCGAAACACCTCGTGCATCGTCTTGTGATCATTACCGGCTCTGCGTTGCACCTTGTTGCCCAACACAAGCAGCTCGCCAGCGGAGCTCTCGGCCATTTGCACAGCGTTCCATTCCTTGTGTGGCCATGGAGCAGCGAGCACCAGGCGAGGGGGAGTCGTCTCGGCGTCGACCACCATGAGACCCTCATCCATCATGGCAACATAGACGTTGCCCGCGAAATAAAAGACCGCGCAGCGTAGGGCACTGTCGCTGATCACCTCCCAGGCCTCGTCTCCGAGCTTGGCAGAGACAAGCTTCTTCTCCATGCCGATGTGTAGCACAACGGTGGACTTGCCAGCGAATCCCGCGCCGGTCACCTTGCACATATCGAGGAAATCTGTGTCCATCCGTCCCCGTCGCCGGCGGCTTACCAGCGGAGCAATCGACGGGAGGTCCATCGACTGGCGGGTCAGCGGGTTAAACACCCGCACGGTGAGGCTG
This sequence comes from Zizania palustris, assembly GCA_019279435.1. Taxonomy (NCBI): domain Eukaryota; kingdom Viridiplantae; phylum Streptophyta; class Magnoliopsida; order Poales; family Poaceae; genus Zizania; species Zizania palustris. The sequence goes on from JAAALK010000283.1 coordinate 59,447,055, forward strand.
CCGTCCTCGACCATGACAAGGACGCCGCCGGGGGCTCCGCCGGATCCAGGGGCCACGTGGTAGCCGAGGAGCTCCGGCAAGTCAAGGCTGAGCTTGCTCCCCGTGTCGATGTTCATCAGACAACGAAGTCCCTCGCCGTCGTCGGGCTCCGACAGCAAGATCCAACGGCGTGGGTGGTAGCGAGGCTCCAGAACGGACCGCACCTTCGGATCCTCCGCGGTCTCCCTCCACGGCGCGCACACTCTCCGAAACATCACGTAATCAAAGAGGCTGTTGGCGAGCATGTGGTCCGCCATGCGCGCCGTCAAATCTTTGTCAAGATTAGCCCAGTCCCTCCTGCGCCAAACGGTGGAGACTTACATGTAACCTTTTACCAACAAAATGCAAGGGCTCTGCCTCTAAGCAGCAAGGAAATGGTAGAGAAGTGTACCAGTTTGGCCGTGGAGACGGGAGAACGCGGACGGCTGGGGGACGGCGCCGGCGCCGGACTGGTTGCCTGGAGTTAGAAGACGACGCCATCGGAGAGGAATAGCGGATCGACGAGAGAAATGGTCGCTTGAGCACGGCCGGGTGGCTGCAGAAGCGGCGGACGGGTTTAGGATTTAGGGTGGCGCGGCGGGCGGCGGCAGCGGCGAACGGGTTTAGGGTTTCGGATGGCGGCGGCAGCGGCGGACGAGTTTAGGGGTGTTTCGTGTGGCAGCGGCAGCGGCGGACGAGTTTAGGGGGGTTTCGTGTGGCAGCGGCAGCGGCGGACGGGTTTAGGGTTTCGGCCGGATGGCGGCGGCGGAGGCGGAGGCGGACTCGTTTACCGTTTAGGTGGCGGCGGAAGCGGCAGCAGCGGACGGTGGCGGCCGGGCGCAGCGGCGGACGGGCCGGGTTTAGGTGGCGGCGGCGGCGGCGGCTGTGTTGCTAGCTCTTCCTAGGTTTTAGGTGTGAGCTCAGCTCGCAGGCTGCTTGTCTTGTGCGCTGTGGCCTGTGGGCTGTGGCCTTATTTTTAGGACCAAAAAAGGAAATAAGTAAGGACAGGTAATTAAGGGCGCAGCTATCCTCATCGGACCTTTCCATTTCTAACAGACGCTCCACAGACCACAGGTGTACCTCTGCTCCAGCATGAAATATGAAATTACCACACACATCGACCGTCAGTTCGTCACTGCCGCCTCGATCTGTCTCCGGCATCACAATTTTGAAACTAAGTCTTTTTTTCAGGAAACTTGCGTTTATATCTGATCATATATATCAGTATATAACAGATTCATATTACAAGAAAATGAGTATGACATATATATAGCCGTAGCTTTGTACAGTGCTTATCATCGTTATTTCATCAGCCATGTCCTGCATATAAAGTTAATATACATATATAAGAAAGGTTCTTTTACGTACATCTCTTATCTTTTAAGATATAAAAGATATAATTAATCTTAACTATTGAGTAGAAAATCAAGATGGCATATTATCTCTTAAGATCTTAGGAGTTAAGACATCGACTTATTTTAATCGCGGATATTAGATCAGGTGGCCTATTACTATCTACTTATTTTAATCGTGGTCATTATATTATAAAATGTATAAAAATAAACTGTTCTTATTAATTTATGAAGTGACTAATACCCATGTATTAATTTAAAACATGTACTTACCCTCCATCTCTTACCTTTTAAGATATAAAATTAAAGATATAATTAATCTTACCTATTGAGTAGAAAATCAAGATCATGACATATTATCTCTTAAGACCTTAGGAGCTAAGACATCGAATTATTTTAATCATGGATATTAGATCAGGTTGGCCAATTACTATCTACTTATTTTAATCGACTTATTTTAATTGTGATCATTATATTATAAAATGTATAAAAATAAACGGTTCTTATTAATTTATTGTATCTTAAAATTTGTCATGCGTAGAATTGTGAGTTTTATAGGCTGTTGATTAAAAACACGTACAATTTGTGAAGTGACTAATACCCATGTATTTTCTATAAATATTCATATTTTAGAGGCGTAACACTAATATTTAAGTCCGGCCTAGCTAGGACTCACTCTCTAGTCTCCAACGGCACTGCTAGCCTACTTAGTAAACTCTTTTTTTCAAGTCGTTATCACACCGGCGAGGCATTTTTTTTAAAAAATATTTGCTGAGTGTCTTTGACTTGGCACTCGATAAATATTTACTTTTACCGAGAGTAAGATGTTTGCCCAGTGTTTTTTACTGTACACTCAGCAAAGTTTGGTTTGTGGAGTGCCCGATAGAATATACTCGGCAAAGCCCTTAGCACTCAGCAAACTTGCAGTTTCCCGTAGTGATAGGTGGAAAGGAATGCAAACCCTAGAGCAAAGATGTTGTGTCACTGCCCCAAGCCCCACATCATGCTTGCCCGCCACTACATTGTGACATCGTTTTAGTGTCATATGCATGTTGAAAAAAGTGTTATTATTTAACGTCAATAAATCTATCAGTAATGTGTTATGATAGATTGTGTATCAATAATAAGCATAAATAGCAACCAATAATTAATCTATCGGTGATACTCTTTACCTATAGGGCTAGATCATCTGTCTGTAGTGCCCCACAAGCTAGCCCATGCCCACAAACCAATTAATGCCCTTTAGTGCCTCAGAAATAGATTCTATGGGACGGGGCCTCAAACCCGATTTTTTAAAAATAATATTTTTTAAAAAAAATTCAAATCTGTATTGCGGTTTCAAAACTTTGCAAAATTAGTGTGTGGTCGGCTGACCAGGAGCCGACTTGGGGTCGATTCGGCTCCTATTCGGCCGACTCATGCCACATCAGCAGGAGTCGGCCAACCAAGGGCCGACTCCTGCTTACGTGGCATTTTCCGGCCTGCAACGGCTAGTTTGGGGTCTAGTCGGTCGTTCAAAAGCTGATTAGCCCCTAGTCGGTTGTTGGTCTGCCGACTTGCTTCGGCAGTCGGCTCTCCAATAGCCAACTGTGATCCTATAAAATGGGGGGCCGAGCACCCCCTTCTCCAACCCCATCCTTGGCTGTCCACTCCCTTTGTGAGGTATGTATGCATTTTTTCTAGTTTTAATATTTGTAGTTTAGTTTAGTGGTATTTTACTAGTAATTTAGAAATAGTTTAGGAGTAGTTTAGAACTAATTTTGGATTAAAATAAAGTAATAGTTTAGGAGTAATTAGTAAGTAACATTATTTTAAGAGTTATTTATTGGTAGTAAATAATACTTTGTAGAAATTAAATTATTTAAATTTATGTAGATACATTGTAATATGGTGAAAAAGGATATCGTTACTTACGGCCCTGATGACCGTCATCGTCCGCTAGTTGGTGTCAACCCCCCATGTGTTTTTGTGGAGACACATGTAAATTTTGGAGATGACAAGATGACCTCACCTACGAGATGAGGTACTGGAAGTGTGCGAATTACTCGTGGACTCCGGAGAAGCCAAAGCCAAGGTCGAAGCGTGGACCGCATGCAAACAAACCGGTATTAATGAATTGTTTCTGTTCTTTCTCATATTTGAGTCCAATCAATCACTTACAATATGTCTATTGAAATTTATGCTTGTAGGTAACTCCTCCACCGTCGCCACCTTCGCTCGGTGACTTTGTCGAATAGATCGACAAAGAGGTGGATCCAAAGGACTGGGCCTCGCTTATGAGGCACCATGAGTTCGGTAGACAGCTCTTTGAGATGAGATGCAAGCGGGAGGAGGAGCGCGAGGAAGAATTTAGGAGAAGGGACCCCCTTCATCAGCTAGCCCTGCAACAACTGTGTCGGGAATAACCTCCGGGACTTGACTACTCACGCCGACCTCTAATTCTTGTTGCGTTTCCGAGTCTATAGTTGGAAGGACACGAGGAGTGAAACAGACAAGCAGAATCTGTTCCCAACCTTTCTCTAACGCCATTCTTATATATCCCTTCCATAAGTTGTTTGAAGTAATAGCAGCCATCTCCCAAAATAACCCTTCAGCCACACGGCTGGCTCGAGCATACAAATACAACTCCCATTGCTCCTTATCCACTCGAAATATACGATAAATCCACCACCTAATACTATCAATGCCACACTTCTCAACACGACTTAAACTATTTTTAATAAATTGAAAACTACTAAGGTCATTCCCATCATCACCAATAAGTACTTGACCTTCTCCATAGTAAATTCTAAATGATGTTCTATCCATAATTCCTAAAAATAGTAATGTTCACATGTTCACACATACGTGGTAAAATTTAGCATTAAATTATTGCAGTACAACTACCATTAAATTAATCTTAGAGTATTATTTAATAACCGCTATTTGATTGAAACATTATTGAGTAATATTAAACTACTTATAAATTACACTTAAATTACTGTTATTTAAACGATAATAAATAAAACTACGGGAAAAGCACACATATCGATCAAAGGAGATGCAGAAGCCATGAAGTGGATGGATGAGTGTAGATCACCAAGTACTTGCTGATAAAAATGACCCACCAAAAAAACCAGAAATTAAATCATAATTTATTATTAAATTACTCAAAAATTAATAACCACTAATTAAATATTAAATTACTATTTAATAACCGCTAATTAATCTTTAATTATTGTTTAATAACCGCTAAATAAATTTTAAATTACTATTTAATAACCTCTAATTAATTCTTAAATTACTGTTTAATAACCGATAATTAAATATTTAATTACTATTTAATAACCGCTAATTAAATCTTTAATTACTGTGTAATTACCTACTAATTAAATCTTAAATAACTGTTTAATAACGTCTAATTAAATCTTAGATTAATGTTTAATAACCGCTAATTAATTCTTAAAATATTGTTTAATATCCGCTAATTAAATCTTTAATTATTGTTTAATAACTACTAATTAAATCTTAAATTATTGTTTAGTAACCGCTAATTAAATCATAAATTATTGTTTAATAACTACTAATTAATTCTTAAATTACTGTTTAATAACAGCTAATTACATCTTTAATTATTGTTTAATAACCGCTAATGAATTCTTAAATTAGTGTTTAATATCCGCTAATTAAATCTTAAATTACTGTTTAGTAACCGCTAATTAAATCATAAATTACTGTGTAATAACCACTAATTAAATCTTAAAATACTATGTAATAACTGCTATTTAAATCATATATTATTATTTAATAACCACATATTAAATCATAAATTACTGTTTAATAACCGCTAATTAAATAATTAATTATTGTATAATAACCGCTAATTAAATCATAAATTATTTTTAATAAACTCTAATTATATCTAAAATTATCGTTTAATAACCGCTAATTAAATTATTAATTATTTTTAAAAACCGCTAATTAACTATTAAATTACTATTTAATAACAGTAATTAAATATTAAATTATTGTTATGTAAACGCTAATTAAATCCAAAATTATTGTTTAATAACCGCTAATTAAGTATTATATTATTGTTAAATAACCACTAATTAAATCTTAAATTAGTTTTAATATCGGTAATTACATCTAAAATTATTGTTTAACAACCGCTAATTTACTATTAAATTAATCCTAAAAGAACGCTAAAGTACTCATAAACTACTGCTAAACTACTACTAAACTAAACTAAAAATATTTAAACATGGGCCCAGTGGTTGGTTGGCCGACTGGCTGCCGCATGGGCCCAGTCGGCCAGAAAAGTCCAGAAAAGAGCTGTTTTTTGTCGTGTTGCGCACGTTGGCAGGAAAAGCAAGGAGTCGGCCGACCAGGAGCCGACTCGACCCCAAGTCGGCTCCTGGTCGGCCGACCGCACGCTAATTTTGCAAATTTTTAAAACCGCAATACAGATTTGATTTTTTTAAAAAAAATTATTTAAAAAAATTCCCTCAAACCCACTCTGTTGAGGCCCCATCCTAGATTTGTGCCACCTCAATTTTCACGAATCTTAAAGCATCTTCTTCTTCTCAAAGCAAGCCAACTGCACCCACACAACCGCTCCTCATTGGCTCCACAGCTGCCGGCCACCTCGCCGGCTCCATCGCTGACCACGCCTCCAATCAAACGAGATCCTCTGTAGTCGGCCTTGCCAACTGCAGAGGAAAGTCAGCCCTTCAGCGCTTTTCGATTTCGATCGGACTGACGCGTGAGGGGGGCTTCGCACAGGTGGGACCCACTTCACAGGAGGCTTCGAAGAGAGCGAAGGGGGGCTATGCACCGTCCGATCAAGATCAGACGGCTACAGAGCCCGACTGCCCTCTGCAGTCAGCCTCCGACTACAAAGGAGCTGGTTCCGCCTCCAATTCCGTGATGCCCCTTCCCCTCGATGACCCCCACGGCCTCCACCTCCGCCGGTGACCCCCGCGGCTTCCGCCTCCGTCGGCTCGCATCGGCCGCACCTCGCTGGCTCCATTGCCGACCTTGCCTCTGGCTCCACAACGCCCCAGCCTCGGTCCGGATGCACCGCCTCTGCCCACCACTCTGCCCCGTCGTGGGCGCACGGCTCCCACTGCCGCAATCCGGCCTTCGGCGGTCGCTCCTCCGCCTAGCCTCCACCGCCGCCGGAACCGCGCTAGCCACGCCGTGTCACTCCGGCTATGCCACCCACTGCGCTCCGTCTTCCCCGCCCACCTCGCTTCATCCACTCTGTTGATGTGCTAGCTCTTCCACGTGACATCATCTAGAGCAGGGCCTAATGGGAGGGGATTTGGGGCCCTTCCCCATAGAATTTATTTCCTAGTACCCCCACGCCCACCATAACTTAACACCACATCCAGCCCCTTCACACTGGCAATCATCTGGACTGGAGGACATATGTAGGAGCTAGAATTGGCTTGATTTGGTTAGACAATATTAAAAGAATCATGTTTAGATTATATTAGAGATTATATGTGAAGAAGAGTCATAGTAGGATTAGCTAGCGCAGAGAGCTCCCCTGTTGATTGGGCATAAGATCAGATCAGTGAATTCACTGAAGCAGAAGAAGAAAGCCATCATATACAGCCGAATGTTCTATTTGCTAAGTATAACACATTGTCCGAACAAAGTAATCGATTAGATATAAAATAACGTACCATATAATAACGACATACTAAGACTCAATTTACTAAAAATCCTGCAAAATCAAAACTTTATCAAAACTGATCTCAATCAAACTCATCCAAATTAACAACAACTCTGGTTAAGAATGTTCTTCAATTCAGAAAACGGCAATGATTTTATAATGAATCTCAGGCTTGCTTGCAGCAAATTAAATGACACAAAATAGAATTTCAATTCGTATAACCAATTTCATTTACCTTGAAAATTAACGACATACTAAAACTCAATTTACTAAAAATCCTGCAAAATCAAAACTTTATCAAAACTGATCTCAATCAAACTCATCCAAACAACAGCTTGGGTTATGTATGTTCTTCAATTCAGAAAAGGCAATGATTTTATAATGTAATGCAGGCTAGCTTGCAGCAAATTAAATGACACAAAATAGATTAATTTCAATTCGTACAACCAATTTCATTCACCTTGAAAATTAACGTTTCGTTTATCAAAAAGCCCCCAAATATAATTAGGAATGATATATATGATGCAGAATATCTTGTGTCTAAGTGCGGGCATTCCAAGCAACATACGATGTGAGATCATCAATAAGGCTACCGTTTGCAGTTCCAAACAACAGTCTGGTCTTCCCATCAGATATGTGTCGCACATAAAATCGGTGAAACCGATCATGCTGGAAGTAGATCGTGTTGGGAATTATGCAACGGAAATCCTTAGATGACACACACAAGGCGCCGCTGAAGTCGCCGACGAACAGCGCATGCTCGCCGAGGTCCATCGTCGGAACGAGCATCCCGGCTGCCTTATTGTCCAACCGAAACACGCGGTGATCCACAAGGTAATCTTCTCCATGTTTGAAATGCACCTTGTCTATTAGCACAAGCAGCTCGCCGGAGGAGCTGTCGGCCATGTGCACCATGGTCCAGTCGCTGGACGGCCAGGAGGCCGCCAGCACAAGCCGTGGCGGCGCCGCGTCGGCGTCCACCACCATGAGGCCTTCTTTGTTGGCGAAGTAGACGTTCGAGGCGAAAGGGAAGGCGGAGCAGAGCAGGTTGCCCTCGCTTATCACGACCCAGCAGTTGTCGCCAAGCTTCGCGGACACAAGCTTGTTATCGAAGCCGAAGTGGAGCACGACGGTTGAGTCGCCGGCGATGCCAGCGCCGGTGACCCTGCTAATGTCCTGGAACGACTTGTCCATGCGCCCCACGCGCCGCCGGCTAAACACAGGAGTCAACGACGGGAAGTCAATGAACTGCGCCGTGAGCGGGTTAAGGAGACGGACATGGAGGCTGCGCTCGTCGACCAGCACGAGGACGCCGCCAGGGGAGCCGCCGGATCCGGCGGCCACGGCGTGGCCCTGTAGATCCGGCAGGTTGACGGCGACCCTCTCTCCGCTGGATAGGTTTCGCATCCGGCGGAGGTTGTCGGCGGCGCCGATGCGGCCGGGCCCCGGCAGCAGGATCCAACGGCGCGGGTGGAAGCGAGGGTGCAGCACGTTTTGCGGCTTGGGGTCCTCGGTGCTGTTCCTCCACGGCACGCACACCGCCCTAAAGCACAGGTAGTCGGCGACGTCGTTGGCGAGCGCGTGCTCCGCCATTCGCTTCGTCAAACCCTCATCAAGATTCGCCCAGTCTCTCCTATCACATACACATCGTGCAGAAATGGTCACGATCTAAGAAAGATCGAGATCGAAAAGCGTGCAAGAAATTCAGAGAGGGCCGGGATAGATGCGTACGTACCAGCCTTCCTGGTGGCCGGCCGAGAGTGGAGCCGCCGGCCGGATCTGCTCAGACGACGAGGAGGCCATTCGCAATCGTGGGTGGTACGGTGGCGGCGGCTGCTTCTCTAGGGTTTTAGGTTTGGAGAGGATGGGTGATGGGTGTGAGCTCGCTCGCCGGCCGGTGGCTTTATAGGCCGGACAGAAAAGGAAAGAAGAAACGGGTCTGCTGTTAAAACCCTTCCATTTCCAGCGTTGTTGACCACACCAGCACGACACGATCGTCGTCCGCTCCAATTAACATGAAATCTCCACGTACACTCGATCATCTGTTCGATCAGTAAGTGACCCGAGTTAATATATTTGTCGCATAAACATCGTCTATTACAACAACCTTGCTTTATTTAGAATTGTTTTGAAATAATGTTTTTTAAATAAAATTTCAAATTTGTATGACAGTTTGAAAAAATTATAAAAATAGGTACCGGTCTGCATTTGGTCGCCCGACTGGTGCCACATCAGCACCAGTCGGCCGATCAACTGCCGACAAGGGCGCACCAACAGCTCTTTCTGCCGACTTGCACCACGTCAGCAGGAGTCAACGACCGACTCCTACTGACGTGGCGCCAGTCAGCAAAAAAATGTCATTGCGCGCCTAAGGGAGCCAACGTGGCGCTTAGTCGACACTTGGTCGGCCAGTGCCGACTGACGCCGACATGGCACTAGTCGGCCGACCAAGTGCCGACTAGGCGCCACGTGGCACCAATCAGCCAATCAAGTGCCGACTGGTACCTATTTTTCCAATTTTTTCAAACTGCCATACAAATTTGAAATTTTATTTCAAAAAATTTCCTTTGTTTATAATGCAGTAGGTGAGATAGTTGAGGCACTATCGGAAAGAGATAATTCATGAGTGTTGGAGGATTTATCGAGTGTATTCCCTTAGATACTTGGCAAAAAGGCATGTTCGCCTTGTGCCAAAGGAATACGCTCGGTAAACTATTAGCACTCACCAAAGTAGTTATTTTTATCGAGTGCCCAAGAGAATGCACTTCGCAAACCCTCTGCTACTCAGAAAAAAGCCAAAATACAATCGGTGAATAAATGCACTCAGCAAATAATCGACAATAAAACTTGACGAAAATTAACATTTGGAAAAAAAAGACAAAAAATCAATAGAAATGGCGGCCAACGGCACGATGGCGATTTGCCTAGCGCCTTAGTTAGGCACTTGGCAACTCAAAGCCCGCGTTATTTTATGTGAAAAAAAATTAGAGCCCATGTTATGTTTGAATAATCTTGGTTTGAACTTAAAAAAATTTCTACACTTAAAATACAAAATAGTTTACGCCATCCAAAAATTTGACATTTTTTGAGTCTATTTGCTATTTTTAATTCATTAAGTGTGTTTCTAGGGCTTAAATTGACTCCAGACATGTTGTGTGCTCGAGGGTACCACACAGTCTAGGGTTTGTGCTAAGTGCCCATGAAATACTCGGCTAACCGGTCATCACGACGTTTGTAGCGACCGTTAGGCACTTTAGTTGGTCAAGTGCCATGTCTAGCACTTGGCAAACTAGAGTCGTTGGCACTTAGCAAACCCTTGTCTACCGATAAAGGGTTCCTCGAGTACCACACTCGGTAATCCCTTCGCTAAGTTTGGCACTTTGTCTATCTATACCATCTTTGTTTGTCTTCACAACTTTTAATTTGTTCATCTTTGCCGTCTCTAGCAGCTTTCGACACTATAAATGGCACATCATTGCTCTCTATATCCACCGCCTATCGTTAGGCCACTACTATCCGACCTCCCTCTAACCTGATGAATTTATTCCTCTCCCCTCCCCAAGGGCTAGGATGGCCTAGGGCAGCTGGAGCTTGAGGTCTAAGCCTACCTCTAAAAATTATTTAAACTTATATTAAAATTTAATATAATTTTTTGAAAAAAAAAACTAAAAAATTATTCAGCCTTAGGCGTCAATATTTACTTGCTCCGCCCCTGCCCGACCATCTCCCAAGGGCACGTTTGGTTTCCTGCTTCATAGGTCAGCCTGGCTCTGTATATGCAAGACATCAGTGTTTGGTTGTCAGACTATAAAAGCAAACCAGGTTGTAACGATGCAAACAGTGCTCATGCGCCTGGCCGCGTGGAAATGAAATTTATTTTCGTTTTTGTCTGGCCTGACTGGTGGGAACAAAAATTTCGCCATGTGGGTTGCATCGCGCGGGCCAACCACCATTCACGCTTTCCCCTTTCTCTTGAGTCAGGAAACCAATCTCCTCCTACATCGGTGTTTTTCTTGCTGCAACCTGCATGTTATCGATGGTTCTTGTTTTCACCTGGATACTCTTATCCCTTTCCATTTTCTCTTGTTTGTTATCTTGTTTTCTTTTTCTAGATCTAAACGTTCACTACCGGAAACTCTATGTTTGCCGAGTGCCCGCGGCTTTGCCGAGTGCATTCCCTCGGGCACTCGGCAAACTCTAGTTTGCCGAGTGTACCATAATATACACTCGGCAAACCTTGTACACACGGCAAAAACGACACTTTGCCGAGTGTCACGGCTGAGACACTCGGCAAATAAGTGGGAAAATGCCAGGGCATCAATTTTTCTGACGCCGTTGTAACGGTAGGGTGAGAGCGTAGGGTTTGCCGAGTGCCACTAACGGACCCAGATGCAGCAGTGGTTTGCGCAGATGGGTGGATCTTTCTCAGGTCATATGGGTCTGCCTGGACTTCCTCCTCAACCTCAACAATCTCCGCGGACTCCACAGAGCGGCAATGTGAGTTTCTAATATTGTTATTGTCGTTTTAGTTATATACAATTATTCTAACTATTTTTCTTTTTTTTTCAGTTTCATCCATCGGCAGCAGGATCAAATACGCAGCCATCTCCACACACTGGTCATAGCGGTAATGATAATTTGTGAGTTGTGGTGTGAGTTGCCGTGATGAAATTGTTAATGAACTTGAACTTGTCACCGTTTACGCGAACTTAACTTTTGTATCAATTTGAACTTGTATTTGTGACGTGAACGTGAATTTGTGATGTGATCGTGAATTTGTGATGTGATCGTGAATTTTGTGATGTAAATGTGATTTGAGTGATGTGTATGTGATTTCTGTGAATATCTGTGATTCAGTGTGAATTTTGGGGCAAATTTTGTGAATAAATGTGAATTTGTGATGCATTTTGTGATTGAATGTGTTTTTTGGATGAAATATGCAAGAAATAAATGAAAAAAATTTAAAAAAATTTTGCCGAGTGTTACACTCGGCAAAGCCACCTGTAGTGCACAGAAACGTGCCACGTGGCACGTTTCTGTGCACTCTGGGGAGGCTTTGCCGAGTGCCTCCACGTGGCACTCGGCGAAGATGGTGTGCCGAGCGCCACGGGGGCACTCGGCGAAGCCCCACGCGCCACGTGCCCCCCTCCCCCGAGCCCCCTTCGCCGAGTGCCCCCCGTGGCACTCGGCACACCACGTTCGCCGAGTGCCACGTGGGGCACTCGGCGAATCCCCCTCGCGCCACGTGCCCCCCCCCCGAGCCACCTTCGCCGAGTGCCCCCCGTGGCACTCGGCACACCACCTTCGCCGAGTGCCACGTGGGCACTCGGCGAAGCCCCGTTAACGGCCACCCCGGCCGTCAACCGTGTACTTCGCCGAGTGCTATACGTGGCACTCGGCGAAGTCTATATTGCACTCGGCAAAGACTTCGCCGAGTGCCCGATAAAAAGCACTCGGCGAACCCTCACGTCGCCGACACGGCTAGTGCCGAGTGGGGTTCGCCGAGTGTGGCACTCGGCGAAGCCTTTGCCGAGTGCAAAAGAGGCTTCGCCGAGTGCCCTAGGCACTCGGCAAAGCCCCACAGTCCCGTAGTGGTTGGGTGATGCTATGATACATTAGTGGTTCAGTCTTGTTAAAATAAGCATGTTCATGGTGGATTCAATACGTTTTATGATTCCAGTTGGGGTTCCCTGGCCGGGTAGATGTAAAACTCCCTGTATAATAAATCCGAACTCATGGTACTGCTCTATTATCATGCCTTGTTGTTTTATTTTTTTTCTCGATGTGTCTCTAGTTTTCAGTCTACTGCTATTTTAGTAGTATGCATAAACTGTAATGTACACCATATCTTAAATTTTTAATGTTGCCTAATTTACTCTTTTGTCTGATTGTTTAGATGGAAATATGCAAGCTCAACGTTGCTTGCTTCTTGCTAAAGCTTCTGCTCTAATAGTTATCGTCTATGCTTATATGCTCGTTAGAATCAGAAGGTATAAAATGTCTAGATCCTCAATCACTTATGGCTCAATGTTTGAGAGAGACCAAGAATGACAGAATAACCTTAACAAAATATACAATTGCACTGATCTGGAATCTATACATATGTTGCTCATGAAAAGGGCCCCATTTTGGTAGTCGTGGATTTCGACTTGAAATTCACATATATTCTTGCTGGTTGGGAAGGGTCTGCCCATGATGCATTTATTCTTGCAGATGCTTTAGAAAGGGATGATGGGTTAAGGGTACCTCCAGGTATTTTTGGTAACAAAAAAATCGTACAATAGTTAACCATGCATACGTCTTTTCTCTGTAGGCAAATTCTATCTAGTTGATGCTGGTTATGCATGTCGTCCTGGGTTTTTGCCTCCATTTCGTGGTGTTTGATACCACCTACAAGAGTATGGTGGAAAGAACTATCCTCGAAATTCTAGAGAGCTTTTCAACCTAAGACACTCTTCCAAACGTGTTATAGTGGAAAGGGCTTTTGGTGCATTGAAGAATCGTTTTCGTATACTTGACAACAAACCTTTCCACCCATACAAGACACAAGTGAAGTTAGTTTTTTCATGTTGCATATTGCATAATTGGATATTGTCTTATGGCCATGATAAGGTTGTCCCTACTGAAGATCATTGGATAGCTAATAATGACAACCCTTGCAAAGCAGTCATGATATCCATGTCGATGATAACTCTTTTTAGAGTGAGAAGAGGGATATGTGGGCAAATGAAATGTGGGAGAATAGGGGACCTTTGATGCAATGGGTGATCATGCATAAGGAACCAAACAACTTCTCTTTGAGGTAGTTGGTGTAGTTAGAAAAAAAGCAATTGAATCTACATGTAACCAAACAATTTCTATAGAGAGCATGCATACAAGAATGGATAGAACCAAACACAAGTGCTTGGTCCATCTCAACCAGAATCGTTCAGGCCAGGTTCAAGAAAAAGAATCTGACTATATCCTATACAAGGAACCAAATGCTCCTTAAGTGCCTTTCGTCCCCTATTCCCGCCCTGACTTCCAATCACATCAGTACAAAAATGAATAATTACTAATTTTCTGATACATGAATGATTGTGTCTACAAAACAATTGTAGGCCTGGGTTCTATGATATAAAATTGCTATTTTACTTACATATTAATATTCATATATAGTTTTTATGCACCATTCATATGTTGAATTTAATATATTTTCTAACTAGCTTGATCAACTTTAATATATATTGCAAACAGAGAACATTGTTTTAATTGAACATCTGTTTGCATCACTTGCCAGCTTGTTAGTAAATAAATCAGCATGAGAAAACTATATATATATATTGGTCCCTAAATTCTTGATGTGGTTTAAATTTCAACACCATCTAAGTGATGATGCTGGCCAAGTATATTTGTGGCAAACAAGTCTACAAAGAAAAGCAAGAAAATGGTGTGACCCACTAGATTATCCACCTAGGCATACCATCTTCAACTTCTTTTCTGCCTTTTGTTTTCTGTGAACTTCATATCATTGTTCTTTACAACTGTTGATATTGGATGGTCTTTTAATACAATATTTCCATTTCAATTATCATGAATTTATCAAATTTTAAATTTCTAATAATAATAATAATAAATACACGAATTAAACTTAGTATCATATTCTGGCACCATATAGTCACTAGGGAATAGGGTCTAGTGTCATATAACGATTGAAGTTGTCAACCTTCCAAAGCAAGTTGACCACCAGCAAAATCTAACAGCCCATAATAATTCGATCACGGTGGCTTCTTCCAAACTCCGTTTTCGATAGATAAATACAAAATCGGAACGTGATCAATGAGCCCTACAAAACCACAGCCTCCAATTGTTCAATTTGAGCAACTTTTTAAAACTCTAATTTTTATTCTATTTATTTAGTTATTTTCTGAAAATCCTAATTTGAACAACGAGGTAATACACCATTTGTTTGGAACTATGTGGTCACATAATTGATTCATTCCTTCTCTTTGATGAGAAAGATTCATTACAAATGCATATGTATCATAGTTGTCATGGCGTCGCCTAGGCGACAATTAGGCATCGGGGCGGCAGACGCCACGGCGGACGACTTGACATATGGGAGTGTGGCATCCGCCTTATCTAATATGGCATCCGCCTCAAGGGATTAGGTGTCCTAAGAACGCCAAATAGTGCCATGAGGATGCCAGACGGTAGCGGCGATGGAGTGCTTGGAGAAGGTAGAAGCCCGCCACTAGATATGTTCCCCAGCCACTAGATCCATGCCCCAGTCGTTGGATCCGAGCCACTGCCATCGCCAGATCTGAGCCACTGCTACCGGATCCGAGCCCCGGTCGCCGGATCGACGCCTCCGCCACCGGATCCACATTGGGACCGCGTGCCACCATCGGGGTTGCACACCACCTTCCTGTTCTGCGTGGGGGTCGGCCTCTGAGAGAATATGAGAGAGAGGGAAGAGAGCTGCAGAGAGCCAGAGAGAAGATGTGACTGGAGAGAGTGAAAGACTGTGCTCGGTTTGAAGACTAGAGAGTGGCTGGATTGAAGTTTGTTTTATCTATCACGTATACAGACCAGGACTCCAGGAGGGCAACAATAGAAATGAAAGCTCGTGAACAAAAATTGTAATTATGTATGTTGGCATATTTACACAATTAATAATAAGCTTATGTAGTTAATTGAAATTACTGAAAGCTAGAGAGACAGGGATCTTATTATCATATTAACTTATCAGTTAATCTACTAATTAGCTGATTAATCTTAATCCCTAATCAATCATGGATTTTTCTAACACTAAGTATAAATGACTTACAAACATTAATCTTGCTAGTAACTATGTAGATTATAGTATTATTGACCTAACACTACTACAAACTGTCACTGTAGTGGCGTTGGGCAAAACCACTGTAGTGGCGGGCCTTTAGATGCCCGCCACTAGAGTTGCTGGTGCTGACGACAGCACCAGCGCCCGCCACTATTGTTGGTAAAGTAGTGGCGGTCGGTGATGACGTCCGCCCGGACCGCCACTAATTTACCAATAGCAGTGGCGGGCGCTGGTGCTGCCCGCCGCTGCTAAGATGGCCGCCACTAAAGTAATGATGACATCACTTGCGACCGCCACTACTATTCTAGCTATAAATGCGCAGCTTCTTCCTCCCCGAGCTCTACTGGAGTTCGCATTTAATTTTGTTCGTACAATGGCGACAAAAATCTAGATAAAGAGGGGGGAGGCTTTGTTTTCGTTTCTTTTGAAGGATTTCATTCTAGGAGGTAAATCCATGCCGAATCTCACATTTATTTTGTATTTAATCATGTATACAATGAGTTATTAGCGTTTTTCTAATTTAGGGTTTGTGAATAGAAATTTTCAAATAATCTTCCATTTACAGTGTTACCTTCTCCCAAATGAACAAATATGACCCTCCTCACAATTATTCATCACTTGTATATTGATTTACGTCATTTTAATCTCTTTTTTAATTTGATTTATGATTATAGATCTAGAGTTATGTTGTTTGGAGAGAGAGAGAAACCAATATAGTTAATTTATTTAATAATTTTTTCTGCTTAATAAGTAGTTTTAATTAAAGCATTGAGGATTTTTAATTAATGTTGTTATGAGCGATAATAAATCAATATATTTTCAATTTGTAAATTACTAAAATTAACAATAATGATTTTATTAATATTTTTTCAAATAATATATGTTTTAGATGGAGCACAGGTCCTGGATGTACTCGTCCAACGACGGAGATGTGGTGGCATATTTTAACAGAGTAACTGAATTTACTGAAGCTGCCGCACAATATGCTTCCCGTCAGAGTGAAGAGGCAATATATTGTCCTTGTAAAGTTTGTAAAAACGAAGCGATGTATCCGTGTTCTGATCGTGAAACCATACGATTTCACTTGTTGAAAAATGGTTTCGTGAAGAACTATTATATATGGACGAAACACAGTGAGATGGGCCAAAATCCTCCTGAAGATTCTGATGTGCCGCAAGATGCTCATCAACATAGAAGAGGTTGTGATCATACATCCGACATAACACATGATGATGTTGATCAACATGATGATGATGACGCCTTTGATGTGGAGGAACTGATGCGAAATGTTGCGCCTGAGGTGTTGTTGCAGAGAACTACAACCAAAGGATACGATAACTTTGAAGCACTTGACAAAGAATCAAAAAACCTTCTTTACGAGGAACGCCACGGATGCGATAAGCAGTATATTGTGTTGTACACAATTCTTGAGCTTATGAAACTGAAGGCCAGCAATGGATGGTCTGACACCAGTTTTTTAGATCTTTTACAACTCCTAAAAAAGGTTTTGCCAAAACCCAATGGTTTACCATCTGATACGTACCAAGCAAAGAAGATGATTTGTCCGTTGACTTTGGGCGTTCAGAAGATTCATGCATGCCCGAACCACTGTATCCTATATCGAAAAGAGTATGGATTGTTAGAGAGATATCCGCAGTGCAACGCGAGTCGATACAAACGTCCAAATGACTGTGTGGAGGACTACAATGACCACCAGAAGAAGAATAATAAGAGGTTGCAGAAGAGGAATAAAAATGTTATTGAAGACCATCCTGGAAAAAAGATGGAGAGGAAAGTTCCGGCCTTAGTAATGTGGTACCTACCGGTGATTGATCGCTTGAAACGTATGTTCTCTAATCCTAGAGATGCTGAACTATTAATCTGGCATTTCGCTGGGCGAAAGAAGGACGGAAAACTTCGGCACCCTGCGGATGCTAGGCAGTGGAAATCATTTGACTTGGCCCATCCAGATTTCTCGGACGATCCTAGAAATATCAGGATGGGACTTAGCACGGATGGAATGAATCCCTTCGGTGAGATGAGGAACCCACATAGTACGTGGCCAGTCTTTCTATGCTTGTTCAACATTCCATCATGGTTGTGCCATAAAAGAAAATACCTTATGCTCACTACTCTAATTTCTGGTCCAAAACAACCTGGCAATGACATTGATATCTTTCTAGAACCTTTGATGGAGGATATGAAACATCTATGGGAACATGGTGTCTGTGTGTGGGATGAGCACAAGAAAGAGCACTTCAATCTAAGAGCCATAATCTTTTGCACCATAGCTGACAACCCAGGACGCATGTCCCTAACAGGACAGGTTAAAGGAAAGACAACATGTGTAGTGTGTGTGGACCAGACAGAATCTATGCATCTTCCATCATTCGTTAAGACGATATATATGCGACACCGCAGATTTTTACCAAAAAACCACAAATATCGAAGAAATAGGAACCATTTCGACGGTACAATCGAGCTTGGATAGCCTCCACGAAATCGAGATGGCAAATTTCTATTCGAAATGGTAAAGAATATCAAAGTTGTTTTCGGAAAGAAGAGGAAGAAATCTGAAAAAATTTCAAAGGACGCTCCATTTAAAAAGCAATCGATCTTCTTTAGATATTTGCCCTATTGGAAGGAGTTGGAGATTGGTCATGCTATCGATACAATGCACGTTGAGAAGAATGTCTTCGAAAGCACTATCGGTATTTTGTTAGACATACCGGGCAAATCAAAAGATGGACTCAAAGTACGAAGGGACCTTCAAACTCTCGGAATTAGACCCGAGCTTCACCCACAGGAAAGGGCCAATGGAAAATTTTTCCTTCCGGCTGCTAGCTATAACCTCACAATTGACGAGAAAAGATCAATCTGCAGGTGTCTACATGGAATTAGAGTTCCAACAGGATTCTCAACGAATATAAAGAATATTGTCTCCGTAGCAGATTTGAGGATGAGCGGCTACAACACTCATGATTGTC
The DNA here is from genome assembly GCA_019279435.1 of Zizania palustris. Lineage (NCBI taxonomy): Eukaryota > Viridiplantae > Streptophyta > Magnoliopsida > Poales > Poaceae > Zizania > Zizania palustris. Next base: position 59,465,895 of record JAAALK010000283.1, read on the forward strand.
ATGTTATGCTTGGGCTATTCCTCGCCATCACAGTAAGAGGAGTCAAACATTCATTTCTGAAGATGGTGATAACACGCATGTGTCACTTCTTCAATGTCATATCAAAGAAGGTGATCGACACTGAAGAGTTAAATGAATTACGTAAACAAATGAGGGAGACTATGTGTCAGCTTGAGATGTGCTTTCCTCCTTCATATTTTGATATTATGGAGCACTATATGATACATATAGCAGACCAAATCTTTGTTCTCGGTCCAACGTACCTGCACAATATGTATGCGTACGAGCGTCTAATGGTTATCTTCAAGGGTTACGTATGAAATCGTGCTTATCCAGAGGGTTCCATGATAGAGGGCTACACGACTGAGGAAGTCATTGAGTGCTATGCAGATTACATAAGAGATGGAAGACCAATAGGAGTTCCCGTGTCGCGGCACCATGGAAGACTCACCGGTAAAGGAACTAAAGGCAGGAAAATCATATGAGACAATAGTTATCAAAGAATAAGAGAATCACATTACAGTGTAATGCATCAGTTGGCGATTATGAGACCATATGTTGAACAACACCTGCAAGAGCTTCGTGAAAAGAATGAAGATCATGATGAACAATGGATTATGAAAGAACACAAAATTTATTTCACATCATGGCTGAGGGATCTAAACCTTTCGATCGGAGAAACCGACGAAGAGATGATGATAAATAAATTGTCTTACGGTCCATTGAGCATGGTTAAAACATGGCAAGCATATGACATCAATGGTTTCACATTCTATACCAAAGCAAAGGATCAAAGGAGTCAGTGCCAAAATAGTGGTGTCAGAGGAGAAGCAGAAGATAGCACTGGACAAAAAAATGCTTACTATGGATACATCGAAGAAATATGGGAACTTAACTACGGGAACTCTATAGAAATTCCTGTATTTAAGTGTCAGTGGGTCAGACATCCAGAAGGTGTGGAGGTGGATGATTACGGGTTTACGATAGTTGACCTTAATAAGGTGGCTTATAAAGATGACCCTTGGATACTCGCTCAATCCGTGGCACAAGTATTTTACATACTTGATCCTAAAGATGAGAAAAAATACATTGTTGCTCCAGGAAAACAAAGAATTGTTGGAGTTGATGGAGTCGAAGACGAAGAAGAATACAATCAGTTTGATGAGGTGCCGTTTTTCGTTGACATATCAAGGATCAATGTGGTTGAAGCAAAACTATCATTTGGCAGTGTGATTCCTTATCTACGCACCAATGGCGATGGAAAATTAGTTCAAGGCTAGATCATTTATGTTTAGTTGTATAATCAATTATGTCATTTATTATTAAAACATTTTCAAGATCAAATGAGGATTGTAGGAAGAGTATTATATGCTATATATATAATCACTACTAAGAGAAAACATGAATAAAAAAGTATTGAAAATTAGAATAGAAATGTAAAAAACATGTTTGGATGCCTAGCAGCAAGGTTCGAACCTCAAACCGCCTGCGGGCAGCAAGGTTCGAACCTCGAACCGCATGGCACCAAAGCAACCCCCGCACCACTGCGCTACTAAGTGTTTCTCGACAGAGTGGCAACGTATGCTAGATAACCCCACAAGAGGCAGTAGTGGCGGTCGCATGATGTCACCAGACCGCCACTGCTATCCAATTTAGTAGTGGCGGTCGCATGATGTCACCAGACCGCCACTGCTATCCGATTTAGTAGTGGCGGGCTGGATGACGTCATCATGCCCGCCACTACTAAGACACCTATATATACTTTCCACTCCCGCCGTCCGAAAACCTAGTTTCATTTTCTAAACCCTAAACTCCTGTGTCGCCCCCCTCCTCCCGTCGCCGCCGTCGACGTCCCGGAGCACGTCGCCGCTGCCCTCCGCCCGTCGCCGCCTTCCTCGGAGCTCGTCGGCGCCGCCCGTCGTCGCCGCCATCCAGTCGATCAGTAAATGATTATTAACCTATATCTTTGGTTTTATTTTATTCGAGCTTAGGGTTAAAATGATGGAGGATTGTTATATTAATTTATGCGTGGTAATAAAATTTAGTATAATATTACTAGTAGAATGCACTATAACAATAATGTTTTTTAATCTACTGTAAATAATTTCCGAGAAAAAAATTTCCACTATAACAATAATTTTTTAATGTACTATAAAAAATTTCTGAGAAAAAAAATTTCCACTATAACAATAATGTTTTTTAATGTACTATAATATTACTAGCTTAGGGTTTTTTAATGTTATATCAATGTGACAAAAAAATGCAGATGGCTCCTCCTAAGATTGAACCAACAAACAGTCGATCCTCAGACTCTACATCAAGTGGCGTGTGTGAGGTTTGCAAATGCGGTAAACATAAGGTACATGATGGTATAGTTTGCAGTTGTTTGGCGAAGAAAGTGATTCTCATAATGGACTCCGACTCGGAGGACGACTCGCGATCGCCGCAACCAGATAGGGTAAGTGTTGGGAAGAATGATGAGACAACCGGTGGTAGAGGGAAACATGCCGAGGCTAGCGGTGGAAAAAGGAAGCATGTACAGCAATGCGGCAGCAAGAGGAGGAAGGAGGCAAGATCCTCTTTTTATGCAAATTTTATATTTTTATCATCCAATTCAATCATTGATAATAAGTTGTTCTCACTATCGCCGCCGCGTGTATTTTCTTGTTCAGGAACATGGAGAGCAGTTCAGACTGCCTGATGATGCCGATTTGGTTGAGGATTGGCAAGTTGAGGCTTTTAATCTGTTTAACCAGAAATAGGTTGAGTTTGTGCCGAGGAAGAAGAAGAAGCTCCAAACCATATCTTTCTTTTGGGTTTGACCAGTAGTGCGTTTCGATGTGTAAGCTGGTTTCCCCAGCATGTACTTGTGTTTGTTTACTTGCTTTCAAATAAACATGATATGTCAAGCGAGCCCCCGCACCACCGCGCTACAAAGTCTCGATCATATAGTAACAACATGTAATAAAAACACACTTAATGAAAATAAAAACAGTAAACTAAGGGAGAAAAATATCAATTTTTGCAATTAGAATATTGGTGTTGTATTTTTATTGTACAAAAAGTTTCAATTTCAAAGGAAGTATAAACTATAGATAAGTTATAATGTATTTTTATTGTACATGTTTATTAATGAAATAATAAAAAGTAAAGTGAGGCAGAAAAAATACCAAATTTTTAAATTTGATAAGTTATGATGTATTTTTATTGTTAAAAAATCAAGTTCAAACTAGAATTTAAACATGAACAAAAAAGTCATGAAAATGTAAAAAAAATGTTAGGATGCTAGCAGCAAGGTTCGAACCTCAAACCGCCTGTCGGCAGCAAGGTTCGAACCTCGAACCGTATGGCACCAAAGCAACCCCCGCACCACTGCGCTACTAAGTCTTTCTTGACATGAGTGGCAACGTATACTAGATAACCCCACCAGCAGCGGCGGATTAGTAGTGGCGGGCATGATGACGTCACCAGCCCGCCACTGCTATCCTTTTAGTAGTGGCGGTCGCATGATGTCATCGGCCCGCCACCACTAAGTCGAGTGATGTACACTGAGGCAGTAAAATACCAACTTTTTAAATTTGATAAATTATGATGTATTTTTATTGTTAGAAAAAATTCGTGTTCAACGAGGATTAAAACATCAATAAAAAAGTGCTGAAAATTTAAAAAAGTACAAAACCGCCTGCAGGCAGCAAGGTTCGAACCTCGAACCGCATGACACCAAAGCAACCCCCGCACCACTGCGCTACTAAGTGTTTCTCGACTTGAGTTGCAACGTATGCTAGATAACCCCACCAACGGCGGATTAGTAGTGGCGGGCATGATGACATCACCAGCCCGCCACCGTTATCCTTTTAGTAGTGGCGGGCATGTTGACGTCAGCATATGCCCGCCACTACTATACTTTTTTCCACCCGCCCAGACTAAACCCTAGTAGTGGCGGTCGGTGACGTCAGCGGCCCACCACTACTATGTCTTTGCCCGCCACTACTACGATAAATATCAGTGGCGGGCAGGATGACATCAGTGTGTGCCCGCCACTGCTAATCCACCTATATAAAGTTTCGCTCCCGCGTCTAAAACCCTAAGCCCTAATCTTCTCCTGCCAGTTACTGCCGCTCCCAGTGCCCGCGCCGCCACCATTGGAGCCCGTCATTGTCGTCCCCGAAGCCCGTCCCAGAGCCCGCGCCGCCACCCTCGGAACCCGTTGCCGTTGTCGCCCCGAACTTCGCCGGAGCCCACGTCGCTGTCGCCGGACCCCGCGCCGTCGTCCCCGTCCCCGAGCGCACACTGCCGACGTCATTCCACTTCATACTTACCGGTGAGTACCTTTGTTCCCTAGTAAAAATGTGGTTCATCAATTATATGTAATTATGTGATTCATGTGTGCTTGGTATGTGTGTGTGGATATATGAAATCACGGGTTGTTGTGGTTTGAGTGTTTTGATGAGGATACATGCAGAGAGATGATCTCATCTCTTGTGGTGCTCATGTGCGTAATTTGTGCAATTGATTGTTTGGTTCTGTACTGGTGGTTGTTAATATTAGGAGAAATTCATGTTATTTTTTGTTGTCTTGGATGTGGTTCCCTCTATGAGAAGTTTTATTTTCTCACGCGCTATATATTTGGATGAGTAACCATCGAAGTAGATAAACCATGATTGGTTATCATGTAATTTTGGTGAGTGTTGGTGCATCCCCATCAGGAAAATGTGATTCTGAGTGTAACTCCAATGATTGGTTATCAATCATAGGTTTTTTATTCATTAAAATAATTCTACTTTACGGGTCTTAAAATTTTAAAAGATTTAAACTTGGGGTTTAATAATATTACATATATATGCTTGTTTACTTCATTTTTAAGAGTGTTCACTAACTCCCGTGCGCCGAACTCTGCCCATTGCCACCGCTCCCGGAGCCCACGCCGCCCTCGGAGCCTGTCGTCGTCGTCCCCGAAGGTCGTCGCCGCCAAACTCCGCACGTCGCTCCCAAAGCCCACGCCATCCTCGGCTACCCTTGAAATCATTGCAAGGTGTTTAGATAATTAAGTTTGTTTAAATTCTGATTTCTTGATTAGACATAAAGATTAAATAGCAAGTTTGTGATGTACTCTTTAATTTGACTCATTGGAGCTAAATCTGTGATTAAGTTTGGAGGAGCGTTGGGTGTTTTGAAAGGGCCATCTAATTCGAAAGAATTTTGTCGAGGCGCCTATTCACCCCCCTCTAGTTCTTGAGTGAAGTCTTCTATATCTAAGTTATGCCATGAGAAATATTGCATACCACATTACCACTTTTTTAGAACAACTTTTAGAGGCCTATGATGCAAATAGTAATTGAGTTATCTCATGTATGTCATCAAGCCGTGGGACACATCCATTCCGGTCAACAACTTCTTCTTTCTCGTGTTGCTGACAGGGAATGGATGTGCTCACGGTTCCATGGCAGCCATGAACATATTTGAAAAACAACACAAAATATGCTGAGGCCTCAACAAAACAAGAGAGAGAGAACAACACAATCTCCTAACTTGAGGATTAATATAGTAGCTTCAGAAGTAATAGCTCACTACTGTAGCCAAAAAGAGTGTTCATACATTTTCCACCTTTGACACTGTGATCAGTTTACTACTGCTATTACTTCTGAGGCTACAGTAGTAAACTGATCACAGTGTCAAAGGTGGGAAATGTATGAAAACTCTTCTTGGCTACAGTAGTCAGCTATTACTTCCGAAGCCACTATATTAATTCTCAAGCTAGGAGATTGTGTTGTTCTCTCTCTTTAGTTTTGTTGATACCTCAGCATATTTTGTGTTGTTTTTCCCTCTAATGTTCCATGGCAACAAAATATGCTGAGGCCTCAACGACATTGTGATCAGTTTACTACTGCTATTATTTCTAAGGCTACTATATACTAATCCTCAAGTTCATGCATCCGGTTGAAGACCAACATTAGATTCTGCAATTCCTTTTAGAGGCCTATGATGCAAATTGTTATTGAGTTATCTCATGTATGTCATCAAGCCGTGTGAAACGTCCATTCCTATCAACAACTTATTTCTCGTGTTGCTGACAGGGAATGGGCGTGCTCACGGTTCCATGGCAGCCATGAACATTTTGAAAAGCTACACAAAATATGCTGAGGCCTAAACAACACTGTGACCAGTTTACTACCGCTATTATTTCTAAGGCTACTATATACTAATCCTCAAGTTCATGCATCTGGCTGAAGGCCAACATTAGATTCTGCAATTCCTTTTAGAGGCCTATGATGCAAATTGTTATTTAGTTATCTCATGTATGTCATCAAGCCGTGAGACACATCCATTCCTGTCAACAACTTCTTCTTTCTCGTGTTGCTGACAGGGAATGGATGTGCTCACGGTTCCATGGCAGCCATGAACATTTTGAAAAGCTACACAAAATATGCTGAGGCCTCAACAACATTGTGTTCAGTTTACTACTGCTATTATTTCTAAGGCTACTATATACTAATCCTCAAGTTCATGCATCCGGTTGAAGACCAATATTAGATTCTGCAATTCCTTTTAGAGGCCTATGATGCAAATTGTTATCGAGTTATCTCATGTATGTCATCAAGCCGTGTGAAACGTCCATTCCTATCAACAACTTCTTTCTCGTGTTGCTGACAGGGAATGGGCGTGCTCACGGTTCCATGGCAGCCATGAACATTTTGAAAAGCTACACAAAATATGCTGAGGCCTAAACAACATTGTGACCAGTTTACTACCGCTATTATTTCTAAGGCTACTATATACTAATCCTCAAGTTCATGCATCTGGCTGAAGGCCAACATTAGATTCTGCAATTCCTTTTAGAGGCCTATGATGCAAATTGTTATTTAGTTATCTCATGTATGTCATCAAGCCATGGGACACATCCATTCCTGTCAACAATTTCTTCTTTCTCGTGTTGCTGACAGGGAATGGATGTGCTCATGGTTCCATGGCAGCCATGAACATTTTGAAAAGCTACACAAAATATGCTGAGGCCTAAACAACACTGTGATCAGTTTACTACTGCTATTATTTCTAAGGCTACTATATACTAATCGTCATGTTCATCCGGCTGAAGGCCAACATTAGATTCCACAATTCCTTTTAGGGGCCTATGATGCAAATTGTTATTGAGTTATCTCATGTATGTCATCAAACCATGTGACACATCCATTCCTGTCAATAACTTCTTCTTTCTCGTGTTGCTGATAGGGAATGGATGTGAACATGGTTCCATGGCAGACATGAACATTTTGAAAAACAACACAAAATATGTTGAGGCCTCAACAACACTAGAGAGAGAAAACAACACAACATCCTAACTTTAGGATTAATATGACATCAGACCTTTTTTGCATAACCAAAATTCTGATACATTAGCCTCTTAATATGAATAGTTTATCTATGGCGGAAGAAGGACGTTCCATCGAGGAGCTCATCTACGAGTCTCCCGCAAAAACAAATAAAGAGGGTTCATCTGAAGGATCCTCCGATAGCGAATCTTCGTACCACTCTCCGGAGAATGAACATCCAATGGAGCCTAGGAAGAAGAGAACGAGAGAAGACGCCGATGAGGATTACATTCCTGAAGCTCAAGCGGAGGTAATTATTACGTTAGTAACAAGTCAGAGCAGCTTCTAACCGAGGATTACATTCCTGAAGCTCACATTGTCTATCATCGTAGGATCGTCCAAAGCGAGGAAGCAAGCGTCGATTATTCCAAGTCGAGAAAAGAACAACTATTGTCCCAGCTATTGAGTCAGCTGAGCGAACAGATGTTGAGCCCGCTGCCACAACATCGTCTGCAAATGCGAAGAGGAGAGGGAAACGGGAGAAGAACAAGCTACATACAGCTATCTATGAGGTTGAAGAAGTGCATGTTGATGGGGCTCCAAAGAAGCCAAAAGAAATCACAGCGAAGTGGCGTAACGACTGTGGATGTCTCGCCAGGGAGCGATGTAAGATAGTTTGGAAAAATTGGAAGACTGTCCCTGAAGCTACAAAGAACGAATTGTGGCAGCATATAAAAGCGCATTATAAATTCCCGGAAGACCGCTTAGAAGACGCTAAAGCTGCCACATTGAAGACTATCGGGAAGGCTCTCCGTACATTTAGGACTAAACTGAACACACAATACCTTCAGAAAGATGAGTCGCCACTCAACGACTACGGCTTTATAACGCCAAATGAATGGAATGAATTCAAAATGCAGCATTGCTCCGAAGAAGCCAAACAAGAGAGCATAATGTTCAAAGAACTTAATAAGAAGAATAAGTTCCCCCATAAACTTGGGCCAGGTGGATATAAGGCTAAGGAGGATGAGTGGAGTAAAAAGGAGGAGGAGGACCGTGCGGTTGGGTTACCTGAACAGTTTTCAGGTGCTGATCAGCGCACTAAGAGATGGCTCCTAGGTCGAGCTAAAAAAACACCCGAGGGCCAATATATGCTCTCCGACTCACGGACTAGTGAAGTATTCCAGAAAGCACAGGAAATCGCTGAGTTGGAGAAGACTGGAAAGTTCAAGCCCGAGGGATGTAATGACCAGCTTACATCTGCTCTCGGAAACGAGGAACATCGAGGGCGCACCCGAGGTGTCTCTTCTATAGCACCCTGGAAAAATACTTTCAAGAAACAGGAGGGTGCCACATACAAGAAGCGTCAAGCACACACAGACGACGCCGCAGAGCGCCGTGCAGAGTGGGAGCGACACTTTTTTGAATTTATTAACGAGAATCCAAACATAATGCAGGCTGCAGCTGGACAAATAATTGTGCCAGAGGTACGACTCGACGTACCAAGCAGTGTTGGCTCAGTACAAGACAAATTTCCTGTAAATTATATTAAAGAGGACACACCCTGCAGCCTGCATGTACCGATAGGGCGCAAAGGGCATTCCCAAGAGGCTGCACGAGGCATTGCTATGCCTGGGGATTTATTTCACAATCGGCCTATTCCTGCTGACTATACCAAGGTTCAGGTCAATGAGATCACCAATGACAGATTTATTAATGACCCCTTGGATCTTCCAATGCCTGATGAGGGGATTGAGACAATCGGAGATGCTCTAAATAACTTTGTCCTATGGGCGAGCCGAGATATCAAATTACTGCAGACAAGTTCTCAGAGTAAATCACCTATTGTCTCATCACAATCCCCCACGTATCTTTCATCTCAAGATGTGCAAAATATAGGATCATTATCACCTGTTGATGAGCGTGAAATAGAGGAAAAGGCAGAGGAAGAGCCAGTGCCCAATAAAGTGGCAGAAGTGATAGAATCGAAAGTGACTTCTGATCCTCAAGTGACAAAGCTAGTGCCAGTGCTTGAGCCCACTGATGAGCCCAACACAAATGTGCCAGAGCCAGATCAAATGCCAGTGCTAGTTCCGACTGAGCCTCAAGTGCCAGTTCCGGCTGATCCTCAAGTGCCAGTGCTAGTTGCTGCCGAGCCTGAAAAACAAGATGCATGTCCAAAGCCAGCAATCCACAAGATAACTGTTCAAGCTGGGCAGTGTTCTGCGCTGAAATCTGAGATGCATAAATTTTTTAATACTTTGGGGCAAACACGTTCTATGCCCGAAGCGGCTCCCATAAAGGCTCCAGTACAAAAGCATGCGGGCTCACTTTCTGTTGATAAGAGGACCTACGGAGACAGGATTATATCGAATACGAACCAGGCAAACCATTATTACCCCAAGGAGTACTTAATTGTATGCCTTGGACGATGAAAACATTTCATGACTGGTACCTCGAAGCGTCTTCGTTAGGTGTAACACAAATAGAACTGACGGTTCCACAAGAAATATTCAACTGCCCAGAGTTTAAGCTTGCACTATTTTTCGACGACTTCCATCGGATGTTTCGTCTGAAGCGAACCGACATCACAAGCATGATGCTCTGGTGCATGTAAGTACTTTATACTTTGTCAATACAAAGAAAAATAAATAATGTCTTATATTGACTATTGTTTTATAACATATGCAGTTGTAATTCACGCGGTGACGAGTCTAAATTGTATGGGTACTTAAACCCGTCATTAATAAGCCAAAGTGCGCTGAACCCGACACTAAACCAGAATGATAGCAAGTACTGGACTGCGGGTAAGAAAAAATTTCAAAGAAAGATGTTCAATAAAGACGAAGACAAACTTAAGAAGAACAAAAGGAGTTGTGCCGCGTTGTATATTGCGCGGTGCATGTATCAATGGAAGGACAGAGAAATGATAAGTGGGGCATATAACTTTAAGTAAGTATACCCACTATATCCACTTAAACACGTTTTATCGATTATGAAACTAACATAATCATATATTACTTCTTTCGATAGTGATCATTGGATTGCACTTCTGATATACCCAAAAGCTCAAGGGTTTATGTGCTCGACTCGCTCGACAAACCCAAAAAAGAATATCAAGATATATTAAATGTTATTCAGAGTGCATATAGATACTACGTGGAAAAGTTAGGTGGCCCACATGATCCACAGAGGCCGAAAGAAATGCTTATCAGAACCAACTATCCGGTAATATTATATTTTTAAATTTGTTAATTCAATTGATAAAGCCAAACTATATATCGTTCTAACTTTGTCTATTTTGAAGTGTCACAAACAATCTCTTGGTTCCGTGCATTGTGGCTACTATACTTGTGATTTCATGAGCAATAACTTAGGAAAGTTTGGGCGGACAGTATCTGAGGATACTAAAGAAGTAAGTTGATTTCTTGTGTGTTAATCTAATATAACTTGCAGCGTATGTAATTATATTTTACGTATGCAGGCGTCATGTCCATCAACCGTTGCCCAGAAGAGCCAACTCTCTGAATCACAAATGTACGAAATCGTATCAAGGATGTGCCGCTTCACGATGCATGAGATTCTTCATGAGCTTGGAGTATTTTTCGATCCTGAGAGTGAAGTGGCCAAGCATCCAACTCTGTATGATTGGGCCGGAAGAATGAAAAGGCGAACCAATTAAGATATGAGTTAGCCTTCCAAGAAAACATAAACCGCATGAGCATGTATTTGTGAAACAATGAATTGTGTTGATGGATGTTTATTGTGAAACATAAACCGGAAGAATGTAAACATTGTGAATTTTTGAAAATTGATGAGATTGATGGTTGTTGCGTTGATGTGTTGTTGTGGATGTGTATGTGGATATGTGGATGTTTTGCTGCTGTGTATGTGGATATGTGGATGTTTTGCTGCTGTGTATGTGGATGGCTGTGTGAAGCATATAATTTATGTGTTTTGGTTTGTGGGATCACAACATTCTGTGTTATGGGTTATACACAGCAGTGGCGGGCAGATGAGGTAGCTTGCCCGTTACTGCTGTTGACATAGTGGTGGCGGGCGTGCTGACATCATCTGCCCTCCACTGCTATTGATAACGGCAGTGGCGGGAAGATGAGGTCAGCGCGCCCGCCACTGCTGTTGACATAGTGGTGGCGGGCGCGCTGACATCATCTGCCCGCCACTGATATTGATAATAGCAGTGGCGGGCCGATGAGGTCAGCGCGCCCGCCACTGCTGTTGACACAGCGGTGGCGGGCGCTCTGACCGCCACTGCTAACCAGCGATAGCAGTGGCGTTAGAGCAGTGGCGGACTGGATGCCCGCCACTATAGGTCGATTTTGCCCGCCGCTACAGTGTCGCTTTGTAGTAGTGTAAGTAGTGTCAAGTTATATGAATCGATATATTTTTATGTTTATTTCCAACGTAAATTTTCAATTGTGCAATACTGTTATACTGCCGCCATATCATTTCTGTGAGGTGAGTATAGTGTCGCCTCGCTGCACGCCATACTCGCCTAAAATGTGTGAAGGTGGTCTAGCGCCTCGCCTCGCCACGCTACCATAACAACTATGATATGTATTATTTCTTAAATACAAAGAGGCCACAAGTTTCTTTGATTATGATTTTTAAGGTTTGTAGCTTAATTATATATGTTATACTACTAGGACAATGCAGTTTCTCTGTATTTTACCTCACATTAATGTACTAATCCTTATTTTGCTTCTTTGAAGAATAAAGATGGTACCTTTTCTACAATGGAATGTAAGAGAACAACATCTTTATTAGAGGTTATGTATTGCACTAAAGAAAAGTTATAATAGATTACATAGATGGGAAAGAGAGAGGGGGAGGAAGGGAGAGAGATACAAGTAAAAGGTTACAGGCCGTTTAACCAACTAGCAAGGGCATCTTTCAAAATAGGCTTGAATCGGTGGCTCTAGAGCAGAAGTTCAGACCGGAACGAAGCAAACCAAGCCCAGCTTGAGGTAGTTTGTTGATGGAAGATGCAATTATTACGGTGAAGCCAGATTGTCCAATAACCAATAAGGATGATCTCAAGGATGAAGGGCCACTAGTCCTGAAATGCACGATCTTCACAGGTATCACTTTTCACGATACCCAAAAGGTGGAATAGCGTCTTATTCAAAACCTCAATCATCACATCCCCTCTCTCCCACTTCACACCTCGGAACGCACTGTTCTTATAGAGAGAAAGGCGCCAAGCTGGAGTACGGTAGGGGCAGAGGGAATTTCCGGTGGAGTGGTGAAATGCATGTTGTCTCGACAATTCATAACCAAATCCATAGCTGAGTTTATCATCAGTCCAACTTATATCAATGCGAGCCTAGCAGGCAGAGCTGAAATTGCGGGAGAAAAAGAGGCAAACCGAGGATTCTAGGACATCGTCAATACACAAAGTGTAAACACAATCTGTATTTGTCGGGACAATGTCTTTTCGCTGAAGAATGTCTCACGTATTGAGTCTGTCATGGAGTAGAAGCCAGAAGAACATTTTAATTCGTATGGAGTCGAGGCAAAAGAAGTTCCAACGGATGGGAAAACCAAAGACCGAACTACATAGAAATGGTCGATCCATTCCCTAAAGATGGTTTAGCAATGGCACGGAAGAGAGGCCATAGCTTCAAAATTCCCCATCGACAAAGCAGCTGAGGAAGAGCTCCATTTTTGTAGTAAGTATTCCAGATGAGATTGACCCAGGGAACCTCCTACTTGTTGTAGAATTTATCCAAATGTTTCATGATAAGCATTGTGCTTTGGTTTATGAGATTAATGACTTCCAAACCCCCTTTTTTTGGCTTACAAATTGTGGTCCAGAGACAATGACGATGTGCCCTATCAAGATAGCTTATGATTTTCGTGAGCAGGTGGAACATACACGTCGTGTAGGTAGGGAGTGCCGAAAGAACCGAATTAATCAACTAAAGTTTCCCAGCAAAGGATAACCAAAAGGATGTTGCCGCCAGACGATGTTCCACCTTGGAAATGAGGGAGCTGAAATCTTGAAATCTTGGTCTTTTGATACCCAGGGGTAGGCCAAGATATAGAATAGGCAAAGTCCCTAGGAGCAACCAAAAGTTTGTGCCAGAATTTTAGAGTGGTGATTCTCAACATTAATCGAAATGAGGCAGGATGTATTGAAATTGATTTTAAGCCCTATCGAGATAGAAAAGGAATTCATTATGGCTTTAAGAGAAAAGAGATTCCTTTGAGAAACTTCCATAAAAATGATTGTGTCATCAACATACTGAATAATAGGAAAATCTTCAAGATGATGACATGTCGGTGCAGTAATGATATCGTAAGAGGCTGCCTTGTTAACAATATATTGAAGTAGCTCACTGAAAATGACAAAAAGAAGCGGTGAAAGTGGATCACTCTATCTAACCCCACACTTGCAGTCAAAAATTTACCCACTAAGCCATTGAGTATTATTGCAGAATGGCCCGATTGGAAAAGAGAGGAGACCCACATGATCCAACGCCGTGGGAATCCTAGGTGAACGAGCATTGAGATGATGGTGGAGTGCTCCACCATGTCAAAGGCTATTTCAAAGTCAAGCTTGAGGAGAATTACGAGGTCTTTGCGGAAATGACACTGATCATCATCATTGTTGCCTTCCCCCCTTTCCTCTTCTTCCTCATCTTTCTTTCTTCATCTTCTTCTTTCCCCTTATTTCTCCTCCTCTTCTGCATGTACAGGGATGGGATTGATCTCACGCCAGCATGCTAGCATTGATCGTGAGAATCGGGGAGAAATCTCAATCTTAACTATTGAAATCAAGAAGGGAAGAGAGGAGAGGTTCTTTGAGGTTAGGGTTTAGATCTGATCTAAACAACAATTAACTTGTGTCTAATCTCTCTCCAAAGACCTCATCCTCCGCTCAAACTCCTTTCATACTAGCTCATTATGAAGACTACGAGATATAACCACAGCAAGAAAACACGGTAGCAAGTTAATATTTATCAGACTAGCTGAATACTCATGTGTTGCAACAAGAAAAAAATTATAACATTAAAAACACTATGCAAATAGAGATGAGCATAGCTAAAGCCGAAGAATTTTGAATTACTATAAGGAGTGGTAGTAGTAGCAGGCTCACTGTCACTACTTTTTTAAAGTAGTATAGATATCATATCTTATCTATTTTTTGAAGGTGTGCGTGAGATTCGTCGCTATATATATTAAGAGAGGTAAAAACCTTGAGGGAAGAAAAACAATTTACAATATAGCGAAAAACATCAGATCAAGATATCCGCGGTCGCGCATCAATATAAGACAAGAAATCATTGACAATGAAGTTTACAACCGTCGAGATAGAGTCGAAAGAAGAGGAGAAGACATGTCTATTCCGCTCCTTCCACACATTCCACGATGTGTATATGATCAAGCCGTTGAGGGAGCGTCTTGTGGTTGGTGGTGCGGACCGGGATGCTCGATGCCACCAGCTCGGAAAGGGTTCTATGGGGGTTTAAGGGGGACGACTATCAAGTGAAAACGTCTCTGAACCTCGTTCCAGACCTGACAAGTGAAAGGGCATTCACTGGCAAGGTGTTGCAGCGTTTCAACGACATAACTGACAGAACGGATAGCAAGGCCACCCCCGTTTGAGGATGTTATCAGCCATTAGAATTTTGTGCTTCAAGAGCGTCCATGTGAAAAACTTGCATTTAGGCTCAGCATGTCCCTTCCAAAGTTGTTCATTAATTATCGGCTTGTACCTTCCTTCAAACTGATTTCTATAAGCCGACTTGACCAAGAAGGCGCCATCCTTAGTCCATTTCCATGCAATATCATCTACCATGTTTGGGTCAAGTTCTACATTTTGGATGAGCATCCAGAGCTGGAAGATCTGCTGGATATGATGAATGGAAGTAGTGTAGTGAATTCCTCTTACCCACCTATTTTGCTCTAGTGCTTTGAACACTGAGAGATGTTTTCTGGTAGAAAGATTGTAGATATCAAGTGCAAGGGTGCAAAGCTGTTGATTTCCCAGCCATCTATCATGCGAGAAATCCACTGTTTGGCCATTCCCAATTTGGATAATCGTTGATGATTGGAAGAGTTGAATGTCTTTAAGGGAGCATGGTGGTTGGTGTGTCTATCCATGGCTTTGTGTGGTCTTTCCATTGAGCCACAACCAGCACAGGCGTAAAGCTCTACCCATAGCATTGAGCTCGAGGACACCGAGGCCTCACATGTCTTTCGGCACGTAAATTTGCTTCCAGCTTACTAGACATAGCCCAGCTGATGTAGTCGTACCATCACCCTTTGTCCATGGAAAATTTCGCCGAATTTTATCATTGACAGGCACTTATTTTATTTGAAGACAGAGAGGTAAAATATCGGTATCACCGAGAGAGATGATTGGATCAGGGCCAATCTTATCTATCATTCAATGTGAGCTGGATGACTGTAAAACTTGATCCTAAAATCATCGTATGTGCAGTGCCACTTGCTCATCAATTAAGAAGACGCTCAAAAGAAATCTACGGAGTAATATACATCTAGTATACCATGCGTGTTCTGAATAGTTTGTCTTTACTAATTAATCTATCCTTGTTGAGGCACACGATGACATGGGTTGATTACGTACGGCAGAGTAGATATTAGATATTTGTATCAGTAGCTAGCTCGGACAAGAGTGTGTGTATATATATATATATATATATATACAAATGTTATTCTACACCACGGGTGTAGAATGCTATTCTACACCGACGTGGAATGGAGGGGTTGGGATTGGGTGGGGGTGAGGACGATTGAGATGATCGGTGTAGAATAGCATTCTACACCCATAGTGTAGAATAGCGTTCCCGTATATATATATATATATATATATATATATATATATATATATATATATATATATGTAACGTCGAAGTGAGCATAGTCACACCAAAACTTTGTATTACATATATGCATGGGAACAAAGTGACTTGCATTGGCAAAGCTTTGATGCATGTATGAATATTTGGTGTAATTAATTTAACAAAAATCAAATTACCGCTACACATGCATTGCCGAGCGAAGCAATTGGGCCTCTTTCTCAGAGAAGGCTTCCTCTGCACTCAAAATTAATTGAGGCCCACATAAAAAACCACACGGTGTGCAGTCCATACTCCACCTCGTTTAGTCCCACCTCGCCAAACTAACCAGAAACAGAGCAAGTTAAATAGTGGAGCGCACGCCGCTTGCTCGCCGAGCTCAGCAGCGCGAGCTTGTAACCCGAGCGGGGGCATTAAGGTTGGTGGGACGTTGCCGTATGGTTGCGGGCCTGGGTCGGCAGTGCTTCTGATGGCCTGTCCATTCCAAGTTGCGTAGCTGGTCCGCCGGGGCTTTAGCGAAAGCTTAAAGGCCTCGTGGACTCTAGAGTGGCAGGCACCGCGTCAGGCTGGTTTCACAGAGCAGCGAACACTGCCCGCTTCCAACGGTGGAAGGATAACGGGCCGTCGCACTGTTGGCCCGCCTTGGCCTCGCAGCCTACTCCAACGGACTACCACTTTTTTTTTTGAATTTCTTTCAACGAATATGTTATGAACGAAAGGAGGTTCAGAGTCCTGACGCTTTTTTTTTTAATTTCTTTCAACGAATATGTTCTGTTCTGAACGAAAGGAACTTCAGAGTCCTGACGCTATCTCATAAGATTTCGAAGGCACAAATTTATGGGTTCCTATAATTATTATTGTATATGGTACTCAAATTCAAATTATATGTGAATATATGTAAAATATTACCTATACACAATTAAATATATATAAAAATAATATATATAGAATAATATGTACACATATCAAAAAAATTCTAATGTTCCTCAGACATCGATTTGTGCGAGCCTACGAAGAGAGGTGGATCTAGGATTTTATTAATGAATATGTCACGCCAAAAATTTCTATATGTAATTTGATAAAAATATTTTTGCAATGAAAGTGGAGGCGAGACAGTTTTCCCTTTCTCCTCCTCCCATGCACATATATCTGCTTCTTTCTTTGCTTCCCATTCCCTCTATCGTCGGGAGGCTTCTTATGGCGCCAGTGCGCAACGGTCTAACACTGAGCGACAGCCACACGGTGGTGTGCGGCGGTCACTGTGCTGCACGCGGTGGCCTAGCTAGCAATCGTGAGACAGCACACGGTGGTCAGGTGGCACGCAACAGGCTTAGTGTGTCTTATAGTGATGAGACCCCTGTTCTCCTTCCCTATCTACCTTTTCTCAAGGCTGGCAATGGGGTGTCATGGCATGCTTTGGCACGAAGTTGGCTGGCTTCTGGTCAGCTTGTGCGCACAGAGTGGCGTGAGTTAGCGCTGCTGGTTGCATGCAAAGTGGTGGTCCACATTTCCCATCATGCAGCCACTCTCAGGGGTAGCGATCTTGTCTGCTTGTATAGTGGTGCTCTTAGTGTTGCTCTGATGGTCGTGCCCTGGTGTTGGCGAAAGCTACTGCCCTCGTAATTTTCCTCTAACTTATTAATTAATACAAAGTCCATTGTCTTCTGTGAATTGCTAAAAAAGCATCAGGCTTAGGAGACTGCGATATAGAGGAAACATTCCATCATTCCCAAGCACACACATTATGTATATGCAAGGTTTTATTGAAGTCCATGTATCCCACAAGGGATACCATTACATATCATGCGTGCATTGTAGAAAAATAGTATTTACTCGTACGCACGAATCTAAAAAATATGAGCAAGCCCTCCGCGCGTGGCTTTTATGAAAGATTTGATAATTTATCACCGCTAATAAATGGCTTTGCATTGTTAGTTATCATCTTAGCATATATTTTATTGATCTAAATGGTCCTGTGTGTCACTGTCTTTAGTGGCGTCGTAATAAATTATCAATTTTTCGTCATTTATTTGCAGCTAGCAGATCGAGAGAAGATTGCATTGATCATATATATATATATGTAAATTGAGATAACATTGGACGTTAGCTTACAGGAAAAGAAGAAGCTTTCATGTATCTCAATGTCCGAGCATAAACGCACATTTTAACTCCCTTTTTAATTTATGTGATATGCATTAAATTGCTGGCAAGCCGCAGGCATACATGCATATCATATGAAAACACCAACCGAAAAAGTCTGATGACATTTGTACTGTCTTCTGTGATTTTGAATAAAAAATATTTATTAAACTTGAAATAATGCTGCACCATTGAGTCAAAAATTACTTCGTGATAAACACCACCACTTTCCTTTATTTGATGAGATCTGTACACATCACTTCCTGATAATAAACACAACAAAGTTTTACTAAATAATAATATCATCTAGGCGTAGGTTTCTTTGTTCACTATTTGCAAGGTAAAATCAGATCAGTAAATGCCATCTTATTAGAAACTCATCCGAATAATTAGTGCAGGTTGTTTCACAGACTCACATTTACACACAGATGACTAGATAAGAGATTAGTTCACATATAAGTCATCACTAGCAGATTGTGGCAAAAGCCAACCCTTTCAACCCAAATAAGGAATATATATATATATATATAATGAATATAACCCTAAAGAAATAGAGACATGATTTCATCACTAAGGAACAAATAAAGCAATGCAAAAGTATCTAGCATCATGAACAAAAGTTAGTTTATAATATTTGGCAAAGAGATTTAATTTGGTTCTTTTCTTAACAAGTGAAGGAAGAGAATTAGATATATAATACTTCCTCTATTACATATTAATATTGCAACCTACTATGACCGAATTTGATATTTTATAGTATAACGAATCTAGACAATGTTACTTATTGATGATTTGGAGAAAGCCATATATAAGCTAAGCTAGACTTGGAAGCAAATATTTCTTTAAATAAGATGTGAGAACAATCCACTAATGATCAATTAGTTTCGAGTTAGTATGCAACAAACTCACTAAAATGTACAATATCATTTAGAGTTCCTAGAAGGTCGGAAGAGTAAATTAAACGACATGAAATCTTACTCGAAAAAAATAAAGGGAAGAAGAAAAAATATGTTAAAAATAAAAGTTATTGATTCTACCGGTCTATTTTTTTCTCATTGTATGTTACCATAACTAAATTTGTATGTTTGAACGTAGGAGTGAATTCAACATATGGAACAAAAAATATATATGAAGGAGTTTATCTAGATCATTATATCGTAAGCTACATAAGTTATACTATATTTACTTTTAATAATTTATCTCCTTACATTTATTTTTTATAAACAACTTCATATTCTATGATACATGATATTAATGATGTCATCAATATATAGTGCTGACAATACAATGTCCAACTTTACAAATGATGTGGGTAATTCATCTATCGTGGACGCCGGGGGCAGATCTACATTGGTCCCACATGATGCACATGACACAGGTAATTAAGTTTTAATTGTTTAAGTACAAGAGCATGTATAGATATACGTGGGATACCCCTTAACCCAACTAATAGGATACTTGAAAGACCTCAGCTTTGCTCTTGTGGCATATGTAGATTTAGAACAACCCAAGGAGCAAAATGAAATAGTTGAATGCTGATGACGATCGGTCTAAAAGATAAATAGTTCTAGCAAAATGATAACGTTCATCCCTGCTCAATGTTGGAGTATTAGGAAATTTTACAATTAATCTATGAATTATATAAATCATGACCTTAATATAAATTAGCATGAACATATCTATCATACTAGAAAAACGCAACAGAGCAATCATGAATTCGCAAGACATGATTAATAACCGTACAGAAAAGTAGCACACGAATTGTATGGTAGTCGAGGACAAATCCGCGGTTTGTGTAGAGGTTCTCTCGTTGGTGTTGGATCGTAGCACCCGATGATGACCGACGGTAGACGTAGACGGAAGACGTGTCGTGATGACGAACTTGAGCAGTCACGTAAAGTGCTTTCCAAAAATCTTATTCGCCCTATCCCGGTGTAGGATCGCAAGGACGACTAGTTCTAGAGACCTGCTTTCCCGTTCCCAGTGCACACTGGCGAATGGAATGGAGTAGTCTATGGCGGCAGCACAACAGAGAGAAAAGGCAAAACAAAACCCTAGCTCGGTTATGTTGTATATCTTTCGTAGTTGTTCACATCCCTTGGTATCGGCTTGGTAGACGGATATTTATATGGGAGCCACCCGATCTCGTATCACGATTACAGTCTCAATCAAGTCGATTTCCATATAACCATATCTCGTAAACTTCGCCAAGATATGATCCCAAATAATCGTAACAGTAAAAGGGAAAACCGCGTCTCCACAAGGCAAGGAGTCGAACTTCGAAAACACGTGGTCGGGCTCGACAAGCCGACCCCCAACCCCTGAGTTTTGACTAGGATCAAGCACTTAGGAAAGTGCTGACCGCTGAGTCCCAGCTGGCTTGAGTCAGGCACTCGGCGGTGCCGAGTTCCATACCCGACTCCCAACCATGTGGTAATACTTTACATTGCTTGGGCCTTTAAGATTTATTTAGGAATTTCTGAAATATTTATATGAGTCTATCCCAAAATTCCAACAATCAACATGTGCATACATGTCATAACGGTGATAATTCACAAAACGGAAAACTGACCACTCACTACGGGAAACAGGTTGTTTTTTATTTGCCCTGTGCCCTTGGGTCAACAACGGGATATGGGTCATGAACAAAATTTAAAAGGACCCAAACTATACATTTAGAACCAAATTTAAACTTTATCAAGTATATATATATATATATAACAACCGAATATCCAATGTAATTTCAGATCAGCAGTAGCAGTACTAATGCCTACTTGTTGGCAAGCAGATGATGAATAATTCGAGAAACTGCAATAATATTGTTCATAGATGAACAAGCAGACACTGCACGTACGTATATATCATAACTAGCTACTGCAATTCAGAAAATGAAAATATGACTGTCTTCTAGTAGCCGCATATATCCAAGCGGTATGGTTAACATTATTTCTAAGATATTCAAGAGAATTGGAATTTCCTAATTGAATCAAGATTAAAATTTGAACTTCAATTCGAAAACGAAGACAGAATCTGAATTTTCTCCGATTTGAAAATAGAATTGAAGGAGAACTGTATTGACGGTCCAACGACTAGGCAAAGTGGAGAAAACAGATCCATTTAGGCTACGATTATTTAACTCTAAGAACTTTAGTTAAACTTGTAATTAGTTGTAATGAAAATAAATGTTGAAATTATGTTAGTTGCTTTAGCGACAACAACTACAAGAAAACTGAAACTTTTCGTTGGCTAAAATAATTTCCGTCGGTTTTTCCAAAAACCGACGGAAGTTAAATAACTTCCGTCGGCCTCAAGGAGCCGACGGAAGTTAACTTAACTTCCGTCGGCTTTAACTATGGCCGACGGAAGTTAAGTTAACTTCCGTCGGTTCAACCCTCAACCGACGGAAGATGTTTTTTTCTTGCGCACACCATTTTCCCCAGCCTCTCTCCCTCCGCATCCCCACTCTCAGTCTGTCCGCCCGCCTCCCCGCCTCTCTCCCTCCGCCCGCCTCCCCTTCCCCTTCGCCGCCTCCCCGATTCCCGGTGGCCGCCTCCGCGCCCTCCGCCCGCCTCCCCACCTCTCTCCCTCAACCCGCCTCCCCTTCACCGCCTCCCCCCCTCCACGACTCCCGGTGGCCGCCTCCATGCCCTCCGCCCGCCTCCCCGCCTCCCCGCCTCTCTCCCTCTGCCCGCCTCCCGTTCGTTGCCTCCCCTCCGCTCGCCTCCCCTTCGCCGCCTCCCCGTCTCCTCGACTCCCGGTGGCCGCCTCCGTGCCCTCCACCCGCCTCCCCTTCCCCTTCCCCTTCCCCTCCGGCGCGGGCGTGGTGGTGATGGGTTGGTCGTGGGGTGTGCGCAGGGGAGAACCGAGAGGCTGGAGAACGGCGGCCGGGAATAAAAAGGCCGGAGCGAAGCAGGAGGACGAAAAGAAGAAAAACCCACAAAACCCTAAACCCTAGCCTCCCTCTTCACCGCACGGTTCCAGTCACAGCGGTCACCGCCGACGCCGACGACATGGCGACCCTCCTGAGGCGCGCATCGCTACGGCGCGCCATCGCCGCCGCGGCCGCCGCATCCTGCCCTGAGGTCGAACTCCCCTCCCCCCTCTATCTCACTCTAGCTGCATTTGAGTGTGATGTTTTTGCTTCATTTTTTTGCCCTTGTCCCTGGCGTGTAGTTTGTGATTGCTATTTGAAACCCTTCGCCCTTGTTTGGATCTCTTGTGTACCAGATCATGCCGCGTCGCGCCTTATTGAGCATTAGTTTCTCCGTTTTTAATCTCAAATTCCGATTGGCACCAATGGTTGAATTTTCCAACTGTAATCCCTTGTCGATTTGCTTTGTGCTACCAATGGCGTCATTTCGATCACTAAGGTATCACCTGCCTGCTTTTGTAGAGCCTAGAACCACATCATTGTAGAGAAACTGCACGTTCTTCTTAATGCATCATAACTATATAACATGCGATAGCACGCTAAAAGCACCTGATAGGTGCATATTGTTTAGGTTGTTAGATTAGTGTCCACTTGGTTTTCTTGAGGTTGCTAATTCTTCTTGTGTTTTTCGCTCATACTTTACCCTGTTTATGCTAAATATTGCATTATGTGGCTTGGTTGTATCTTCTTAATTTTGTTATTCTTAAAATTACCTGTATTGACACATAATTATATTATTTTGAAATTTTAGTGTGAAACTTTTTTCTCTTGCTCCCATTAGGTTTCATTGCTGATACTTACTGTGTCATTTATTTATTCTTCTTGAATCATATACTTAGCCAAAAAGAAGACAAAGTCAAGTGCTTGATATCTAGACTTGTCAATGGCTTTTAGCTATGTTTTCTCACTGTCAATGGCTTGTAACATGGGAACTGGTATACCCCTTGGCTGATACAATGAAGCTTTTATTTGATCTTAATAGATGGCTTTGATTAATTTTGTTTCACTAATTACATTAACTTTGTATCTACAGAGCTCACAAGCAGCACCACAACGTTTGATTTTTACTCCTTGAGACCTCTCAAATGTTACTAATCTGATGTTCATTTGATTTCATGATTAATCAGTAAACAGATTGGTTCTGACTTTGTTGTATTCCGGCCTAGTAATTTCTCTTGCCGTGTTAATCTGCATGCATTGTGTAGGATCCTAATTTCCTTGTGTCTTGCTTGCTATCCTGAGTACACATGCAAATTAATTCGACTGCAGTTTGTGGATCATTCAACATGTGTTTTGATTATTTTTAAGAAATTTGAGTCTATGTGCCACTGAAGTCATATCTGCATCAGAAACTGCATGTTGTTCTAAAACACTGGATCATTATAGGCTGAGGTAAAACACTGAAGTGTTATCTTTAACATGGAATAATTTTTGGTTATCATCTGAGCCGTGTCTCTAGACAAGTAATTTTCTTATTTAAGAACCTGTAGTTGTCTTTTATAAAAATCATGTAAGCAAACATGGTGAAAGTCATCGCCTTTAAAAGACTCACATTGTCACTTTCACAGTATAATTTTTACTGATCAGAGCAGCAAAATTGCAAATTTTATTTTTTTTGGATTTTTTAGTTAACTTCTGTCGGCCAACATTAGCCGACGGAAGTTATTGGCCCGTCGACAGAAAAAAGAAAACACACAAAAAAAATTATTTTCGTCGGCTAGAATTTGGCCGACGGAAGTTACCGATTTCCTGGTAACTTCCGTCGGCTAGGTTTGGCCGACGGAAGTTAGCTAACTTCCATCGGCGGCCGACGGAAGTTAGCTAACTTCCGTCTACCCGCTTCCGTCGGCCAAATGCCAACGGAAGTTAGCATTTTGCCGACGGAAGTTAGCTTCTTCCGTCGGGAAATGACTAACTTCCGTCGGCTTTGGCCGATGGAAGTTTCCTGGATTGTTGTAGTGAACAAATCTATTGGAGAAATTAAGTACCCTTCAACATCTAAAAAAATGTTGGCAAAGGCTTTTAGCCACAGAAAAAGTGTGTTGGGAAAACGCCTGTGGTTAAAGCCCTATGCCGGTAGACTATACCTTTGCCGACAGACAACCTGTCTATAGTTCGTTGACTTTTAACGACAGACAATATTTACCGACAAACAACATGCTAAATGCAAAAATGACATATAACGACAGACTGTCTGACGACATAATAACTAACCTATTTAAAATCGAATATATATATATATATATCATGAAACAATAGATTCAACATCAAATCAAATACTCCATTCAACACATATAAATCCATTCAACACATGTAGTCCAGAAACACAATTTATTCATGCAAATCATATAATAAGGTCACAATGTACATAAGACTACACTACAAAACAACTTTAGTTCTCCATTAGAACTGTCTAAATGATCAACTTCAATTCTACATTACAACTGTCCGAAATGATCAACTTCAACTCTACAACACAACTATAGTCATCTACATCATTTGTCATTTCCATATTGCAACAAACCATCTGTATTAGACTTCATCCTCTTCTTTTTCTGTTCACCAACATCTGCAATAAAGAAAGCATTTATACCCTCTTCATGCTCCACACTAAAATATTCTGAAACTGACTTGCAAAATCTTCTAGTGCTTACCTATCTTCTTTCTTCATGCCCAAATCAGCTGTCCCACATCAAGACCCACAAAATATTTTTATGGAAGAAAATAGATGTTGTAATGAGCCTCAGAGATCTTGGTGGTATGAGATCATCAACTGGGAAGCCCCATCAAGAGTAGCAAATATTTAGCTTACATCACAGGCTCATCGCAAAATGACATTCGAGCACAAATTTAAGAATATATCAATTCAGTGTAGCTAGTGCACTAAATGTATGTAAGCAGAAAAACAACCAATTCAGCAATGCAACCAACACATAATCAAGCATCACAGATGGTCAGAAGATTAAAATTAAAGTAGATGGTAGTTAAAATCATTTTGGAAAATCAATGGGAATCCGTCTGATTTTCTTCATCACCCAGATCATGTCCATTTCAATACAAATAGAAATATTGAAATATTAATCAAATCAGTCTACACATCCACTAGGAAATTAGCAACTACAACAATGCTATACAAGTATACAACAAAAGATCACAGATGGGCAGAAGATTAAATTACAGTAAGAAATGACATGTTCTGTCAGAAGTAGCTGGTTGTTAAAATCATTTTGGAAAATCAATGGGAATCCATCTGATTTTCTTCATCACCCAGATCATGTCCATTTCAATACAAATAGAAATATTGAAATACTAATTAAAGAAGTTTGTTCTTCCACTAAGAAAGGTCACATGACAAAAGATGGATAATCACAACTTGAGCACAAACCAGTATGTTCAAAATTGAGCTACGTTTCAATTTATAACACCCAAAATAACCAGTTAATCAAATGTGCTCTAAAACTAAATAGACACTTCTAATGTTCCTAGTTAGATGCACGTGTGTTGCAACGGAATATTATTTTTAATGGCAAAGACATATTTAAGACATGTCATCGGTCACCAGACTGATAAACTGGATGAAACCTATGAACTCATTGATGTCGCGTATAAATATCAATGCAAGGGTCGTTGTAAAATTCTTCTATCATTCAAACAATTCAGAAGCTTTACTAAATGCTTGTTCTTGGAATATCATATGCTTCAAATAAGACAAATCAGACATGTCAACAACACTACAGCTAGTTCTACAGCAAGAAGAAAATAAAGAGGGAAATGAATATTGTCAAACAAGAACTTATTGCAATGTTTTTTCCATTTGAAGCTACCTTTATCAAATAACAAAATATAGAAAATGCTTACAATGGATAGTTTGTTCTCTAGTCTCTTGAAAAGATTTTCCTTCACTGATCTACATGATGCCTCTTTCATTTCTTTAATTTTTGTCATTAAGAATAAGGTGGCGCCGGAGTTGACGTTCTGGTGGAAGTAGTCGTTGTAGGCATAGCATGTTCTGGTGCTCTCTTGACTGGATCGACGTGCAGTCGGCATGGCCTTGGCCGCGCGCCCAGTTCGGGAACGCCTGCAGCGCTGTCGGGTCGGCGTTCTGTAGCACCACGCAGAACATGGAAAAATTAATTAGGAACAAAATCTCCCATACATTCAAGAAAAGCAGTGCTCCTTTAGAAGGGATAAACAGCGTTCATATATGCATCACTGATCAACAGGCCAAGGCGCATACATATCATAACTGTAATAATTCGATCACAAAAATAAAAACTCCCCGCTCCAAATAAAGCATCAATCAGCAATTGATGAATCAACAAAATTTAAAAGGACCCAATGCAAACTACTATACATTTAGAACCAAATTAAAATTTTATCAAGTATATATATAATGATATCATACTTAACAACCGAATATCCAATGTAATTTCAGATAAGCACACACACACACATCATAAGTTCATAACTACTGCAATCAAGAAAATGAAAATATGACTGATGTCTTCTAGCTAGCCGCATGCATCATATCAGGCAGCACCACGCGTGCTGATCAATCTGTTTGTAGCTCCTTCCGCCCCCTCCAAGAGATATAGGCTATGAGATTATCGAGGAATGACATTACTCTTTCTTGAACTCTTGACAGGAGTCTTGTTGTCTTCCCATCTGATACTTGGCGCACGAAAAATTTGCCAAACACCTGATCGTTCTTGAAGCAGATGGTGTTGGCCGGCATGAGAGTGTAGTCCAGATATCGGGTTGGGACGACGAGGCCGCCACTGTATTCCCCAACGAACAGGACGCGCTCGCCAAGGTCCGTCACGCGGATGAGCATCCCAGCGTTCGAATCCAGGCGAAACACCTCGTGCATCGTCTTGTGATCATTACCGGCTCTGCGTTGCACCTTGTTGCCCAACACAAGCAGCTCGCCGGCTGAGCTCTCGGCCATTTGCACAGCGTTCCATTCCTTGTGTGGCCATGGAGCAGCGAGCACCAGGCGAGGGGGAGTCGCCTCGGCGTCGACCACCATGAGACCCTCATCCATCATGGCAACGTAGACGTTGCCAGCGAAATAAAAGACCGCGCAGCGTAGGGCACTGTCGCTGATCACCTCCCAGGCCTCGTCTCCGAGCTTGGCAGAGACAAGCTTCTTCTCCATGCCGATGTGTAGCACAACGGTGGACTTGCCAGCGAATCCCGCGCCGGTCACCTTGCACATATCGAGGAAATCTGTGTCCATCCGTCCCCGTCGCCGGCGGCTTACCAGCGGAGCAATCGACGGGAGGTCCATCGACTGGCGGGTCAGCGGGTTAAACACCCGCACGGTGAGGCTGCCGTCCTCGACCATGACAAGGACGCCGCCGGGGGCTCCGCCGGATCCAGGGGCCACGTGGTAGCCGAGGAGCTCCGGCAAGTCAAGGCTGAGCTTGCTCCCCGTGTCGATGTTCATCAGACAACGAAGTCCCTCGCCGTCGTCGGGCTCCGGCAGCAAGATCCAACGGCGTGGGTGGTAGCGAGGCTCCAGAACGGACCGCACCTTCGGATCCTCCGCGGTCTCCCTCCACGGCGCGCACACTCTCCGAAACATCACGTAATCAAAGAGGCTGTTGGCGAGCATGTGGTCCGCCATGCGCGCCGTCAAATCTTTGTCAAGATTAGCCCAGTCCCTCCTGCGCCAAACGGTGGAGACTTACATGTAACCTTTTACCAACAAAATGCAAGGGCTCTGCCTCTAAGCAGCAAGGAAATGGTAGAGAAGTGTACCAGTTTGGCCGTGGAGACGGGAGAACGCGGACGGCTGGGGGATGGCGCCGGCGCCGGACTGGTTGCCTGGAGTTAGAAGACGACGCCATCGGAGAGGAATAGCGGATCGACGAGAGAAATGGTCGCTTGAGCACGGCCGGGTGGCTGCAGAAGCGGCGGACGGGTTTAGGATTTAGGGTGGCGGCGGGCGGCGGCAGCGGCGAACGGGTTTAGGGTTTCGGATGGCGGTGGCAGCAGCGGACGAGTTTAGGGGTGTTTCGGGTGGCAGCGGCAGCGGCGGACGGATTTAGGGTTTCGGGAAGCGGCGGCAGCGGCGGACGAGTTTAGGGGGGTTTCGTGTGGCAGCGGCAGCGGCGGACGGGTTTAGGGTTTCGGGAAACGGCGGCAGCGGCGGACGGGTTTAGGGTTTCGGCCGGATGGCGGCGGCGGAGGCGGACGCGTTTAGCGTTTAGGTGGCGGCGGATGCGGCAGCAGCGGACGGTGGCGGCCGCAGCGGCGGACGGGCCGGGTTTAGGTGGCGGCGGCGGCGGCGGCTGTGTTGCTAGCTAGCTCTTCCCAGGTTTTAGGTGTGAGCTCAGCTCGCAGGCTGCTTGTCTTGTGCGCTGTGGCCTGTGGGCTGTGGCCTTATTTATAGGACCAAAAAAGGAAATAAGTAAGGACAGGTAATTAAGGGCGTAGCTATCCTCATCGGACTTTTCCATTTCTAACAGACGCTCCACAGACCACAGGTGTACCTCTGCTCCAACATGAAATATGAAATTACCACACACATCGACCGTCAGTTCGTCACTGCCGCCTCGATCTGTCTCCGGCATCACAATTTTGAAACTAAGTCTTTTTTTCAGGAAACTTGCGTTTATATCTGATCATATATATCAGTATATAACAGATTCATATTACAAGAAAATGAGTATGACATATATATAGCCGTAGCTTTGTACAGTGCTTATCATCGTTATTTCATCAGCCATGTCCTGCATATAAAGTTAATATACATATATAAGAAAGGTTCTTTTACGTACATCTCTTACCTTTTAAGATATAAAAGATATAATTAATCTTAACTATTGAGTAGAAAATCAAGATGGCATATTATCTCTTAAGATCTTAGGAGTTAAGACATCGACTTATTTTAATCGCGGATATTAGATCAGGTGGCCTATTACTATCTACTTATTTTAATCATGGTCATTATATTATAAAATGTATAAAAATAAACTGTTCTTATTAATTTATGAAGTGACTAATACCCATGTATTAATTTAAAACATGTACTTACCCTCCATCTCTTACCTTTTAAGATATAAAATTAAAGATATAATTAATCTTAGCTATTGAGTAGAAAATCAAGATCATAACATATTATCTCTTAAGACCTTAGGAGTTAAGACATCGATTTATTTTAATCATGGATATTAGATCAGGTTGTCCTATTACTATCTACTTATTTTAATCGACTTATTTTAATTGTGATCATTATATTATAAAATGTATAAAAATAAATAGTTCTTATTAATTTATTGTATCTTAAATTTTGTCACGCGTAGAATTGTGAGTTTTATAGGCTGTTGATTAAAAACACGTACAATTTGTGAAGTGACTAATACCCATGTATTTTCTAGAAATATTCAAATTTTAGAGGCCTAACACTAATCTTTAAGTCCAGCCTAGCCAGGACTCACTCTCTAGTCTCCAACGGCACTGCTAGCCTACTCAGTAAACTCTTTTTTTCAAGTCGTTATCACACCGGCGAGGCGTTTTTTTTTCAAAACATTTGCTGAGTGTCTTTGACTTGGCACTCGATAAATATTTACCTTTACCGAGAGTAAGATGTTTGCCGAGTGTTTTTTACTGTACACTCAGCAATGTTTGGTTTGTTGAGTGCCCGATAAAATATACTCGGCAAAGCCCTTAGCACTCGACAAACTTGCAGTTTCCCGTAGTGATAGGTGGAAAGGAATGCAAACCCTAGAGCAAAGATGTTGTGTCACTGCCCCAAACCCCACATCATGCTTGCCCGCCACTACATTGTGACATCGTTTTAGTGTCATATGCATGTTGAAAAAAGTGTTATTATTTAACGTCAATAAATCTATCGGTAATGTGTTATGATAGATTGTGTATCAATAATAAGCATAAATAGCAACCAATAATTAATCTATAGGTAATATTCTTTACCTATAGGGCTAGATCATCTATCTGTAGTGCCCCACAAGCTAGCCCATGCCCACAGACCAATTAATGCCCTTTAGTGCCTCGGAAATAGATTCTATGGGACGGGGCCTCAAACCCGATTTTTTAAAAATAATATTTTTTTAAAAAAATTCAAATCTGTATTGCGGTTTCAAAACTTTGCAAAATTAGTGTGCGGTCGGCCGACCAGGAGCCGACTTGGGGTCGATTCGGCTCCTAGTCGGCCGACTCGTGCCACATCAGCAGGAGTCGGCCAACCAAGGGCCGACTCCTGCTTACGTGGCATTTTCCGGCCTGCAACGGCTAGTTTGGGATCCAGTCGGTCGTTCAAAAGCCGATTAGCCCCTAGTCGGTTGTTGGTCTGCCAACTTGCTTCATCAGCCATGTCCTGCATATATAGTTAATATACATATATAAGAAAGGTTCTTTTACGTACATCTCTTACCTTTTAAGATATAAAAGATATAAAATCAAGATCATGACATAATATCTCTTAAGACCTTAGGAGTTAAGACATCGACTTGTTTTAATCATGGATATTAGATCAGGTTGGCCTATTACTATCTACTTATTTTAATCGACTTATTTTAATTGTGATCATTATATTAAAAATGTATAAAAATAAACAGTTCTTATTAATTTATTGTATCTTAAAATTTGTCACGCGTACAATTGTGAGTTTTATATGCTGTTGATTAAAAACACGTACAATTTGTGAAGTTACTAATACCCATGTATTTTCTAGAAATATTCATATTTTAGAGGCCTAGCGCTAATCTTTAAGTCCATCCTAGCTAGGACTCACGCTCTAGTCTCCAACGACACTGCTAGCCCACTCAGTAAACTCTTTTTTTCAAGCCGTTATCACACCGGCGAGGCGTTTTTTTCAAAACATTTGCTGAGTGTCTTTGACTTAGCACTCGGTAAATATTTACCTTTACTGAGAGTAAAATATTTGCCGAGTGTTTTTAGTGTACACTTAGCAAAGTTTGGTTTGTTGAGTGCCCGATAGAATATACTCGGCAAAGCCCTTAGCACTCGGCAAACTTGCAGTTTCCCGTAGTGATAGGTGGAAAGGAATGCAAACCCTAGAGCAAAATTGTTGTGTCATTGCCCCAAGCCCCACATCATGCTTGCCCGCCACTACATTGTGACATTGTTTTAGTGTCATAAGCATGTCGAAAAAGTGTTATTATTTAATGTCAATAAATCTATCGGTAATGTGTTATGATAGATTGTGTATCAATAATAAGCATAAATAGCAACCAATAATTAATCTATAGGTAATATTCTTTACCTATAGGGCTAGATCATCTATCTGTAGTGCCCCACAAGCTAGCCCATGCCCACAGACCAATTAATGCCCTTTAGTGCCTCGGAAATAGATTCTATGGGACGGGGCCTCAAACCCGATTTTTTTAAAATAATATTTTTTAAAAACAAAATTCAAATCTGTATTGCGGTTTCAAAACTTTGCAAAATTAGTGTGTGGTTGGCCGACCAGGAGCCGACTTGGGGTCGAGTTGGCTCCTAGTCGACCGACTCGTGCCACATCAGCAGGAGTCGGCCAACCAAGGGCCGACTCCTGCCTACGTGGCATTTTCCGGCTTGCAACAGCTAGTTTGGGGTCCAGTCGGTCATTCAAAAGCCGATTAGCCCCTAGTCGGTTGTTGGTCTGCCAACTTGCTTCATCAGCCATGTCCTGCATATATAGTTAATATACATATATAAGAAAGGTTCTTTTACGTACATCTCTTACCTTTTAAGATATAAAAGATATAAAATCAAGATCATGACATAATATCTCTTAAGACCTTAGGAGTTAAGACATCGACTTGTTTTAATCATGGATATTAGATCAGGTTGGCCTATTACTATCTACTTATTTTAATCGACTTATTTTAATTGTGATCATTATATTAAAAATGTATAAAAATAAACAGTTCTTATTAATTTATTGTATCTTAAAATTTGTCACGCGTACAATTGTGAGTTTTATATGCTGTTGATTAAAAACACGTACAATTTGTGAAGTTACTAATACCCATGTATTTTCTAGAAATATTCATATTTTAGAGGCCTAGCGCTAATCTTTAAGTCCATCCTAGCTAGGACTCACGCTCTAGTCTCCAACGACACTGCTAGCCCACTCAGTAAACTCTTTTTTTCAAGCCGTTATCACACCGGCGAGGCGTTTTTTTCAAAACATTTGCTGAGTGTCTTTGACTTAGCACTCGGTAAATATTTACCTTTACTGAGAGTAAAATATTTGCCGAGTGTTTTTAGTGTACACTTAGCAAAGTTTGGTTTGTTGAGTGCCCGATAGAATATACTCG
The DNA here is from genome assembly GCA_019279435.1 of Zizania palustris. Classification (NCBI taxonomy): domain Eukaryota; kingdom Viridiplantae; phylum Streptophyta; class Magnoliopsida; order Poales; family Poaceae; genus Zizania; species Zizania palustris. The sequence continues at coordinate 59,498,413 of JAAALK010000283.1, forward strand.
GCAAAGCCCTTAGCACTCGGCAAACTTGCAGTTTCCCGTAGTGATAGGTGGAAAGGAATGCAAACCCTAGAGCAAAATTGTTGTGTCATTGCCCCAAGCCCCACATCATGCTTGCCCGCCACTACATTGTGACATTGTTTTAGTGTCATAAGCATGTCGAAAAAGTGTTATTATTTAATGTCAATAAATCTATCGGTAATGTGTTATGATAGATTGTGTATCAATAATAAGCATAAATAGCAACCAATAATTAATCTATAGGTAATATTCTTTACCTATAGGGCTAGATCATCTATCTGTAGTGCCCCACAAGCTAGCCCATGCCCACAGACCAATTAATGCCCTTTAGTGCCTCGGAAATAGATTCTATGGGACGGGGCCTCAAACCCGATTTTTTTAAAATAATATTTTTTAAAAACAAAATTCAAATCTGTATTGCGGTTTCAAAACTTTGCAAAATTAGTGTGTGGTTGGCCGACCAGGAGCCGACTTGGGGTCGAGTTGGCTCCTAGTCGACCGACTCGTGCCACATCAGCAGGAGTCGGCCAACCAAGGGCCGACTCCTGCCTACGTGGCATTTTCCGGCTTGCAACAGCTAGTTTGGGGTCCAGTCGGTCATTCAAAAGCCGATTAGCCCCTAGTCGGTTGTTGGTCTGCCAACTTGCTTCATCAGCCATGTCCTGCATATATAGTTAATATACATATATAAGAAAGGTTCTTTTACGTACATCTCTTACCTTTTAAGATATAAAAGATATAAAATCAAGATCATGACATAATATCTCTTAAGACCTTAGGAGTTAAGACATCGACTTGTTTTAATCATGGATATTAGATCAGGTTGGCCTATTACTATCTACTTATTTTAATCGACTTATTTTAATTGTGATCATTATATTAAAAATGTATAAAAATAAACAGTTCTTATTAATTTATTGTATCTTAAAATTTGTCACGCGTACAATTGTGAGTTTTATATGCTGTTGATTAAAAACACGTACAATTTGTGAAGTTACTAATACCCATGTATTTTCTAGAAATATTCATATTTTAGAGGCCTAGCGCTAATCTTTAAGTCCATCCTAGCTAGGACTCACGCTCTAGTCTCCAACGACACTGCTAGCCCACTCAGTAAACTCTTTTTTTCAAGCCGTTATCACACCGGCGAGGCGTTTTTTTCAAAACATTTGCTGAGTGTCTTTGACTTAGCACTCGGTAAATATTTACCTTTACTGAGAGTAAAATATTTGCCGAGTGTTTTTAGTGTACACTTAGCAAAGTTTGGTTTGTTGAGTGCCCGATAGAATATACTCGGCAAAGCCCTTAGCACTCGGCAAACTTGCAGTTTCCCATAGTGATAGGTGGAAAGGAATGCAAACCCTAGAGCAAAATTGTTGTGTCATTGCCCCAAGCCCCACATCATGCTTGCCCGCCACTACATTGTGACATTGTTTTAGTGTCATAAGCATGTCGAAAAAGTGTTATTATTTAATGTCAATAAATCTATCGGTAATGTGTTATGATAGATTGTGTATCAATAATAAGCATAAATAGCAACCAATAATTAATCTATCGGTAATACTCTTTACCTATAGGGTTAGATCGTCTATCCGTAGTGCCCCCACAAGCTAGCTCATGCCCACCGACCAATTAATGCCCCTTAGTGCCCCGGAAAGAAATTCTATTGGACGGGGTCTCAAACCCACTATTGTGAGGCCCCATCCCACATTTGTGCCACCTCAATTTTCACCAATCTTAAAGCATAATCTTCTTCTCAAAGCAAGCCAATCGCACCCACACAACCGCACCTTGCTGACTCCGCCGCCGTCGGCCACCTCGTCGGCTCCGTCGCTGACCACGCCTCCGACTACGTGACACTCTTGCCCCTCGACGACCCGCATAGCCTCCGCCTCCGCCAGTGACCCCCACGGCCTCCGCCTCTGTCGGCTCGCATCGGCCACACCTCACTGGCTTCGTTGTCGACCATGCCTCCGCCTCCGCAACCGTGCAACGCCCCAGCCTCGGTCCAGCTGCATGCACCACCTCCGCCCACCGTTCTGCCCCATCATGGGCGCACGACTCCCGCCACCGTACTCCGGCCTTCGGCGGTCGCGCCTCCGCCCAGCCTCCACCGCCGCCGAAACCGCGCTGGCCGCGCCGCTCCTGCTACGCTGCCCACCGCGCTTCGTCTTCCCTGCCCACCTCGCTTCATCCACTTCGTTGATGTGCTAGCTCTTCCACGTGACATCATCTAGAGCAGGGCCTCATGGGAGGGGACTTGGGGCCTTACCCCATAGAATTTATTTCCTAGCGCCCCAACGCCCACCACAACTTAACACCACATCCGGCCCCCACACGCTCGCAGATGCCGCCCCCTGACCCCCACATGCTTACGCCCCCTAGCCACTGTCCCTTGCTCATGCGTGAGGATCTTGTGCCCACCGGCCCGACCCTGACCCCTTCCCATACATGGCATGCATGGCAGACCAGCCTCATACATGCGCAGATGTGTGGCATCGACAAACCACCACCTTTACTGTTATTGTCCTACATGGCTACGTCTAGGCTCTAGTGATCACTAATCGATATCCTACACTGTCTCCCTCGTTGGCCTGCTCCCTGCCTCCTATGACCCCAATATTTCGAGCCTAAAGCTTAGGAAGATCTTAGCTCTGACACTGTTGTAATGGGTATTTGGGTTAGGGTCCAACATTTATGGGAATAGTACCCTCATGAATATTGTAGCATGAATAGTACCTATGGGGTACTATATTATGAATAGTACTCGTGGGGTACTGTAGCATGATTTAAGAGATAAGTCATAATTATAGAAGTATATCTCTGTTAGGATTTGGTTAGGTATTAAAAGAGCCCTATTTAGATTATATTGTTGTGTTTAGAGATTATGTCAAGAATGGTCCTAGTAGGATAGATTAGCTGTATGAATGTAATATAAATATGCCTTTAGGATAAACGTAATAACGTATCAGTTTATTTTTCAATTGGCTAGATTGGTTCCCTTCCCCTATATCAACGTGCAAGTGAGGTCCGAGGCTAAGGGCGGCCATCTCTATAGGTCATCGTGCAATGCCATAAATCATCACCCCTTTAGCCACAACTTCAACCCATGCAAGCAACAAATACTCCCATGTTGATCGGGCATAAGATTAGAGCAGTGAATTCACTGAAGTATAAGAAGAAAGCCATCATATCTAGCTGAATGTGAATCTAGTTTGGGACCTAAAACACAGTAGGATTTGCATGCAGCCATCAGGCACTACGGGAGAACTGCAGTTCACCGAGTGCCAAGAACACTCGGCAAAGGCCTAAACACACACAGAGAAGTGTTCGCCGAGTGTAACACTCGACGAACAGCACATGGTAAAAATTACATCGACGAATACGTGTTTGCCGAGTGTTTTTTATCGGGCACTCAGAAAATATTTTTTGCCGAGTGCCAAATGTCACACTTGGTGAAAAAAAGGGAAATGACGCTAACAATACAAACAAACGTATTTTCCGAGTGTAAGTGTAAACACTCAGTAAAGAAGGAAACCACAAAAAAATGGGTGGCACAGGATGTTCTGTGCCAACTACACATTACGTCGAGCACCTAGTGGGCATGGCATGGCGAGACGCAGCGCGCGCGTGGCCGCGGAGATGTGAGGCCCGACGTGCAGCACGCGGCTGAGGCGCGGCGAGGCCCTACATGCGGCGCACGGACGAGGAGCCACGAGGTGCGATGAGGCCTGACACGCGGCCGAGGAATAATAGCGAGGTCCGACGCGCGACGCGTGGCCAAGGCGCGGCGAGGCCCGACGTGCGGCGCGTGTGGCCGAGGGGCGGCGTGTGGCGACGACGGCGGAGGGGTTCCGGCCACGACGGAGGAGGGGCGCGGGGCGGAGTGAACGGCGACGACGGAGGAGGCGCCGACGACGACGAAGGAGGGCGCGGGGCGGAGTGAACGGCGATGACAGAGGAGGCGCATGGCGGAGTGAATGGCAGCAACAATTTTTTTTTGCTGGGGAGGGAGCAGTGGTCAGGCGCAGCAGTAGGGGCAGTTTTAAAGACCAAAATTTTAAAAAAAGTTGAAATTTTGGCAGGATGCACGAAAAATTGGAGGCAAAACTCGGCGGGACACGGAAAGTTTGTTTGTCGAGTGCAAACATGTAACAGCCCCAAAATTAAAAGGGAATAAAATAAAGGGAAAATAATATTAAAGGAATTTTTTTGAATTTTGTTAATAAAGAAAATCCTAAAAGAGCCCTATTAAAGCCAAACAGAGACAAATATCCAAAATTTGGACTTGAAAATTTTATGGGATAAACTAGAGGCCAAGAAATATTTTTGAGAATTTTTACAAAATTTTAGCAATAGTGCTTCAAGCCTTAAGCAAATATTTGAATTTCTGGAATTATTTTAATTGAAAAATGAATTTTAAACCTTACTGGGCTGCAACCCCGGTTTCTCCTCCGAAGGCCTTTCGGCCCAGCCCAACACTTTCTCTCTCACTGACAGGCGGGGCCAGCCTGTCGGCGCCGACCCCTTCTCCCTCCTCTCCCGCGCGCTCCGCTGGGTCCACCTGGCAGCCACCGCGCGCGCGTGCTCCTCCCACTGCCAACCCCGGGCCACCTGTCAGCTTCATCTTCAACAATGGAAGGGGATCTCCCCTTCCATTCCCGTCGGCCCCCTTGCCGATTCCTTCGCCGGCCGCCCGAATCCTCGAAATCGAGCCAGGGATCGCCTTCCCCTCTCGCCGGTGATCTATTTCCCCCAAAAGCCGACGCGTTTTCGCCCAATTGGAAGCCAATCTGAGCACATGGGAGCTCGCCGGAATTGGGAGGAAATCCTCCTCGGGTTGCCCACTTTTTCCTTTCCAAACCGACGCCGGCGAGCCCTATAAAAGGCCTCCCACCCTCGCCGCAACCCGACCACACCGCCAGAAGTCTAGGCACCGCAGTCCCGAGCCGCTGCCACCCTTTTTTTTTGGGTTCTCCCCTGTTTTCTCTCCGGCAAGCCCTCGCCGGCGCTCCAAGCCACCACCGCCCTCGCCGTAGCCACCATCGGGATACCCTCCGCCTCCTCTACCCCGGCCTCGCATCGGTTGGCCGTGAAGACCGCCGGAACATCTCGCCACCGTCGATCCCGAAGGGAACCGCCGCCCTCTCCTCGACGCCGGCCACCGCCACTACTCCATCATCGTCGCCGCCGGTATGCCAAGAACCCCCTCGTGCCCCTCTATCCATTTTTGGCCTTAGCCGTACCCTTAGGACATCGCCGTCGCCGGGAATCCCTCGCCGGAGTTCTACCGGAGTCGGGGAAGAAGGGTACGTACCCCCTTCCCGTGCGTGCCGTGCCGGACGGGGCGGTAGCCGTCCGATCCGAAACGTGCGGTACAGATTAAAAGCGAAACCGAGCGCCCAGATTCACGGTTGACTTCTGTTGACCGGTACGGTTCAATCTGGACGCTCGGATCTTCATTAAATCGTGGCCGTCGGATCTGGATCCGACCGCGACCACGTGCCCGGCTCACTCGCACTGCCGCCGGTTCACGGTGAACCCAGTTCACCGTGGACCAAAGCCTGTTTTCCCATTTAAAAATAATTCAGAAAATAGTTTAAACTTCCAAAATTCATATCTTGCTCAAATTAACTCCAAATTTCACCATTTTAATTCTGGAAAATTTGTCTTTTCATTCTCTGCACATTTATGCAATAAAAATAATATGTTTATTTGGCACATAATAATCTTATTAAATGATAAAGAAAATCCCCTTTAGGAATTAATTAATATTTCAATAAAATAATTCAGATAAACCCTTAAAATAATATCAGAAGATATAATGGCTCTACTTCACTGTGGTTAATACAATAAAAATGGAATAACCATTTTGTCCATGACATTTCATTAAATTACATTTCTAAGTCCCCTTTAGGACTTAAACCATATTACATCTAAATAATCCAGAAAAATCCTTAAAAATATATATATTAATTTCTGGGACACCATGACTCACTTACACTATTTATAAGCCAATAAAAATATAATAAGTCATTTTGCCCATTTTAGATTCTTAAATAAACATTTACAAGACCCTTTTAAAATAAATGATTAATTCATATAATAGACATACAACACTTTGCAAAAATATCATGAAAATGACATAATGAATTCAAAGGACATAATGACTTGATTTCACTGTTTCAATGTAATAAGAATAACATGTTCACTTAGCCCACTTTAATCTATTAATTAATATTGCAAAAGCCCTTGTAGGATAATAAAGTAAGTCATATGAAAGAAGTTAAACACTTGATAAAAATGTCATGACAACTTGTATAATAACTTTAGAGAACCTAACAACTTGAGTTTACTATTTTTAATACAATAAAAATAGAATATTCATCTTGTCCACTTTATTCCATTAAATGATATTGCCAATGCCCTTTTAGGACGTTTAATTAAGGCATTTAAGAAAAAGTCAACCTTTTATGAAACTATCCTAAAACTTATATAACAAACTTCAGAAGATCTAAATAACCTAATGTCACTATATTAATGCCATAAAAACATTAAGGTCATTTTATAACTTTTTACTTCAACTTTGAAAAGGGAGAAGTAAAACCCCCTTAGGAAGAATAATTATATCAAGCTATAAAAATTAAGGAATCTCATTAAAAATTAATCTTAAATGTTTAAGTAACAATACCCTAAAAGTTAAGACTCTATCTCCTTTACTTAATCCAACATAAAAATGTATGTTAGTATGGTTGTTTGTTTTGGATTGTTTATTGAATGTTTTATTTACTTTTCCGTATCGAGAAGACTACGACGTCGTCGAAGATCCGGAGTTCTATCCCGAGGTTCCACCTTCACCCCTTTGCTGATCAAGGCAAGTCATCGACCATCTCTGTGGAAACAGTTGATCATATTGAGCCCATGTTTTTATAAATTATCGCTATAACTCATAGGTTAATATTGCATTAGTCAAATATCAAGCCCTACACTTATATTTATTGGATCCCCGTCCTTGTGTGCAAACCCAAGCCATGCTTATTGAGCCTTAACTCCTTGTCACTCTACAAATATTATATTAGCTAGTGCCCAATGTACCGGCACAACTGCTATAGGATAAAAATAATGAGTCGTAGATAGATGAATTCTGGTATATGAAATACCCCGTTATTCTTGTCTCTGGACTCTGTTGGAGTTGGCTAGGTTATAAGTATGGTGGGTTCCGGGTGCAAGCTCGGAAACTGGTCGGTCGCACCCGGGGCACTATAAGGACCGGTCTGCGGGATCTGTTGCAAAGCACTTCCGTACCAACCACAAGTCTAATGGGTAAGTCCTAACTGGAAGTGTGGAACACTCCGTCTCTCGGCACCATAGTGGAGGGGGCAAGGGGCTAGCCTGCGGGCGACTTGTACCAAAGGAGGCTCAAGGGGGGGTATGGTGGGGCACCGACGCGTCGGGACACCATATGAAACCTATAAGAGGGTGCTGTTGAGTCGGGGAAGACCATATGGAAGGTTTTGGCACGAGTTCCCGTGAAATGGGTCATCTCGTTACACTTCGGTGTAAGTGATGAGTGCGTGCCTTGTGGGTACAGTGGTACATCTCTGATCAGAGTAAAATCAATCTTTTCGAAAAGCCGAGCCCACGGTCAAGGGCGGGTTGTGTGACTACTCGCAGTTAGTTTACAATTGTTTGAATGTTTGAGTTATTCATAGCATGTAAGGACTGTTGTGCGAGGAGGTGAAACGTACTCCTCGAGTTAGAAGATGATGATGCATTCACATGTTTACTTTTCCCGTACTAATAAATTGCTCACATTTAACGCTTTGCAAATATGCTGCTTCCGCAAAACTAGCCACTTTCTCCCTTGTTGTTACCTTGCATTATATGTTGCATTCGGTGGCTTGCTGAGTACATCTGTACTCACCCCGTTGACTTACAACATCAGAGCCCGTCTACTACGAGGAGGATGAAGGTCTGGAGTAGCGACCCAGTCAAGGCGAGACTGGAAGGAGGCGTTCATCTAGGACCCTTTGATTTATTAGTTTCTCTTCATCTTTATTCACTTTTGTACTAATACGGTCTACGAACCGTGAATGATTTGCTCGTACTGTACGTGGTCGCATGATGAACGTCTTGTTTTATTGATTTTCTATGGAATTTCAATAAAGTCCTGATTTATTAAATCGGGGCGCGACAAGATGGTATCAGAGCCGACTTGACTGTAGGAAGCCAAACAGACCTGACCTTAGGACCTATATATATTCACTATATTTTACAAAAAAATTACTTACCCTCTCATCTTCTGAAGTTTTCACAAAAAAATTTCTCTCTTTTGTAGATGCCGGTCCATACCATGAGCGGGACTCTTCGTGATGAGGCCGGATTCATCCGCGAGCTTCGCGTGCTCGTCGACTTTTTGGGGTTTCCCCATGAGCCTGCGTTCCACGGGATCTTTCCCGATGCGAACGAGAGCTACTGTGAGGTCACGGTTGTTATCCGCCCCTCCTCCACGCAGCCACCCTTCTACACCCATGGAGTCGGAGGACCTTCGTTCGTGGTGGCCAGCCAGCGAGCCGCTCTTCAGTCCCTCGCCGAGATTCGACTGGTCTACGACTGCCACCTTCGCGACACCATCTACCGCTTCATGCCCATGCGTACGCCAGGGAGTCACCGCAGCATCTACATCAACTCCCTCCCTCAGGACAACTCAGCCATCGCCCGCACCATGAGACTCTTGGAGGCTATGGACAACCTTCATACGGAGGCCGTCCTCGACGCAGATAGTCAGCACGACACCATCGACTTCTACCGTCACTCATCGGAGAACCTGGCCCGCGAGAATGCTGAGCTCCGTCGACAAGTCCAGCAGAACCCCCAGCTGACTCTCGAGGTAGAGGAGTTGAGGCGTCAGAACGAGCTTCTACGCCAAGGCGCCATGGTCAATACCCAGCTCCGCCAGCAGCTCAAAGACTTGAAGAAGGATCTTGAGGAGATCGCACCTCTTCTGCCTCGCAAGAAGAAACCCCTTCGGATCCCCACCGTGAGGCCCAAGAGGATCTCCCACAGTGCTCCACTCGCCGGACCGTCAAGTTCCCCGACCCCGACCGTCTCCCGCGAGCCCGTGATCGAGTCGTCCCCTGAGCTACCATAGACGTAGATTTACGGTTGACTGCTTTTCTTTTTACTTGATTGTATTACCATTCATGTCAAAAATAAGGCATGAATGAAGATATAAATAAATGTAATCGCAAGAACGATCATTTTAAAATAAAGCTTAATATCATTTCCCTAGACCTATTAGGTCATAATCCCAATATAAAGGAGAGAATCTACCTCTAGTTTCAACTCAACATAATTCATTCGTCGCCATTCTGCAAGATCAACTCCAATCATGAAGTCAAGACAAGTTGACAAAAAAGCCCTGACTTAGCCAAGCTCTATATATGAAAATGAAGACTTGAAGCCTATCTTTAACCTTCTACTTCTAGCCTTTCCGAATCTCGAGGACGAGATTCTTGTTAAGGAAGTTAGGATTGTAACACCTCGATTTTTGCGAGGCATTAAAAATAAAATTTCCCCTTAATAAATAAATTTCAGGAAAAGTATTTAGTGTAAAGCAAGAAAGAGGAAAGCTAAAATATGGGCCTAAAAATTTCATTTAAAATTAGCCAGAGTATCTTTCCTAAAAATTCTCCTAAGCATCAAATTGTGTTCCAAAAATTTTCTTGAATTTTGGTACCAAGGAATTCAATAAGATATAATCAACATCACTTCATCTTAAAACCTCTAAAACAAATTAATAAAATACAAATGTTGAGTGAATAAAATACATGATAAATCATTTATATTAAATAAGGCATGAGTGTGAAAATTTATAAGGAACCAAAATAAAGCATCTAGGTCTAATCATTCATTTAGGCAATAAAATCCGTAACAATTTCCCCTTAACTATTGGCACCTTCTTTTTTGAACCCCTCAACTTCAGGATGGCCAATACCCAAGGATCAGAAGCCCCACGCGACGGAAACACCTCAGGCAACCTGCTTCAGTGGGGTGAAACTGGACATCAGCAGACCCCTGTTGTCTATCATCCCACACTTACGGAGATGATGACAAAACAGAACCAACTGATCGCCACACTGCTTACCCAGATGCAACAACTACAAAAGCAGATGCAAGAGCAGCAGGCACAGTTGTTCCGTCTCCAACAACACCAACACGAGCTCTCCCTTCAGCTGATCTACGGGGACTTCGCCAACTTTCAGAGATTGGTGAACGAAGCAACTATACCAGAAACCAGAGTGATTCCACCGCAAGCCCCAACCTCTGCCAAGCTACGAACCACCCTCGGAGGGCCAATCACAGACATCCCACCCCAAGCACCGCCAGCCGGAAGGACACCAGCATTAGCCACCGGATACAAGAGGGACAGGAACGGCAAGCCAATTGTGTGCTACAACTGTCGCCAAGGGGGACACTACGCCAACAAGTGCCCCTACCCCAAGCGGGTGCCATCCTCCATTTCAAAACCAGAAGGACATACTCTAGATCACCACAAAGAGAAACCAGATACAACCAAGGACACTCCCAATTTGGTCTCAACCAACCCAGATCCGGAGATCGCTTTGCCCACTTTTGATGTAACTCCTTCTCCTAATCCGGAGTAACAGTAGAACTCAGTCCCTTAGTTTTCCCGAGGTTCGCTTCGAATCTCGAGGACGAGATTCTCTGTAAGGGGGATAGGATTGTAACAGCCCCAAAATTAAAAGGGAATAAAATAAAGGGAAAATAATATTAAAGGAATTTTTTTGAATTTTGTTAATAAAGAAAATCCTAAAAGAGCCCTATTAAAGCCAAACAGAGACAAATATCCAAAATTTGGACTTGAAAATTTTATGGGATAAACTAGAGGCCAAGAAATATTTTTGAGAATTTTTACAAAATTTTAGCAATAGTGCTTCAAGCCTTAAGCAAATATTTGAATTTCTGGAATTATTTTAATTGAAAAATGAATTTTAAACCTTACTGGGCTGCAACCCCGGTTTCTCCTCCGAAGGCCTTTCGGCCCAGCCCAACACTTTCTCTCTCACTGACAGGCGGGGCCAGCCTGTCGGCGCCGACCCCTTCTCCCTCCTCTCCCGCGCGCTCCGCTGGGTCCACCTGGCAGCCACCGCGCGCGCGTGCTCCTCCCACTGCCAACCCCGGGCCACCTGTCAGCTTCATCTTCAACAATGGAAGGGGATCTCCCCTTCCATTCCCGTCGGCCCCCTTGCCGATTCCTTCGCCGGCCGCCCGAATCCTCGAAATCGAGCCAGGGATCGCCTTCCCCTCTCGCCGGTGATCTATTTCCCCCAAAAGCCGACGCGTTTTCGCCCAATTGGAAGCCAATCTGAGCACATGGGAGCTCGCCGGAATTGGGAGGAAATCCTCCTCGGGTTGCCCACTTTTTCCTTTCCAAACCGACGCCGGCGAGCCCTATAAAAGGCCTCCCACCCTCGCCGCAACCCGACCACACCGCCAGAAGTCTAGGCACCGCAGTCCCGAGCCGCTGCCACCCTTTTTTTTTGGGTTCTCCCCTGTTTTCTCTCCGGCAAGCCCTCGCCGGCGCTCCAAGCCACCACCGCCCTCGCCGTAGCCACCATCGGGATACCCTCCGCCTCCTCTACCCCGGCCTCGCATCGGTTGGCCGTGAAGACCGCCGGAACATCTCGCCACCGTCGATCCCGAAGGGAACCGCCGCCCTCTCCTCGACGCCGGCCACCGCCACTACTCCATCATCGTCGCCGCCGGTATGCCAAGAACCCCCTCGTGCCCCTCTATCCATTTTTGGCCTTAGCCGTACCCTTAGGACATCGCCGTCGCCGGGAATCCCTCGCCGGAGTTCTACCGGAGTCGGGGAAGAAGGGTACGTACCCCCTTCCCGTGCGTGCCGTGCCGGACGGGGCGGTAGCCGTCCGATCCGAAACGTGCGGTACAGATTAAAAGCGAAACCGAGCGCCCAGATTCACGGTTGACTTCTGTTGACCGGTACGGTTCAATCTGGACGCTCGGATCTTCATTAAATCGTGGCCGTCGGATCTGGATCCGACCGCGACCACGTGCCCGGCTCACTCGCACTGCCGCCGGTTCACGGTGAACCCAGTTCACCGTGGACCAAAGCCTGTTTTCCCATTTAAAAATAATTCAGAAAATAGTTTAAACTTCCAAAATTCATATCTTGCTCAAATTAACTCCAAATTTCACCATTTTAATTCTGGAAAATTTGTCTTTTCATTCTCTGCACATTTATGCAATAAAAATAATATGTTTATTTGGCACATAATAATCTTATTAAATGATAAAGAAAATCCCCTTTAGGAATTAATTAATATTTCAATAAAATAATTCAGATAAACCCTTAAAATAATATCAGAAGATATAATGGCTCTACTTCACTGTGGTTAATACAATAAAAATGGAATAACCATTTTGTCCATGACATTTCATTAAATTACATTTCTAAGTCCCCTTTAGGACTTAAACCATATTACATCTAAATAATCCAGAAAAATCCTTAAAAATATATATATTAATTTCTGGGACACCATGACTCACTTACACTATTTATAAGCCAATAAAAATATAATAAGTCATTTTGCCCATTTTAGATTCTTAAATAAACATTTACAAGACCCTTTTAAAATAAATGATTAATTCATATAATAGACATACAACACTTTGCAAAAATATCATGAAAATGACATAATGAATTCAAAGGACATAATGACTTGATTTCACTGTTTCAATGTAATAAGAATAACATGTTCACTTAGCCCACTTTAATCTATTAATTAATATTGCAAAAGCCCTTGTAGGATAATAAAGTAAGTCATATGAAAGAAGTTAAACACTTGATAAAAATGTCATGACAACTTGTATAATAACTTTAGAGAACCTAACAACTTGAGTTTACTATTTTTAATACAATAAAAATAGAATATTCATCTTGTCCACTTTATTCCATTAAATGATATTGCCAATGCCCTTTTAGGACGTTTAATTAAGGCATTTAAGAAAAAGTCAACCTTTTATGAAACTATCCTAAAACTTATATAACAAACTTCAGAAGATCTAAATAACCTAATGTCACTATATTAATGCCATAAAAACATTAAGGTCATTTTATAACTTTTTACTTCAACTTTGAAAAGGGAGAAGTAAAACCCCCTTAGGAAGAATAATTATATCAAGCTATAAAAATTAAGGAATCTCATTAAAAATTAATCTTAAATGTTTAAGTAACAATACCCTAAAAGTTAAGACTCTATCTCCTTTACTTAATCCAACATAAAAATGTATGTTAGTATGGTTGTTTGTTTTGGATTGTTTATTGAATGTTTTATTTACTTTTCCGTATCGAGAAGACTACGACGTCGTCGAAGATCCGGAGTTCTATCCCGAGGTTCCACCTTCACCCCTTTGCTGATCAAGGCAAGTCATCGACCATCTCTGTGGAAACAGTTGATCATATTGAGCCCATGTTTTTATAAATTATCGCTATAACTCATAGGTTAATATTGCATTAGTCAAATATCAAGCCCTACACTTATATTTATTGGATCCCCGTCCTTGTGTGCAAACCCAAGCCATGCTTATTGAGCCTTAACTCCTTGTCACTCTACAAATATTATATTAGCTAGTGCCCAATGTACCGGCACAACTGCTATAGGATAAAAATAATGAGTCGTAGATAGATGAATTCTGGTATATGAAATACCCCGTTATTCTTGTCTCTGGACTCTGTTGGAGTTGGCTAGGTTATAAGTATGGTGGGTTCCGGGTGCAAGCTCGGAAACTGGTCGGTCGCACCCGGGGCACTATAAGGACCGGTCTGCGGGATCTGTTGCAAAGCACTTCCGTACCAACCACAAGTCTAATGGGTAAGTCCTAACTGGAAGTGTGGAACACTCCGTCTCTCGGCACCATAGTGGAGGGGGCAAGGGGCTAGCCTGCGGGCGACTTGTACCAAAGGAGGCTCAAGGGGGGGTATGGTGGGGCACCGACGCGTCGGGACACCATATGAAACCTATAAGAGGGTGCTGTTGAGTCGGGGAAGACCATATGGAAGGTTTTGGCACGAGTTCCCGTGAAATGGGTCATCTCGTTACACTTCGGTGTAAGTGATGAGTGCGTGCCTTGTGGGTACAGTGGTACATCTCTGATCAGAGTAAAATCAATCTTTTCGAAAAGCCGAGCCCACGGTCAAGGGCGGGTTGTGTGACTACTCGCAGTTAGTTTACAATTGTTTGAATGTTTGAGTTATTCATAGCATGTAAGGACTGTTGTGCGAGGAGGTGAAACGTACTCCTCGAGTTAGAAGATGATGATGCATTCACATGTTTACTTTTCCCGTACTAATAAATTGCTCACATTTAACGCTTTGCAAATATGCTGCTTCCGCAAAACTAGCCACTTTCTCCCTTGTTGTTACCTTGCATTATATGTTGCATTCGGTGGCTTGCTGAGTACATCTGTACTCACCCCGTTGACTTACAACATCAGAGCCCGTCTACTACGAGGAGGATGAAGGTCTGGAGTAGCGACCCAGTCAAGGCGAGACTGGAAGGAGGCGTTCATCTAGGACCCTTTGATTTATTAGTTTCTCTTCATCTTTATTCACTTTTGTACTAATACGGTCTACGAACCGTGAATGATTTGCTCGTACTGTACGTGGTCGCATGATGAACGTCTTGTTTTTATTGATTTTCTATGGAATTTCAATAAAGTCCTGATTTATTAAATCGGGGCGCGACAAAACACTTGGCAAAAATTGTGTTTGCCGAGTGTCTTCAATTTGACCCTCGGCAAAAAACATTTTTTTAATTTTGTTTTTCATTCTTTGACATGAGATTATTTGTTAAAAATTTTCAAATTTGATTTTAATTTTTTATTGCAAAAACAGTAGGTAATACATAAAAAATAGAATAAAAACATGAATATGATTTTTTTTTCATTATTTTAGGCACTTGTAGTTCAAATTTCATATATTTCAATTTAAATCCTAGAAACATACTTAATAAATTAAAAATAGCAAACTGAACTAAAAAATATGAAAATTTTACATGGGATAATATATGTTGTATTTTTAGTTCACAAAAAATTTCAAGATCAAACAAAAATTTAATCATTAATTTGCTTTCAAACCTATCTCATTTCTTCTCTAAACTCTAATTCCTTATCTCAAAATCTCCAATTTCTAAACACTATACATGACAACTTTATTGAAACATTTTTAATTTTTTATCGCAATATCTATGTATCATATCATAACACCATGATAAGTCTCACGTTTTTCGGATTTCATTTGATTTTTTTAGAATTAAAAACTATTAATGTCTATGTTGTAGATAGTGTCGCAACCTAGTTTTTTCAAAGATTATTTCAATTTAGTGTATAAGAACTCAAAATATACTTAAAAAATGAATAAGATTTTTATATAATTTTTGGTTAACTATTTTAGGCACTTGTAGTTCAAATTTCACCTATTTTAATTTAAATCCTAGAAACATACTTAATAAATTAAAAATATCTAACTGAACTAAAAAAATATGAAATTTTTACGAGGGATAATATATGTTGTATTGTGAGTACAGAAAAAATTTCAAGATAAAACAAAATTGTAAATATCATATAGACTTGAAACAAGGTTTCACAAAAAATAAAAAAAATATGTTTGCTGAGTCAAAAACACTCGGCAGACCAAGTGTCTTTGCCGAGTGTTTTTCAAAAAACACTCAGCAAACACGAAAAAAAATTGTCCGCTCAAACACGCCGCCGTGACGCCCGTTAGTCTCTAGCTTTGCCGAGTGTATTTTTTTGTGGGCACTCAAATTCGCCGAGTATTTAAAATTTTCCGAGTGCCCGAGATATTACACTCAGCAAAGGGGCGGACACTCGGCAAACTTTAAGTTTCCGGTAGTGAGGGGGTCGTCAGTCGTCGATCACACATCACGCACCAATAAAATTGGTGGAATGAAACATTTGTTACAGGAATATGAAGTCATCATCACAAGCATATATATATATATACAAATGCTATCCTACACCACGGGTATAGAATAACTATTCTACCGAGAAATCTACTACTGAGAAAAATATAGTATTAAATTGCTATTCTACTGAGAAAATCTACTACTGAAAGTAGTCGGTGTAGAATAGTTATTCTACATAGGTGGTGTAGAATAGCGCTCCTGTATATATATATATATATATATATATATATATACTAGTCAGATGCCTGTGCTTTGCAACAAAACGTTATTCTGTAATAGGGCTTTTGCGAAAATTTATGTTTCTGTATGATTTTTCAGAAATCTAAGGATTTTTACACAAAATTCGTACATCCGCGCAAAATACATAAATTAAAAGACCGAAATATAAAAATACATTTTTATTTTCTTTTTCTTCTTTTTTCTTTTTCCTCTTTTTCTTTTTTTTTCTTTTTCCTCTTTTTCTTCTTCTTCCTTTTTTCTTTTTCTTCTTTTTTTTTCTTTTTCCTCATTTCTTTCTCCCGCGCACATGCATCATGCATGCATGCGGCGCGCGCTGCTTTTTTCCAGGCTCCGCTGCTTTTTCGGTGCGCTGCGGCCTGCGCGCGCTGTTCCCTGCGGTTTTTCCAGGGCGCGCGCGGCGGTTTTTCCAGGGCGCGCGCGGCATTTTTTCCAGAGCTGCGCTGCGGTTTTTCAGGCGCTGCGCGCGCTCACGCAGGGAGCGGACGGACGAGTAAGTCCCCGCTTTAATATAGTTAAGATATGAGCATGCGCGCCACTGTTTGCAGCTATATATTATAGTTAATTGGATGTACTTGCGTGTGGAAGAGAAGAGAAAATGTCATGCATTTTGTTTTTCTTTCCGAACAAAGTAATCGATAGATATAAAATAACGTACCATATAATAACGACATACTAAAACTCAATTTACTAAAAATCCTGCAAAATCAAAACTGATCTCAATCAAACTCATCCAAATTAACAACAATAACTCGGGTTATGTATGTTCTTCAATTCAGAAAACGGCAATGATTTTATAATGTATCGCAGGCTAGCTTGCAGCAAATTAAATGACACAAAATAGAATTTCAATTCGTACAAGCAACCAATTTTTTTTTAAAAAAACCCAAATATAATTAGGGATGATATGATGCAGACTCTCTTGTGTCTAAGTGCGGGCATTCCAAGCAACATACGATGTGAGATCGTCGAAAAGGCTACCGTTTGCAGTTCCAAACAACAGTCTGGTCTTCCCATCAGATATGTGTCGCACATAAAATCGGTTAAACCGATCATGCTGGAAGTAGATCGTGTTGGGAATTATGCAACGGAAATCCTTAGATGACACACACAAGGCGCCGCTGAAGTCACCGACGAACAGCGCATGCTCGCCGAGGTCCATCGTCGGAACGAGCATCCCGGCTGCCTTGTCCAACCGAAACACGCGGTGATCCACAATGTAATCTTCTCCATGTTTGAAATGCGCCTTGTCTATTAGCACCAGCAGCTCGCCGGAGGAGCTGTCGGCCATGTGCACCATGGTCCAGTCGCTGGACGGCCAGGAGGCCGCCAGCACAAGCCGTGGCGGCGCCGCGTCGGCGTCCACCACCATGAGGCCTTCTTTGTTGGCGAAGTAGACGTTCGAGGCGAAAGGGAAGGCGGAGCAGAGCAGGTTGCCCTCGCTTATCACGACCCAGCAGTTGTCGCCAAGCTTCGCGGACACAAGCTTGTTATCGAAGCCGAAGTGGAGCACGACGGTTGAGTCGCCGGCGATGCCAGCGCCGGTGACCCTGCTAATGTCCTGGAACGACTTGTCCATGCGCCCCACGCGCCGCCGGCTAAACACAGGAGTCAATGACGGGAAGTCAATGAACTGCGCCGTGAGCGGGTTAAGGAGACGGACATGGAGGCTGCGCTCGTCGACCAGCACGAGGACGCCGCCAGGGGAGCCGCCGGATCCGGCGGCCACGGCGTGGCCCTGTAGATCCGGCAGGTTCACGGCGACCCTCTCTCCGCTGGATAGGTTTCGCATCCGGCGGAGGTTGTCGGCGGCGCCGATGCGGCCGGGCCCCGGCAGCAGGATCCAACGGCGCGGGTGGAAGCGAGGGTGCAGCACGTTTTGCGGCTTGGGGTCCTCGGTGCTGTCCCTCCACGGCACGCACACCGCCCTAAAGCACAGGTAGTCGGCGACGTCGTTGGCGAGCGCGTGCTCCGCCATTCGCTTCGTCAAACCCTCATCAAGATTCGCCCAGTCTCTCCTATCACATACATATCGTGCAGAAATGGTCACGATCTAAGAAAGATCGAGATCGAAAAGTCTGCAAGAAATTCAAAGAGGGCCGGGATAGATGCGTACGTACCAGCCTTCCTGGTGGCCGGCCGAGAGTGGAGCCGCCGGCCGGATCTGCTCAGACGACGAGGAGGCCATTCGCAATCGTGGGTGGTACGGTGGCGGCGGCTGCTTCTCTAGGGTTTTAGGTTTGGAGAGGGGATGGGTGATGGGTGTGAGCTCGCTCGCCGGCCGGTGGCTTTATAGGCCGGACAGAAAAGGAAAGAAGGAACGGGTAGGCAGGCAGAAGGCGGAGCTAGCTGTCGCCTGTCTGCTGGTAAAACCCTTCCATTTCCAGCGTTGTTGACCACACCAGCATGACACGATCGTCGTCCGCTCCAATTAACATGAAATCTCCACGTACACTCGATCATCTGTTCGATCAGTAAGTGACCCGAGTTAATATATTTGTCGCATAAACATCGTCTATTACAACAACCTTGCTTTATTTAGTATTGTTTTGAAATAATATTTTTTTAAAATAAAATTTCAAATGTGTACGGCAGTTTGAAAGAATTGTAAAAATAGGTACCGGTCGGCACTTGGTCGGCCAACTGGTGCCACATCAGCACCAGTCGGCCGATCAACTGCCGACTAGGGCGCACCAACAGTTCTTTCTGCTGACTTGCGCCACATCAGCATGAGTCAACGGTCGACTCTTACTGACGTGGCGCCAGTCAGCAGAAAAATGCCATTGCGCGCCGAAGGGAGCCAACATGGTGCCTAGTCGGCCGAGGTCGGCCAGTGCCGACTGGCGCTGACATGGCACCAGTCGGCCAACCAAGTACCGACTGGTACCTATTTTTCCAATTTTTTTTCAAATTGCCATACAAATTTGAAATTTAATTTAAAAAATATTATTTCAAAAAATTTTCCTTTATTTATAATGCATTAGGTGAGATAGTTGAGGCACTATCGGAAACAAAGAATTCTTGAGTGACGGAGGATTTATCGAGTGTATTCCCTTAGATACTTGGCAAAAAGGCATGTTCGCCTAGTGTCGAAGGAATACGTTCGGTAAACTATTAGCACTCACCAAAATAGTTATTTTTATCGAGTGCCCAAGAGAATGCACTTCGCAAACCCTCTGTTACTCACAAAAAAGCCAAAATACAATAGGTGAATAAATGCACTCGGCAAATAATCGTCAATAAAACTCGACGAAAATTAACATTTGGAAAAAAATGACAAAAAATCAATAGAAATGGCGGCCAACGGCACGATGGCGATTTGCCTAGCGCCTTAGTTAGGCACTTGGCAACTCAAAGCCCACGTCATTTTATGTGAAAAAAATAGAGCCCATGTGATGTTTGAATAATCTTGGTTTGAACTTAAAATTTTTTCTACACTTAAAATACAACATAGTTTAGGCCATCTAAAAATTTGACATTTTTTTAGTCTATTTGCTATTTTTAATTCATTGAGTGTGTTTCTAGGGCTTAAATTGACTCCGGACATGTGGCGTGCTCCAGGGTACCACACGGTCTAGGGTTTGTGTTGAGTGCATCATGAAACACTCAGCAAACCGGTCATCACGACGCCTGTAGCGACCATTAGGCACTTTAGTTTGTCGAGTGTCATGTCTAGCACTTGGCAAACTAGAGTTGTTGGCACTTAGCAAAACCTTGTCTACCAATAAAGGGTTCACCAAGTACCACACTCGGTAAGCCCTTCGCTGAGTGTTTTTGGAGAGTCACCGTGTGCAAGGGCATACGACTAAAGAGTGAATTCTTGTTGTGAGGATATATGCATAATGATTAGATCTTTGCAATGAGCGTCCAAGATTTACATAACAATCCATTCTACGGTCTTTTCCCTAACTAGATGCATGTAGGAATTAGTAGACGGACAATATAGGAACCTTACTTCACTTGCTTTTATGTGAAATTAGCATGAGGCTTTGGTAAAACTATCTACATAATTATAAGATTACTAAGTAGTATGATGCAGAATGTTACAGTATTTTTATGGGAAAATTATTCACATGCCATTATAATTTTCAGAAATTGCCTATATGCCACTGTCAGTGACTGTGGCGGTCCCCATTTGTCAGTGACACACCGATGGCATATTGGCAAACCATGAAAATTGTAATAGCACGGAAAAAATTAACCCTATTTTTATATAAGTTCATGCTATGTCTAGATCTTAGTTACAATATTCCCAGAACGACTAGAACGAGGTATGGGAACGAGGAACGGGGTACGCCAGTTTCAAAAACATGGAACGAGTGGGGGTATACTGCTCACCTTCGTTCCAAACAGATATGGAACGATTGTAGGGAACGATGTCCCTGGAACGAGGAACGCGTTCCCAACTTATGATTAACAAAATAGTGGTTATATATGCAAACATAACACTTTAACCCAAATTAGATATTAGATAATAATTGATAATAGTATCTTTTCTTGAAGGAACAACTAATAATTATATAACAGCAGCAACAAAATAAATTCTATAAACTTCTAGATAGAAGAATCTTCGGGATCAATATCCCATTTAGCATGTGGCCCCTTCTTGCAAGCAGAGGATGCCTCATACCAGTAACATCGGCGGCAGGAACACCATCTTCCTCACCCTGGTCACCATCATCCACGTCATGGATTTCTTGGACTTCAAGTTCATCACTATAAGCAGCCACTGCACGCTCGTCCACCTCATAACGCTTCTGTTTGCTTCCGAAAACCATCTGTATTGTTTGTTGGATTGATGCAATTGGAGAAGTGGAGAAGAGATGGTCTGGTGGATTGTAGAAATAGGCTGGGAGGCATGCTGAGCTGCTAGAAAGCTAGGAACACGAAGCATCACTTGAGATAGGATCTGGGAAAACAAAGGAACAGATGAGGAAAATGAAGCATCAGCTAAAAAAACGAAGGAAAAGATGGGAAATCGAACCAGCGGCTGGAAAACGAAGCATCAAAGCGTTCCGCTGCTGGGAGGGACACTCGTTCCCTCAAGAACTGCTCGTGCACCGGATCGAAGTCCCATTAGCAAGTTTTTCCCAGATCAGAACGATGTTCCGCCTCCGTCCCCTGCGTCCCCGCCGGCTCGTTCCGTTCCGTGTTCCGGAACGAAGTTCTTGGAACAGGGGACGGGGGCACGTTCCGCGTTCCCTGTTTCTAAGGTCTAGATAACAATGCATGAATTGATCAATCAACAACCTAGGATGGGATTGATTCATCCATAACTCTGGGCTTTGGATTTTGCGTAATGTATGCACCGCCACGAAACCTACTAAAAGTAGTAGTCATTTAGCGCCAGTTGTATCCAAGCCTACAGTGTTGATAATGTATATATCATTAATTGTCTGTGAATAGACTAGAAGATGTTAAGTTTTTCTAACTTGGCTCAAATCGATGCTGATATGCACTATTAGTATATGTTAGTGTCACCAACCGACATTGATAGTGTCATGTGTGATTGACCACTAAGTGGGTGGCTCTAGTCACATGCCTCGATATGGGATCAATGTACTCTTAGTCATGTATTATGACGTCTCTTTTTTAGGACCATTATCATTATATCGTATGTCTTGATGAATCATGGGTATATTATTTGTTACCATCTACCTAAATAATTCTTGGTGAATCATAATCCACTAAAATATGAACTATGACCAACAATTTTCCTTATTACATGAATAGTTACATGGGTGTATATGTCATTTTCTAAGACCTTCCGCCCCTTGACCCTCTTAATTAGTTGCATTTTATTAAGCACAATCTTGTGGGATATTTACCCTAATTAGGCCGGCCATTCATACCTTTCTTGGCACTTTGTCGATCTATACCATGTTTGTTTGTCTTCACAACTTTTAATTTGTTCATCTTTGTCGTCTCTAGTAGCTTTCGACACTATAAATGGCACATCATTGCTCTCTATATCCACCGCCTATCGCTAGGCCACTGCTATCCGACCTCCCTCTAAACCTGATGAACTTATTCCGCTCCCCTCCCCAAGGGCTATAGGAAGGCTTGGGGCAGCTGGAGCTTGAGGTCTAAGCCTACCTCTAAAAATTCTTTAAACTTGAATTAAAATTTTATATAATTTTTGAAAAAGATAAAAAAAGTTTATTTAGCCTTAATTAGGCATCAATATTTACTTGCTCCGCCCCTGCCCGACCATCCCCTAAGGGCACGTTTGGTTTCCTGCTTCATAGGTCAGCCTGGCTCTGTAAATGCAAGACATCAGTGTTTGGTTGCCACATAATAACCTTAACAAAATATACAACTGCACTGATCTGGAATCAATAGATATGTTGTGCATGAGAAGGGCCCCTTTTTCCTCTTGTGTAACGTAACAAACTAAGAGAAAGAAGCTTGCTTACCGACGATCCACAGAAACGGTAAGTTGTTATGTTAGGGATGTCTTGTTTGCCATTTGCGAACTTTGAGGGAGATGATCTGGCCTCCTTCACTTGATACCCACCATACAATTGAAAACAACCATAGATGGTTCACATACTTCAAGGTAGTTGTGATAAATGTGAGCACATTTTTAAAATTAACGTGTAAGTGAATTTTAATGTTTTGTCTTATTTCATACGATTGCATTGGTGTGATCGATGGCACACATGGTTGTGCTAGAGTCCCAAAAGAAATTGTTGCAGCCTTTAGGGGTAGGAAGAACTACCCAACCCAGAATGTTTTGGCAGTCATGGATTTCGACTTGAAATTCACATATATCCTTGCTGGTTGGGAAGGGTATGCCCATGATGCATTTATTCTTGCAGATGCTTTAGAAATGGAAGATGGGTTAAGGTTACCTCTAGGTATTTTTGGTAACAAAAAATCCGTACAATAGTTAACCATACATACGTCTTTGGAGCCCCATACTTGTATCAAACTTACCCTTTTCTATGTAGGCAAATTCTATCTAGTTGATGCTGGTTATGCATGTCGTCCTGGGTTCTTGCCTCCATTTCGTGGTGTTCGATACCACCTATAAGAGTATGGTGGAAGGAACTATCCTCGAAATGCTAGAGACCTAAGACACTCTTCCAAACGTGTTATAGTGGAAAGGGCTTTTGGCGCATTGAAGAATCGTTTTCGTATAATTGACAACAAACCTTTCCACCCATACAAGACACAAGTGAAGTTAGTTCTTGCAAATTGCATAACTGGATATTGTCTTATGGCCATGATGAGATTGTCCCTACTAAAGATCAGTGGATAGCTAATAATGACAACCCTATGCAAAGCAGTCATGGTATCCATGTCGATGATAACTCTTTTTGGAGTGAGAAGAGGGATATGTGGGCAAATGAAATGTGGGAGAATAGGGGATCTTTGATGCAATGGGTGATCATGTATAAGGAAAAAAACAACTTCTCTTTGAGGTAGTTGGTGTAGTTAGAAAAAAACACTTGAATCTACAGGTAACCAAACAACTTCTATAGAGAGCATGCATACAAAAATGGGTAGAACCAAACACAAGTGATTGGTCCATCTCAACCAGGATCGTTTAGGCCAGGTTCAAGAAAAAAAGTATATAGGGAACCAAACACACCCTAAGTGTCTTCCATCCCCTATTCCTGCCCTGACTCCCAATCACAAACTCGAGCATAGTTTGGTAGAGTTCATCAGAAAAAGAGGTCATGACATGAATTTGAGTGGTGAGAATTTGTAAAACATTTACTCATATTTTTCTTTTGAACGATATTTAGCAAAGCTGTATTTTTATTACTCCAACAATAAAAAAACTGTTGCAACTTGCAATCCATTCTTTAGAAAAAAAACCCGTTTGGATGACGGACCGACCGAGCGTCGTTGTCTTTCGCTTCCACCGCCGCCCAATGGCGAAAGTGGTGAAAGGTGGGCTCCCTCTCTTCTACAGAAGTTGCCGGCATCTCGATGATTCGTCTTAATTATTCTGCTTTTTTCCATGTGGTTATGATGCCATTTTGTGTGGAAAAATTTGATCATATACCCTCTATTTAGATAGAAATTGAGATTTATTCTCTATTTATACATGTAGAGGATAAATCTTCAATTTCTCATCTAAAGGAAGGATATATGATCCAATCTCTAGTTTGGTGTGTACTTCAGATAAATTGTCTCCCAACTATTACTCACATATTTTTCTGAGGAGACGTTTCTTTCCTGTATATAGAGGCTATTCTATCTCGAACTCATGTGAATCTGTCTTTCTCTTATTTATTGTTTAATTCTATGCAGCAAGTTTATGTTCCGGATCTTGCAGCTACTAAGCTTGCAGAGAGTTCACAACTCACAAAAGAGATTATATTGGCAGCGTTGAGGTGAGCCCTTAGTCAACATTCTGCTCTGCAAGCAACATAAGATACAATAGACAATAGTCTTTTCTTTTGTGTGACGGCTTTTCCCCAGAACAGCATATTTTTATTAAAAGAATTGTAGTGTTATTTTTCCCAGGGAATTATATTCGATATGATGTTATGCCTGCTAGATTAGCAATATTGCCTATCATGCGCAACATGGTACTTGTATATCATGATGATGTCTAAGAAACAAATGGACTTGCATTGATCTATCCACATCATGCTTCAAGAGCCTTGAACTAATTATCAAGAAATTGCATCCTTGTTCTGTGGTTAATACTCAATAGTGGATAGCCTTGAACTAATTATCAAGAAATTGCATCCTTGTTCTGTGGTTAGCTTTATTGGGACGATGCATTTGTTGTAGATATTTGCTCTATATGTCAATGGATCACTCAATGTCATCCTATCATCAGAGCATCGACGTGAGATATGTCGTTATATCTACAACCATCAGGCATGTCATTATTAGATGCAGTTACTTCTCGTAGTAGTATTCATAGCTCAAAAAACTACATTTTCTATGGCATAAAACTTTAAATTATATGTCCAATACCATGCATACAGTCATACAGAACGAAGATGGTGGTTGCGGCACACTAGTGTTTCTTGGTGAGGATGGAAGGAATGATGCATTGACCAAAGGACATGCTTGGATTATATCCCGTGGAAGTGCAGCTGCAATATATACCACATTGGGGAAAGATATGGCTCTCGATCGGTATGACATCGATCAGTACAAAAATGAATAATTACTAATTTTCTGATACATGAATGATAGTCATACCATCTTCATCTTCTTTGCTGCCTTTTGTTTTCTGTGAAACAGGGATAATAGGGGCTAACATGTGGGTCTAGATGATGTGGTAGACAACATGGCAAAAGAAAAACACGAAAAAGGATGATGAGGAAAACCACGTAGAGAGTTGAGGGACCAAATATAAATTTTATCCAATCAAATGGCAGCAAAGAATTTGTAGCAAACCAAACATGTACCCATTATTTACATATGTCTTTGCTAGTTAAGGGATGGTTCTGTCAGGTATTGGAATTATGGGACAAAAATTAATTCATATAGAGAGTTGAGGTGCCAAATCTAGACCTTTTCCAATCAACATACACCATACAGAATTTCATATCAATGTTCTTGTTGCTCAAGCTGGGGGCGGTTGTGGCGCTTCAGGCCATAACTCCCACTGTACGCCAGTGTTCCCTGCCGGTTGATGAAAAATTTCTTGGGGGAGGTCAGCAACAAAGTTGTGTTGCGGATTGGGGACATTCAACATCTAATCATCGACCCATTGTTCCACCCAGGCCGGTTCACTAGGAAAAACCTAACCATTGAAAGGATGTGAGGAAGATCATCCTCATCTACAGGAAAGTCATCAGCGAACCCATTGTTGAGAATATAGACCGGGAAAGTCAGCGCCCTTCACCATCCATTGAGTGACAAGTCTTGACGGTTATGCTTCTAGGGATGTCAATTGTATTATCAAACAGAACCTTCAGCAGCAGAACCCTTGAGAGACTCGTGTCATTAGCATGCTAGTAAATCAGCTTCCCAAAGGACGCAACTACTTGTTCCATGAAATTAATCTCCTTAAAATCTAGAGGAAAAACAAGGAACATAATCCAACCAATACGTGAGGTAGGGGAGTTTCTGGGATTAACTACTTCATCATGTTTGATGAACCGAACAAGATGATCCCCTATCAGAAAGGACCAGAAGCAATCAACCAGTCCCTTTCAAAGATGTCACCGAGCTTAAAAATGCCCATACCGATTGGGTAGATGTTATACTGTAGGACATGTTGTCGAAGAACTTGGGTAATGTGGTGGTGAATGAGGTGAAGTACCTCCTAGCACTCCAAGGGATCAAACTGTCCGTTGCACTTTGCGAACGTCAAGTCTTTGTTCAGCTTGATATGCTGACCAAAGAGAGTGACCACATTACGAAACTTGCGAATAGCACCACCCCCATCAGATAGAACACCTCCACAGGGAAAATGATGGAGAGGGTCTGTGGGGAAGTTTGCCATTGAAGGGCTGGGCTAGATGACCTGAGGCAATGGAAGAGGAGCCTAGAGCGTACTGCTTGATAATGCTAAGGCTAAGGAGGAGCTAGCAGGTGAGACATCTAGGGCTAGCAGGGTGTCTCTTGGACTAGCTGCCGAAAAATGCTTTTTGATCCAATGGGAAGGGGGAAATAATTTTCGCTTGAAGCAGGAAGCAGTGGGGTGACCATAATTGTGACGAAAAGAACAACGGGGAAGGGGGTGAATGCAAAGATTTCCAGGGGAGGGTGTCTGAAGGCAATTAATGTTTGCCAGCCTAGGAAGACAACTCAGGAGCCCCAACGTGCTTTCCCGTGAGATGGAGCCCGGGTGAGGCCAGGCAGGATCACCCTTGATCATGAGGAAAGATTGTTTCACTAGAATGGGGATTGCAGAGGCCTTGATGCTCGAGCCGCGCAAAGAGAATTCCGAACTAGGAAAGCCTGATGTTGGAACAGAGTTGACATATAGTCGAGAAGTGTTGAAGCTCCCAAGGAGAGAGGGTAGTAGCCGGCGACTAGCAAGGAGGTCGGACCTAGAAGCAGAGTTGCCAGGCAATGGAACCACAATACGACCAATCAAGAAAGAATCCTTTGAAAGAGGGAGGATGTCACCGGGCGTGAGAGAAGATGAGATTGGACGCACTCCTAAACGAAGATTGTATTGAAAAGAAGGAACCGGCTGAGGTCTCTGACTTCGGCAATGTGGCGGCGCCATGGTGGCGTGGCTGCTACCCGAGCCCAAGTCCCCCTGCCGAAACAAGGTGTCTACTGCCTACTCAAAACTCAACTCCCTAAGTCTAATCTGCCCTCTGTTTATATACTGCACAGAGGCTAACTAATCACCCTTGAATCTCTCATCTAACTCAACTAACTCCCCTTATCTCTCTAGCTAACTAACTTATCCTGCTAACCTCCTGAGGATGAGGCCAGCTGGCCCTCTCCTGCCTCCGTGCTGGGCCTGATCGACTGGTGCGCCCGGCGTGAGTAGACTAGACCGGTCCTCACATCTCTCCCTCCCTGGAGAATAAGCTCGTCCTCGAGCTTGAATGAAGGGTACAACTGCCGGAACTCGTCGATGGCCACTCATGATGCATCCGGTCTGTCTGTCCTAGCCAGTGAACAACAATTTTTGTTTTTCGCGTGCCAACTGGCCTTGGAGTACTCGGCCCGGGATTGGACATGCACGGCTATTCCGGATAGGGGGCATCTCCCCTGGACCCGATGGAGGTGTACCATGGAACTTCTTCAGCGGCCCAACATGGAATACGCCATGAAGCTTGGCTTCGACTGGCAGCTATAGGCGATAAGCCACTTCGCCAATTCGGTCCACCACCTGGAATGGTCCATAGAACCTTGGTCCCAGCTTGCTTAGTCCTCGCACATCTAGGGATGCGATCGGCATATGCAGGAGATGCAACCATGCCCACTCGCCAACCGCGAACTCCAGCTGGTGATGCTTGCGGTCATAGAAATACTTCTGTTGCTGTTGTGCTTGTTCCAGTCTCTCCCGCACCTCGGCGATAAACTCGTCACGCTCCTTTAACTGGACATCAACCATTGGAAGGTGCACCTCCCCCGGTGAATATGCTCGTAGGGCCGGTGGGTATCTACTGTAGACCACTTGAAATGGCGTAGTTCGAAGCGAAGACTGGAACAACGTGTTGTAGCAAAACTCCGCCCATGGCAACCAACGGAGCCAATCCCGAGGTCGGTCGTTGGAGAGGCATCTGAGATACATAGTAATAATCTTGTTAGTAGCCTCTGATTGTCCATTTGACTGGGATGGAATGCCGACGAGAACTACAACGAGACGCCCGCCATGGTGAAGAGCTCCCGCCAGAACCGCCCCATGAACGTCGGGTTGCGATCGCTAGCAATCGAACTGGGAACCCCATGGATCTTGATGACGGTGTCAAAGAAGGACCGTGCCACTGTAGTGGATGTGTATGGGTGTCCCAGTGGTAGGAAGTGCGCATATTTGGAGAAGCGGTCGACGACAGTGGGGATGACCGACTTGCCATTAACCTTGGGTAGACCTTCAATGAAGTCGATGGTGATGTCTGCCCACACCGCCGATAGGACGGCCAAAGGTTGCAGCAGGCTGGCCGGATGTAGTTGTTCTATCTTGTTGCACAAGCAAACCAGGCACGCAGGACGAAGTCACGAACCGTCGTGCACGCGCCTTGTACATGGAAGTTTGTTCTGAGCCGATGAAGGGTTTTTTTTGTGCCTTCGTGTCCTTGCCCGTGTGCATGGCCCAGGATGTCGTGGAGCAGCAGCGATGTCGGTGTTATATACACCTTCCTACCAAAAGTGATCAGGCCATCGACGGTGCGCCAGCCATCGCCCCGCTCGCCCGTCTGGATCTCCCGCCCAAGTCAGACCATGTCAGGGGTCACGTCGTAGTTCGTTGAAGAGGGCAAAGGTCGGTGTGGACAGTGCTGCAACCCCCATCATTTCGTCCGAGTCTCGTCAAGAGAGCGCATCTATAACCACATTGCTTGTGTTGGGCTGGTACTCGACCCAAAAGTCGAAAACGATCAACTTGCTTGCCCACTGGTGCTGGGGAATTGTTGATAACCGCTGATAAAGCAAAAAATTAAGACTGAAATGATCTGTGTGGATTAAGAATGCTTGCCCCCACAAGTATGGCCGCCAATGGCGGACTGCCTACACCAGGCCGATGAGCTCTCGCTCATAGGCTGCTAGCTTGGAGGGGCGTGGTGCGAGTGATCAGCTGAAGAAGGCCATTTGTCCGTCTCCCTGGTGTAGCACACCACCGATTCCTGAGCTCGACGCATCGCACTCGACGACGAACTACTTGGTGAAGTCGTGTAGCTGAAGTGTCGGAGCTGTGGTCAGTGCTCGTTGGAGCGCTCGGAAGGAGGCCTCTGCCTCCGACCCCTATCCGAAGCCATCTTTGTGGAGCAGGCGCGTCATGGACACCGCGATGTTGCCGAAGTTCTTGATGAATCGGCGGTAGTAGCCTATGAGCCTGAGAAATGCCCGCACCACATGGACTGAGTGTGGCACGGGCCACTCGAGCACCGCTCGCACCTTCTGTGCATCCATTGTGACGCTAGCAGCGGAGATGACATGCCTGAGGTAGGCCACGGAGCGTTCACCGAAGGAGCACTTGGAACGCTTAATCACGAGCTAGTGTTCCTGCAATTTTGCCAACACAAGATTGATGTGGTGGAGGTGTTCTGACCAGGATTGGCTGTAGATGAGTATGTCGTCGAAGAAGACGAGGACGAATCGGCGGAGGAACGGGCAGAGGACATTGTTCATCAGAGCTTGAAAGGTCGCAGGTGCGTTCGTTAGGCCGAACGGCATCACGAGGAACTCGAAGAGCCCTTGGTGCGTTCGGAAGGCCGTCTTCTCCATGTCATCGTCGTGCATCCGTACCTGATGGTGAAGAATATGGTGTCGTGGAGCTCGTCGAGTAGCTCCTCGATGACCGGGATGGGAAATTTGTCCTTGGCCGTGTAATTGTTCAGCGCACGATAATCCACGCAGAATCGCTAGGAACCATCCCCTTTCTTCACAAGCAGCACCGACACGGAGAATGTAGATGAACTTGGTCGGATCACCCCCTGCCGGAGCAAGTCATCGCACTGGCATTCTATCTTGGTCTTCTATGTGTGTGCGTATCGATATGGCCAAATTTCCACTAGCGGAGTCCGCGGCAGAAGACGGATCTAGTGGCTGCGGTCCCTCCGTGGCGACAGTCCTGTGGGCTCCGTGAATAGTGCCGCATAGCGCAGTAAGAGATCATCCAGGACCTCACCCGATGTGGTTCGTCCGTGGCGGACCAACACACCTGGTGGCCGTCGTGGACAAAGGACAGGTGGCGATGAGCGAAGTCCCAAAGTATGGGTCCCAAGGACTCGAGCCACTAGACACCGAGCACCATCTCATATGACCTGAGTGGCAGCCCATAGTAGTCGATGCATAATTTTTCATCGCCCACTATCATGGCAAGCCTCCGACAGCACCTCAGGCTTTGGACACTGTCCCCATTGGCCACCGCCACCTAGAGGGTGACGTGACTGGAGAACGTCAGATCAGCCCGCTCAGCTACCTCCAAGTCGATGAAGTTGTGCGTGGAACCGGAGTCCATGAGTTCCATTAGTTGGGTGTCGTTGATGTGAACGACTAGCTGCATCGTCCTCCCCAACCAGGGTGTGATCCTTGTGATAGCGTGAAGGCTAATGGTGGGATCTAGGGAGTTGTCGTTGGCTGGCACGGAGTCATCGTCGTCGAGGACCTCGATGCAAAACAATTGCTTGGAGACCAGATTGTGTCCCGCGCCAAATGGCTCGTCGCAGTGAAAGCACTATCCATCCTTGCGGCGCTAGGATACTTCCGCCAGTGATAGGTGTCGGATGTTGGACGCTGTAACAGCCCTAAAATTAAAAGGGAATAAAATAAAGGAGAAATAATATTAAATGAATTTCTGAATTTGTATTATTAAAGAAAACTCCTAAAAGAGCCTTATTAAAGCCAAACAGAGTCAAATATTCAAAATTTGGACTTGCAAATTTTATGGGATAAACTAGAGACCAAGAAATATTTTTGAGAATTTTTACAAAATTTTTCTAACATATCTTCAAGCCTTAAGCAAATATTTGAATTTCTGGAATTAAATTTAATGGAAAATACATTTTAAATCTAGTTGGGCCGAAACCCTAAATCTCCCTCTGAAAGCCTTTCGGCCCAGCCCAGCACCACCCCTCTCTCTGACGGGTGGGACCCGCCTGTCGGCGCCGCCCCCTTCTCTCCTCTCCCGCGCCTCGACCGGCCCCACCTGGCAGCCGCACCCCGCGCCCCAGCCTCTGCCATCGATGGCCCACTCGTCAGCGCCGAAGCTCCCTCCCTCTCGCTGCCAGCCGGTCCCGCGCGTCAGCCTCCCACGTGCGCCCACCCCCTCGCTGCCATCCCGGGCCCAATCGCCAGCCGCCCCTCGCTCTCGGGCTATGACAGGTGGGCTCCACCTGTCATATCCTTCTTCTCCGAAGGAAGGGGGCCGATCCCTTTCCATGCCGGCGCCCCCTCCATTCCATTTTCACCGTCGATCGCCGGATCCTCATGATTAAGCCTCGGATCTCCTTCTCCATTCGCCGGTGATCCGTTTCCCCCTTTTTGCCACGCGGTTTCGCCCTTTTGGAAGCCTACCCGAGAAGCAAGGAAGCTCGCCGGCGAGACATGGAAATCCCTCCTCGGCTTCCCTCTTTTCCCCTTCCATCTTTGTCTCCGGTGACCTCCTATAAGAGCACTCGCCACCACCGCACTCAGGCAACCCGAGAAGAGCACAAGCCTTCGCCTACCCGAGCGCCGCCACGATTTTTTGGGATTTTCCCCTGTTTCCCCTCCGGCAGCCCCTCGCCGGCGCTCCGGGCCACCGCCACCCTCGCCGTCTCCACCGTCGGGACCCCCTCCGCCTCCTCTACCTCGGCATCACCTCCGCTAGGACAGACCACCGCCGGAACGCCATCACCACCGCCAACCCGAGGAGCCCGTCGCCACCTTCTCGTCGCCGGCCGCCGCCACTGCTCCTTGATCATCACCGCCGGTATGCCGAGATCCCCCTCGTACCCCTCTTTCCATTTCTGGCCTTAGACGCGCCATAGGGTATCGCCGTCGCCGGGAATTCCTCGCCGGAGTCCCACCGGAGTCGGGGAAGAAGGGGTAAAGTACCCCTTTTCAGCCGTGCCGTGTCGGATGGGCTCGGAGCCCTCCGATCGGATCTGGACGATCCAGATTAAACCCTCAGCGGGGTTTAATCCTGGACGTTGGTCCAGTCAAAGCGGTACGGACCCATCTGGGCCGTCCGCTATAACTTAAAAACCCCGCCTCTTTTCCGGACGCCCGATCTGGATCGGACGGTCCAGATCTGGCCGGTCCAGCGCATAGTGCGCGGGTCCATGGTGGACCTGGCTCACCGTGGACCCACAGCTATTTTCAGGATTAAAAATAATTCAGAAAAATGTTTAAAACTTTCAAAATTCATATCTTGCTCAATTTAACTCCAAAATTCACCATTTTGATTCTGGAAAATTTGTAGTTTCATTCTCTACACTTTTATGCAATAAAACAATATGTTTATTTGGCACATAATAATCTTCTTAAATAATAAAGAAAAGTCCCCTTTAGGAATTAATTAATATTTCAATAAAATAATTCAGATAAACCCTTAAAAATTTATAAAGTAATATCAGAAGACATAATAGCTCCATTTCACTGTTATTAATATAATAAAAATGGAATGACCATTTTTATCCATGCCATTTTATTTAATAACATTTCTAAGACCCCTTTTAGGACTTAATTAATATTCCATTTAAATAATACAGAAAAACTCTTAGAAATTTATATAATAATAATTTTGATGATATATTGAATCCAGTACACTGTTTATAAGTCAATAAAAATATAATAAGTCATTTTGCCCATTTTAGATTCTTAAATAAACATTTCCAAGACCCTTTAAAACAAATGATTAATTCATATAATGGAAATACAACACTTTACAAAAATATCATGAAAAATGATATAATAAATTAAGAGGACTTAATGACTTTATTTTACTGTTTTAATACAACAAAAATAACATGTTCACTTTGCCCACTTTAAACTATTAATTAATAATAAGCCCTTGTAGAATAATTAAGTAATTCATCAAATAGAAGTTAAACACTTTATACGAATGTCATGACAACTTATATAATAACTTCAGAAAACCTAACCACTTGAGTTCACTATTTTTAATAAAAATAGAATATTCATCTTGTCCAATGTATTCCATTAAATATTGCAAAGGCCCTTTTTGGACATTTAATTAAGGCATTTAAGAAAAAGTCAACCCTTTATGAAACTATCCTAAAACTTATATGACAAACTTCAGAAGATCTAAATAACCTAGTGTCACTATATTAATGCCATACAAACATTAAGGTCATTTTATAACTTTTACTTCAACTTTAAAAAGGGAGAAGTAAAACCCCCTTAGGAAGAATAATTATATCAAGCTATAAAAATTTAGGAATCTCATTAAAAATTAATCTTAAATGTTAAAGTAACAAAACCCTAAAAGTTAAGACTCTATCTCCTTTACTTAATCCAACATAAACATGTATGTTAGTATGATTGATTGTTTTGGATTGTTTATTGAATGCTTTATTTACTTTTCCGTATCGAGAAGACTACGACGTCGTCGAAGATCCGGAGATCTATTCCAAGGTTTCACCTTCACCATTCACGGATCAAGGCAAGTCATCGACCACCTTTGTGGACACAGTTGATCATTATTGAGCCCATGATTTATTAAATTATCGCTATAACTCATAGGTTAATATTGCATTAGTCAAAGATCAAGCCTTACACTTATATTTATTAGATCCCCGTCCTTGTGTGCAAACCCAAGCCATGCTTATTGAGCCTTAACTCCTTGTCACTCTACAAATATTATATTAGCTAGTGCCCAATGTACCGGCACAACTGCTATAGGATATAAAGAATGAGTCGTAGTTGGATGGATTCTGGTATATGAAATACCCCGTTATTCTTGTCTCTAGACTCTGTTGGAGTTGGGTATGTTATAAGTATGGTGGGTTCCGGGTGCAAGCTCGGAAACTGGTCGGTCGCACCCGGGGCACTATAAGGACCGGTCTGCGGGATCTGTTGCAAAGCACTTCCGTACCAACCACAAGTCTAATGGGTAAGTCCTAACTGGAAGTGTGGAACACTCCGTCTCTCGGCACCATAGTGGAGGGGGCAAGGGGCTAGCCTGCGGGCGACTTGTACCAAAGGAGGCTCAAGGGGGGGTATGGTGGGGCACCGACGCGTCGGGACACCATATGAAACCTATAAGAGGGTGCTGTTGAGTCGGGGAAGACCATATGGAAGGTTTTGGCACGAGTTCCCGTGAAATGGGTCATCTCGTTACACTTCGGTGTAAGTGATGAGTGCGTGCCTTGTGGGTACAGTGGTACATCTCTGATCAGAGTAAAATCAATCTTTTCGAAAAGCCGAGCCCACGGTCAAGGGCGGGTTGTGTGACTACTCGCAGTTAGTTTACAATCGTTTGAATGATTGAGTTATTCATGGCATGTAAGGACTGTTGTGCGAGGAGGTAAAACGTACTCCTCGAGTTAGAAGATGATGATGCATTGACATGTTTACTTTTCCGTACTAATAATTTGCTCACATTTAATGCTTTACAAATATGCTGCTTCCGCAAAACTAGCCACTATCTCCCTTGTTATTATCTTGCATTATATTTGCATTCGGTGGCTTGCTGAGTACATCTGTACTCACCCCGTTGACTTACACCATCAGAGCCCGTCTACTACGAGGAGGATGAAGGTCTGGAGTAGCGACCCAGTCAAGGCGAGACTGGAAGGAGGCGTTCATCTAGGACCCTTGATTTTATTAGTTTCTCTTCACTTTCATTCACTTTTGTATTAATGCGGTCTACGAACCGTGAATGATTGCTCGTATTTGTACGTGGTCGCATGATGAACGTCTTGTTTTATTGATTTTCTATGGAATTTCAATAAAGTCCTGATTTATTAAATCGGGGCGCGACAAGATGGTATCAGAGCCGACTTGACTGTAGGAAGCCAAACAGACCTGACCTTAGGACTTATATATATTCACTATATTTTGCAAAAAGATTACTTATCCTCTCATCTTCCGAGGTTTTCACAAAAATTTTCTCTCTTTTGTAGATGCCGGTTCATACCATGAGCGGGACTCTTCGTGACGAGGCCGGATTCATCCGCGAGCTTCGCGTGCTCGTCGACTTTTTGGGGTTCCCCCATGAGCCTGCGTTCCACGGGATCTTTCCCGATGCGAACGAGAGCTACTGCGAGGTCACGGTTGTGATCCGCCCCTCCTCCACACAGCCACCCTTCTACACCCATGGAGTCGGAGGACCTTCCTTCGTGGTGGCCAGCCAGCGAGCCGCTCTTCAGTCCCTCGCCGAGCTTCGACTGGTCTACGACTGCCACCTCCGCGACACCATCTACCGCTTCATGCCCATGCGCACACCCGGGAGTCACCGCAGCATCTACATCAACTCCCTCCCTCAGGACAACTCCGCCATCGCCCGCACCATGAGACTCTTAGAGGCTATGGACAACCTTCATACGGAGGCCGTCCTCGACGCAGATAGCCAGCACGACACCATCGACTTCTACCGTCACTCATCGGAGAACCTGGCCCGCGAGAATGCTGAGCTCCGTCGACAAGTCCAGCAGAACCCCCAGCTGACTCTCGAGGTAGAGGAGTTGAGGCGTCAGAACGAGCTTCTACGCCAAGGCGCCATGGTCAATACCCAGCTCCGCCAACAGCTCAAAGACTTGAAGAAGGATCTTGAGGAGATCGCACCTCTTCTGCCTCGCAAGAAGAAACCCCTTCGGATCCCCACCGTGAGGCCCAAGAGGATCTCCCACAGTGCTTCACCCGTCGGACCATCCAGCTCCTCGACCCCGACCGTCTCCCACGAGCCCGTGATCGAGTCGTCCCCTGAGCTACCATAGACGTAGATTTACGGTTGATTGCTTTTCTTTTTACTTGATTGTATTATCAATCATGTCAAAAATAAGGCATGAATGAATATATAAATATATGAAATCGCAAGAACGATACATTTTGAAATAAAAGCTTAATCCCATTTCCTTTTTCCTCATGCACCTATTAGGTCATAATCCCAATATAAAGGAGAGAATCTACCTCTAGTTTCAACTCAACACAATTCATTCGTCGCCATTCTGCAAGATCAACTCCAATCATGAAGTCAATACACGTTGTCAAGAAAGCCCTAACTTAGCCAAGCTCAATCCATGAAAATGTAGATTTAAAGCCTCCAGTGTAAAGAAGTGATTCCTAGCTAAAACATATCCATGACTTTCTAGCCTTTCCGAATCTCGGGACGAGATTCTTGTTAAGGAAGTTAGGATTGTAACACCTTGATTTTCGCCAGGCATTAAAAATAAAATAAATAAATTCCAAGGAAAGGATAAATCAAGAAAGAGGAAAGCTAAAATATGGGCCTAAAAATTTCATTTAAATAACAATTAGCTAGAGTATTCTCCTAAAAATTCTCCTAAGCATCAAATTGTGTTCCAAAAATTTTCTTGAATTTTTGGTACCAAGGAATTCAATAAGACATAATCAACATCACTTCATCTTAAACCTCTAAACACAAACTAATAAAATATATTACAACACGAATGTTGAGTGAATAAAATACATGATAAATCATTTATATTAAAAATGATATAGGGCATGAGTATGAAAGTAATAAGGGACTAACATAAAGCATCTAGGTCAAATTATCCATCTTAGGCAATAAAAATCAGTAACCATTTCCCCTTAATAACGGCACCTTCTTTTTGAAACCCTTCAACTTCAGGATGGCCAACAACCAAGGATCAGGAACTCCACACGATGGAAACACCTCAGGCAATCTGCCTCAGTGGGGTGCAGTTGGACACCAGCAGACCCCTGTTGTCTATCATCCCACACTTGCGGAGATGATGGCAAGACAGAACAAACTGATCACCACGCTGCTTACCCAGATGCAACAACAACAGAAGCAAATGCAAGAGCAGCAGGCACAGTTGTTTCGCCTCCAACAACATCAACACGAGCTCTCCCTCCAGCTAATCTACGGGGATTTCGCCAACTTTCAAAGATTGGTGAACGAAGCAACTATACCAGAAACCAGAGTGATTCCACCTCAAGCCCCAACCCCTGCCAAGCCACGAACCACCCTCAGAGGGCCAAGCACAGACATCCCACCCCAAGCACCACCTACCGGAAGAACTCCAGCACAAGCTACCGGATACAAGAGGGACAGGAACGGCAAGCCAATTGTGTGCTACAACTGTCGCCAAGGAGGACACTACGCCAACAACTGCCCCTATCCCAAGCGGGTGCCATCCTCCATCCCAAATCCAGAGAAACATACGCCAGATCACCACAAAGAGAAACCAGACACAACCAAAGACACTCCCAATTTGGTCTCAACCAACCCAGATCCGGAGATCGTTTTGCCTACTTCTGATGTAACTCCTCCTCCTAACCCAGAGCACCAGTAGAACTCAGTCCCTTAGTTTTCCCGAGGTTCGCTTCGAATCTCGAGGACGAGATTCTCTGTAAGGGGGATAGGATTGTAACAGCCCTAAAATTAAAAGGGAATAAAATAAAGGAGAAATAATATTAAATGAATTTCTGAATTTGTATTATTAAAGAAAACTCCTAAAAGAGCCTTATTAAAGCCAAACAGAGTCAAATATTCAAAATTTGGACTTGCAAATTTTATGGGATAAACTAGAGACCAAGAAATATTTTTGAGAATTTTTACAAAATTTTTCTAACATATCTTCAAGCCTTAAGCAAATATTTGAATTTCTGGAATTAAATTTAATGGAAAATACATTTTAAATCTAGTTGGGCCGAAACCCTAAATCTCCCTCTGAAAGCCTTTCGGCCCAGCCCAGCACCACCCCTCTCTCTGACGGGTGGGACCCGCCTGTCGGCGCCGCCCCCTTCTCTCCTCTCCCGCGCCTCGACCGGCCCCACCTGGCAGCCGCACCCCGCGCCCCGGCCTCTGCCATCGATGGCCCACTCGTCAGCGCCGAAGCTCCCTCCCTCTCGCTGCCAGCCGGTCCCGCGCGTCAGCCTCCCACGTGCGCCCACCCCCTCGCTGCCATCCCGGGCCCAATCGCCAGCCGCCCCTCGCTCTCGGGCTATGACAGGTGGGCTCCACCTGTCATATCCTTCTTCTCCGAAGGAAGGGGGCCGATCCCTTTCCATGCCGGCGCCCCCTCCATTCCATTTTCACCGTCGATCGCCGGATCCTCATGATTAAGCCTCGGATCTCCTTCTCCATTCGCCGGTGATCCGTTTCCCCCTTTTTGCCACGCGGTTTCGCCCTTTTGGAAGCCTACCCGAGAAGCAAGGAAGCTCGCCGGCAAGACATGGAAATCCCTCCTCGGCTTCCCTCTTTTCCCCTTCCATCTTTGTCTCCGGTGACCTCCTATAAGAGCACTCGCCACCACCGCACTCAGGCAACCCGAGAAGAGCACAAGCCTTCGCCTACCCGAGCGCCGCCACGATTTTTTGGGATTTTCCCCTGTTTCCCCTCCGGCAGCCCCTCGCCGGCGCTCCGGGCCACCGCCACCCTCGCCGTCTCCACCGTCGGGACCCCCTCCGCCTCCTCTACCTCGGCATCACCTCCGCTAGGCCAGACCACCGCCGGAACGCCATCACCACCGCCAACCCGAGGAGCCCGTCGCCACCTTCTCGTCGCCGG
Organism: Zizania palustris; assembly: GCA_019279435.1. NCBI lineage: Eukaryota > Viridiplantae > Streptophyta > Magnoliopsida > Poales > Poaceae > Zizania > Zizania palustris. The sequence continues at coordinate 59,537,467 of JAAALK010000283.1, forward strand.
CCGCCGCCACTGCTCCTTGATCATCACCGCCGGTATGCCGAGATCCCCCTCGTACCCCTCTTTCCATTTCTGGCCTTAGACGCGCCATAGGGTATCGCCGTCGCCGGGAATTCCTCGCCGGAGTCCCACCGGAGTCGGGGAAGAAGGGGTAAAGTACCCCTTTTCAGCCGTGCCGTGTCGGATGGGCTCGGAGCCCTCCGATCGGATCTGGACGATCCAGATTAAACCCTCAGCGGGGTTTAATCCTGGACGTTGGTCCAGTCAAAGCGGTACGGACCCATCTGGGCCGTCCGCTATAACTTAAAAACCCCGCCTCTTTTCCGGACGCCCGATCTGGATCGGACGGTCCAGATCTGGCCGGTCCAGCGCATAGTGCGCGGGTCCATGGTGGACCTGGCTCACCGTGGACCCACAGCTATTTTCAGGATTAAAAATAATTCAGAAAAATGTTTAAAACTTTCAAAATTCATATCTTGCTCAATTTAACTCCAAAATTCACCATTTTGATTCTGGAAAATTTGTAGTTTCATTCTCTACACTTTTATGCAATAAAAACAATATGTTTATTTGGCACATAATAATCTTCTTAAATAATAAAGAAAAGTCCCCTTTAGGAATTAATTAATATTTCAATAAAATAATTCAGATAAACCCTTAAAAATTTATAAAGTAATATCAGAAGACATAATAGCTCCATTTCACTGTTATTAATATAATAAAAATGGAATGACCATTTTTATCCATGCCATTTTATTTAATAACATTTCTAAGACCCCTTTTAGGACTTAATTAATATTCCATTTAAATAATACAGAAAAACTCTTAGAAATTTATATAATAATAATTTTGATGATATATTGAATCCAGTACACTGTTTATAAGTCAATAAAAATATAATAAGTCATTTTGCCCATTTTAGATTCTTAAATAAACATTTCCAAGACCCTTTAAAACAAATGATTAATTCATATAATGGAAATACAACACTTTACAAAAATATCATGAAAAATGATATAATAAATTAAGAGGACTTAATGACTTTATTTTACTGTTTTAATACAACAAAAATAACATGTTCACTTTGCCCACTTTAAACTATTAATTAATAATAAGCCCTTGTAGAATAATTAAGTAATTCATCAAATAGAAGTTAAACACTTTATACGAATGTCATGACAACTTATATAATAACTTCAGAAAACCTAACCACTTGAGTTCACTATTTTTAATAAAAATAGAATATTCATCTTGTCCAATGTATTCCATTAAATATTGCAAAGGCCCTTTTTGGACATTTAATTAAGGCATTTAAGAAAAAGTCAACCCTTTATGAAACTATCCTAAAACTTATATGACAAACTTCAGAAGATCTAAATAACCTAGTGTCACTATATTAATGCCATACAAACATTAAGGTCATTTTATAACTTTTACTTCAACTTTAAAAAGGGAGAAGTAAAACCCCCTTAGGAAGAATAATTATATCAAGCTATAAAAATTTAGGAATCTCATTAAAAATTAATCTTAAATGTTAAAGTAACAAAACCCTAAAAGTTAAGACTCTATCTCCTTTACTTAATCCAACATAAACATGTATGTTAGTATGATTGATTGTTTTGGATTGTTTATTGAATGCTTTATTTACTTTTCCGTATCGAGAAGACTACGACGTCGTCGAAGATCCGGAGATCTATTCCAAGGTTTCACCTTCACCATTCACGGATCAAGGCAAGTCATCGACCACCTTTGTGGACACAGTTGATCATTATTGAGCCCATGATTTATTAAATTATCGCTATAACTCATAGGTTAATATTGCATTAGTCAAAGATCAAGCCTTACACTTATATTTATTAGATCCCCGTCCTTGTGTGCAAACCCAAGCCATGCTTATTGAGCCTTAACTCCTTGTCACTCTACAAATATTATATTAGCTAGTGCCCAATGTACCGGCACAACTGCTATAGGATATAAAGAATGAGTCGTAGTTGGATGGATTCTGGTATATGAAATACCCCGTTATTCTTGTCTCTAGACTCTGTTGGAGTTGGGTATGTTATAAGTATGGTGGGTTCCGGGTGCAAGCTCGGAAACTGGTCGGTCGCACCCGGGGCACTATAAGGACCGGTCTGCGGGATCTGTTGCAAAGCACTTCCGTACCAACCACAAGTCTAATGGGTAAGTCCTAACTGGAAGTGTGGAACACTCCGTCTCTCGGCACCATAGTGGAGGGGGCAAGGGGCTAGCCTGCGGGCGACTTGTACCAAAGGAGGCTCAAGGGGGGGTATGGTGGGGCACCGACGCGTCGGGACACCATATGAAACCTATAAGAGGGTGCTGTTGAGTCGGGGAAGACCATATGGAAGGTTTTGGCACGAGTTCCCATGAAATGGGTCATCTCGTTACACTTCGGTGTAAGTGATGAGTGCGTGCCTTGTGGGTACAGTGGTACATCTCTGATCAGAGTAAAATCAATCTTTTCGAAAAGCCGAGCCCACGGTCAAGGGCGGGTTGTGTGACTACTCGCAGTTAGTTTACAATCGTTTGAATGATTGAGTTATTCATGGCATGTAAGGACTGTTGTGCGAGGAGGTAAAACGTACTCCTCGAGTTAGAAGATGATGATGCATTGACATGTTTACTTTTCCGTACTAATAATTTGCTCACATTTAATGCTTTACAAATATGCTGCTTCCGCAAAACTAGCCACTATCTCCCTTGTTATTATCTTGCATTATATTTGCATTCGGTGGCTTGCTGAGTACATCTGTACTCACCCCGTTGACTTACACCATCAGAGCCCGTCTACTACGAGGAGGATGAAGGTCTGGAGTAGCGACCCAGTCAAGGCGAGACTGGAAGGAGGCGTTCATCTAGGACCCTTGATTTTATTAGTTTCTCTTCACTTTCATTCACTTTTGTATTAATGCGGTCTACGAACCGTGAATGATTGCTCGTATTTGTACGTGGTCGCATGATGAACGTCTTGTTTTATTGATTTTCTATGGAATTTCAATAAAGTCCTGATTTATTAAATCGGGGCGCGACAGACGCCGGCTTGTCCACCGATGCTGCCGAACTAGTGTGTGTAGACCCCACCACAGGTGAAGAATAGGACTGTTGGATGCAGGTTGTTGTTCGTCCCTAGTTGCGATTGGTCGGTGAAGGATGGGGCAGCGTGTGAGGTATGTCTTCCCGCTGTTCGAAGGCGCGGGCAAGCATCACCGCGTCGTCAAGTGTCATTGGCCGCTATAGCGCGACATACGTTCGCATTGGTTTGCCCAGATCGGCCCAGAACAGTTGAACTTGGTGGGCCTCCGTGATAGCTGTGTCATGGTAGGACAGTGCCATGAAGCGTTTGCTGAAGTCATTGATCGACCCCTCGTGCCGAAGAAGGGCTAATTCACCGATTGGGCTATCAGTTAGGGGTGGACCAAAGCGCTTGTTCACTAGGGCGATGAAGTGTGGCCACGGTGGCCTCCCGGAATTCAGCTTCAGCCGGTGGTACAAAAGTTGGGCGTCATCCGTGAGGTAAAACGACGCGTAGGCCACGCGTCGGTGTTCCGGCATCCGACGAACCCGAAAATAGTGTTCACAGCTATTCAGCCATGGCAGCGGGTCCCCAATGTCGTCATACTTTGGGAATTCTAGCTTGTGGGTTGTAGGAAACCCTTCGTCATCGTCATGGTCATCCATCTGTCATCGGCAGCCCACCGGTGGGGCTCGGGCTCAAGAGCTATTTCTATTGCCGCCACTTGGTCCGCCAGAGACAACAGGGGCCGCATCATGTCCTCAATTGCACCAAGCCGGTTGAGGATGGTGGTGATGGGGTCATCATCCTTCTTCCTCGAGTTGTCGTAGGCCACCGATTGACCACTCATCGTAGCGGCGGAATGAACCTTGGAATCTGATACCAAGTTGTCACGAGTTGCGAGAGAAGACGAGATTGGACGTACTCCCGAACGAAGATTGCATTGAAAAGAAGGAACCGGCCGAGGTCCCTGACCTCGGCGATGCAGCGCTGCCGTGGTGGCGCGGCTGCTACCCGAGCCCAAGTCCCCCTATCGAAACAAGGTGGCTACTGCCTACTCAAAACTAAACTCCCTAAGTCTAATATTCCCTCTATTTATATACTGCACAGAAGCTAACTAATCACCCTTGAATCTCTGATCTAACTCAGCAAACTCCCTTTATCTCTCTAGCTAACTAACTTATCCTGCTAACCTCCTAAGGATGAGGCCGGTTGGCCCTCTCCTGCCTCCGCGCTGGGCTTGATTGGCTGGCACGCCAGCCGTGAGTAGACCAGACCGACCCTCACAGAGGAAGAGAAGAAGATATGGAAATCAAATTTGAACGTCCAACTTTAGGAGAAGAGTGAGCGGGATCAGACGAGCGGAAGTTGAAGACTGTGGAGAGATTGGAGAAGGAAACTCTCTTCCCAACTTTGCGTTGAGAGGATCGTCGGCGATTGAGAGGGCGAGGGGGGTAGACAAGCTCGCAAGCTTTTCTCGAACCCAACTAGCTTTCTCAGAAAGCCAATTGGCACCACCATCTCTCCAAAGATGGAAGGAAACATCAAAACAGTTTGTTGGACCGGAAACGACGACCAGAGGAGGGTGAATGGGAGCTTTTAAAATTTCAGACTACAAATAGCCTTCTGTTTTAATTCTGTCTTTTGCGGAACAGGCTTCGAACACACCCTTCGAAGTTCTGGTTCGGAGGTATTTTACAGCTCCAAACACAGGCTTCGTAGGGAGCAAAAGTTCGAAGCCAAGAAGACTTCGCTTCACACACAACCCTGAAAATTCAGCTCTGCTAAGTCAGTGCAGGCTCCGCACACAGGGTGCCTTCGAGCAGACTTCGCACTTCACCCTTCGCAAGAGAGGACTTCCCTTTGAGGACTTCGATCAGCTCTGCTAAGGCAGTGCAGGCTCCGCACACTGGGTGCCTTCGAATAGGCTTCGCACTACACCCTTCGCAAGAGCGGACTTCCCCCTGCGGACTTCGATCAAATACTCAACGACAGCAACTGGTGCTAGGCTTCGTACTTCGAAGGTCTAAACGCACACTGAACAGACTTCGCTGAGGACTTCGACACGAGAAGAAAACGGGCTTCAATTCAGCACAGAGACAGCGCTTCGCTAGTAATCAGAGAGGTCTAGCCTCTAGTTTACACAGAGCGAACAAACACTAAAAACACACTTCACCCAAACAGACTTCTCACACACCTCTCCAGAAAAACTCACAAGAAGATGTGCCCAGAGAAATCAAAGCATGCAGAGAAGTATGCATACAAGTTCAAGTAGTAAAAGAAAACATAATCAAAGCTTCATTGCTTGAACAGAGAACACAAAATGAACTCACAGGATGAATACAAAGAGTGTGGCGGCTAGCACAGGAGTTCTACAATGGCTGCTCAAAGTGTTGATGTGATCTAGCCAGCCTCCACTATTTATAGGCACTATTCAGCCCTATGAATAGACTACTTTACCCCTAGGGTTTACACCGGTTTTGTCTCACCAGAACAGGGGGTACAACTGGTAGTCTACTTTATTTGGAGGCTTCTTTTATCAGCTTCGCAGAGGGGACAGCACTAGCTTTTGTAGAGCAGACGCTGTCAGCCTTTGTAGTTTTGGACCCTTCTGAAGCCCTCCTTCGCACGCGAGGGGTGCGGTAGCTTCGGTGAGAAGCCTTGAGCCTGATGGCCTTCGCTTCACCAAAGTCAGTATTCGATACAGTGACGGTTTTGAGTCGAAGCCGTCAAAGCCCTTGGGCCTTCGCACCAACACCTTCGGAGTAGACCACCACGGCTTCGCAGCTTCTCTCAGCTCGAACTCCGTTAGTCCGTGTACCGAAGCCATGCAAGGCCGATGTACCTCAAGTCAGCCTCACTCCAGAGCCAGCTTCGCCCCAGAGCCAGCTTCGCTCCGAAGCCAGCCTCACTCCGAAGTCAGCCTAGTCAGCTTCACTCCGAAGCCTGCCTCACTCCGAAGCCAGCTTCACTCCGAAGCCCCACCTTCGGAGTACCACCCTTCGAAGTCCCTCCTTCGTCCAAGGCCTCTGCATGAAGCAATCCATGAGCACTTCGTCACAGTGTCTCTCCCCGAGCACACTCCTCGACGATCCTCACCCGGACCATGCCTTCGATGCACCTCGACTTCTGAGACCTTCGTCAGGTATACCTTCGAGTGTCTCCCTCCGGAGCACACTTCGAACATCTTGCCTCATTGCTGAGGACTTGATCCACCATACTCCGAAGTCACTCCATTCAGAGTACCCTTCGAAGTGCCTCGCCTCTGAGGACTTCGTCTCGGAGTACCTTCACCCGGAGCCACACTCCGCACTTACTGCCTTCTCCTGGCGCACCTCGACCCGAGGTCCAACCTCGACCCCTTCGCAGCCTTCGTGACGGAGCTCCCTGCTCCCCTGGCATCAAGCCTCCCGCTTGACCCAGGTTCACTTGCTACGAACCGTCTGTCGCCTCCGAAGTTACCTGCGCACCACAGACAAACAGACAAGTGTATCCAGTACCCCAGAGACCTCTCCAGGTAAGCAACCTCCGATACACACTCCGGTGTACCGCCCAAAGTACCGAACCCTTCGGTACAACCCTGTCATTGTGTACTGTCGGACCCCTCCGACAGGCACACTCCACTGCAACAGCTGCAGCAACCAGAGCCCACCGAACCCTTCGGTGAAATAGCCTCTGAACCCCTTTGGAGGGACCCCTTCGAATCATAGGGTAAAATCTATTTCTGTTTTTCAACTGCTCCCTCACTTGAATGTTTCCTTTCATCATTAGCCAAGTAAAAATTTTCACTTTTAATGGCATACCACAATCCCAAATTCTCATGCTATCTGCATCCACCACCCCCCTATCAGTAATCATCTTATATACTGACCTCGTCGAGAACCCTTTCCTATCAATAAGCCACACAATCTCATCTGGTTCACTATCATCCCCAAGATTCTCTATTATATTACTCATTTCATACCAATCCCCCATATCCGTTGGCCTTAAAGACCGACACAACAAACCCCCAGTATGATACATGTCCATTGTTTCAGACACAATCAGATCTATACGATGGCAGAGCTCATATATCTTGTGAAATTGAGTTTTTAGAGGGGTGTCCCCATACCAAACATCATGCCAAAAGGAAACCCTAGTACTTTTTTGACTACAAAACCACACCCCAATCTAGCCCAAGTTTTTACCTTATGCAGACCCTTCCAAAAAAATGACCCCCCATGAGGATCTGTTTGAAAAAAACCTCTGTCGAGATTATATTTATGTCTTAAAAGATCATAGCAAATGCTTTTCGTTCTTTTTTCTATATTATATATCCATGTGCACAGAAGGGCTTGGTTTATGGCTCTACCATCAACAAAACCCATGCCCCCACATTTTTTGGAGCACATAAAGCCTGCCACTTCATCATATGATATTTTTTCTTGTTTTCCAAACCTTCCCAAAAGAAATTACCCCTGATGCTATCAATTTTTTTGTGAATTTTATTTGGTAACAAGAACACCCCCATAGAATACATTGGGATACTGCTAAGACATGCATTGATTAGAATCATCCTACCCCCATATGATAACTGCCCATTTTTCCAAGTTGCCAACCTTTTTCCAACTTTAGCTATCATTCCTTCAAAATCACTTAGGTTAGGCTTTGAGGTATTTATAGGTAACCCCAAATATTTCATTGGCCACACCCCCACATTGCAGTTGAAGATATCAGCAACTTGTTTAAGTTCATCAGGAGAGGTGCCAATGTCAAAGACCCCACTCTTTTGATAATTAATTCGCATTCCAGACATTTTCATAGCAGTATAAGAGGAATTTCATTGTTACCATGTTCTGATCATTCAACTCCATCATCAGAATTGTATCGTCTGCATATTGTAAATGAGTGAGCCCCCCTTCTACGAGATGAGACACCAAACCAGATAGATGACCATGTTCACAAGCTCTTATCATCATTTCTGACAACACATCCCCTACCAAGTTAAAAAGGAGAGGAGATAATGGGTCACCTTGTCTGACCTCCTTATAAGTTCTAAAGTATTCCCCTTCTTTTCCATTAATGTTGATGGCAACTCTACCCCCTTCAATTACATTTTTCATCCACTTGATCCATCTATCATCAAAACTTTTTCGGTGAAACACTTCAAACAAACACCTCCATTGGATCTTATCATATGCCTTTTCAAAATCCAATTTGATAAACACCCCCTTTTGATTTTTGCTAATTAACTCGTGAATCACCTCATGAATAGTAACAATACCCTCCAAAATATTTCTTCCCGGTAAAAAAGTCGTTTGCCTCTGATCTATGATAGAACAAGCTAGCTTATCAAGTCTACAAGTAAGAGCTTTTGTAATCAATTTATAACAGAAACAGATTAGTCTATATTGTTTAATATTAACCGCATTTTTCATTTTTGGTAAAAGTACAATCACCCCATAATTAATTATAGCAAGATTGAGATTCCCCTCAAACAAATTGTCTAACATTTCTTTAAACATTCTCAGTAAATCTTTTTCTATGGAATCCAATTCTTATAGAATTTCAGTTTTACATAATCTTTTTTTACATAATTTGCTTGCGACTGTTTTTTTACATAATCCGGTGTCGTCTTAAACAGAGCATAGAAGGTCGGAATTAATAATTAATTTCCATATGATTTTGCATCACTGTTGCTCATTGTCTTGTCGTTGCTGCAAGAAATCTATCCTGCTGTCTAAAAATCCCTTAATCCATAATTAATGCAATGCCATATTCTATTTTATTTTTTCTATATCATACAGTACCTATTGCTACAGTAATTGACGACGACGACCACGCTTTCTACGGGGACACCGGCCGGCGTGTGTCACGGCGATCCGGCCATGAGGCAGTCGACCGGCGGCTGGACGGGGCGCACCTCGTCGCCGTAGGCCTTCCAGCAGAAGGGTCCGTCGAGGTGGCCGTAGCCGTTTTTCACCGGCGTCAGATGGATGTCCTCCAAGTGCACCCCGGCACACGGCGTGGCGTCGCTGCACGCCAGGTAAACCGGCCGCTGTGTGTACGTCCCCGTGACGCCGCTGTACGACACGCCGGACACCGCCACCGCCGCCGTCTGGTTGGCGCACCTGGCGTGGTCGCAGTAGTACTGGTCGATCACGATCGGCGTCTTCACCGCCGATACGCGCACGCCGGAGAACCGCACGTTCCTCACCGACCCCGCCCCGCCCTGCCACGTCTTGATCCTGACCCCGGACGTCGTCTGCACCAGCGACACGTCCTGCACGGTGACGTCGGAGACGACCCCCGTGGTGCCGCCCTTGCCGAGGCCGCCGATGCTGATGCCGTGCCCGGGGCCGCAGGTGACGCCGCGGACGAGCACGCCGGAGCAGCCGTCCTGGATGGACACGCAGTCGTCGCCGCTGGCGATGGTGGCGTTGTGGATGGCGACGCCGACCGAACCGGTGAGGTGGATCCCGTCCGTGTTGGGGCTGTCTCCGGGGGACCGGACGGCGACGCCGCGCACGTCGACGGAGTGGCAGTTGTCCAATGTGAGGTGGAACCTTGCACTGTTGGTGATCGTTATCCCGGTCACTGCCACGTTCGTGCTCTGGTACACTCTCACAGCCTTTTGCACAAACAAATTAAAATACTACACATTACTATCAGTAATAATCACTAATACATCTCATCTAGCTACTAATTAATTAATTAATTAATTAACTAATTTACAACTATTGTTAATTAGCATCGAATTAGTGATGAAGAAATCTATCTTACTGTTGGTCTGTTGCTTGTCCCGACACGATCGGCGTCGTCGTCCAGCTCCTGAAGTACACAGAAACCATAATCATTTCCATTTTCGTTCATCTATCAGGATCGAGCTAGCTCGATCGGTCTGCACGCAAAGGGATGGATGATAGGACGGGACGACGGGTTACCGTCGGAGTGCCGCCGCTCCACCAGTGGCTGCCCTGGCCGTCGACAGTGCCGGAGCCCCGGATGGTGAGACCACTGAAGCTCTTGAACTCCAGCCATTGCTGAGCTCCGGAGCGCCACGCGCCCGAGCCCGTGCTGGCGACGATCGTGCCGTCCACCTGAAATTGAGACTGACTGCATGATTAACTAGTGAGCTAGTTGTCTATTTATTAAGTTTTTGGGGGTTTGTACCAAACCAATCTAATTAAGTTCTGATTGATGAGCGGTGCACGCAACGAACGTGTAAACCGCCGGACTGACCTGAAAGACGGTGTTGGGTTGGCAAGAGTCGCCGGTGAACGTGACCGGGCCAACGAGGAACCGGTAGCTCGCCGGCACGACCACCGTCGACGATCTCACGGCGCACGCCGCCGACCACGCTTTCACGAATGCCTGCACTTAGAGATGCATGCCATGGCACACACTTAACGCTTGCAACCATGCATGAACACAGTGCCGCATGTTTTCGTCCATGCAAGGTATATGCATGTGTGTGTGTCTATATATAATAGAATCGAATGTGACGCGAGTGGCGCCTGCACTTGCCTTAGTATCGTCGGTGGCGCCATCCCCGACGGCGCCGTACTTCAACACGCTGAAGGTTGTTGGCGATGTCGGCGGAGGAGGAGGCGGCGGCGGCGGCGACAACGGTCGCGGCGGGCCGTGACGGCCACCCGCGGGGGCGGGTCGACGGTGAAAGTAGTCTCTCCTGGCGAGGCAGCGGCCGGAGAAGGAAGGAGAAGTGACAGCAATGAGGAGCAGGAAGACGGCGACGATCCTGCCCGCTCCGGCGCCGCCGTCGTTTAGGCTTCTTGGCCTCTTCATCATCATCTCCCCTTAATCTTCGCTGCTAATGGCAACGTAATAATTTCTCCTAGCTTCTACTGTATATACTACCGCCAGGAGTGCATGCATGCATTCGTACGTGATCAATCACAAATATATCCATCCATATATATATATTCACCAGTTCTCTGATCGATCGGTCGATCACACATGATAGGAAATGGGTATTGATTGCAAGGAATCACTTGCCGATCCGGGTAGCTTTTGTTAATTGCACCGTGAAATGAGCTAGCCAGCGCGTTAACTACTACTAATATATCGAATAATAGGATTACACTTAACCCGGCCTGTCTGCTGCATCCATGCATGCGATGCGTAACATGCGTTGATACATCCCATCCATCCCATCGATCTTCCGCTGCTGCTTGCATGACGACGCTTCGTGAGCTCGTGACCTTGCTGATTTAGACGGCTAAGACGTACGTGTAATCAAGATCAACCCGTGTTTGTTGGGAGAAGCCACAAATAACCGACACTACCTCTAGTTTCGTTGCACGCTTGCTTCGATCGATCGATCGATCGGGAGGCCGGCCGTGTGATTGCGACTGCTAGCTGATTAGCTAGCTATATAGCTAGTAGGCCAAAATACTCGTGAACTCCAAGGTTCTTGATTCTTCCGATCCCCTCCTACTCTAATTGCAAACCAGATCCTCTCTCACATTAATTATATGACTTTATCACTAATATATTTTTCGGATGATGCTATATATACTTACATATATATATATATATATATATATATATATATATATATATATATATATCAGCGAAAGAGTCATTTTGCAGCTGATGACTGCATAGGAACTTCTCTTCTTTTATCGTGCAATGTTTGAAACTTTAAATAGCTATTTCAGATTATACTACTAGCTAGCTAAGTCGTTTAACTTTTTAAATCAAACTTCTTCATTTTTAACTAATTTTAAATAAAAACATGTTAATATTATAATATCAAATAAATACACTAATGAAACATATTTAACTGTTGATCTAATAAAACTAATTTAATGTCATAATTATTAATATATATTTTTAATAAAACAGGTCAAAGTTTGAAGAAGTTTGATTTTAAAAAGTTAAAGTATATACATGAGAATAATGTCATCACAGACATTTTTTCTTTTTTTTTCTTCAATTCTGCAATGTTTGTCATCACTGGGCATTATTTATTTATTTCAAACTTCGACCATATATTCTTGAGTAATAAATTTATAAATATGTAAAAATATATCATTGATTAATTGAGGCTAAATAACTTTCATCCAACGTAATTTAAGCAATTAAAAGTGTGCAGTAATTAGGAATATTGCAGTATATATGTCTGGTAAATCGGAGGTATCCGATCCGGAAACACTTTAGATTTTAGCATTACCTTCTCTGTAACAATTAACAAGTTGCTTTTGGCTCCGCAGATAATTAGAAAATTGTCGAGTGAAACAAAACTCAAAATCTAATCTAATATGTATAATTAAGTAAGTGATACGTCACTAAACAGAACATCAAAAGGAGTCGGTTTTATAACGGCAATAAGCGATATGCTGATAGTCTAATATTATTTAATATTAGTGTCGGTTTAAAAGTTAAGAACTAGCAGAATTTTTTCCCAAAATAATATTTTTTTAAAGAAAATTTTAAACATGTATTGCGATTTTGAAAAATTGCAAAAGTAGCATGTGGTCGTCACTTGAAGTGCTGACCGGTGCCACGTCAGCTCCAGTCGGCATTTCAAGTACCGACTGGATGCTACCCCCTATCAGATTCTGCCACGTCAGTTCTAGTGGGCACTTAGAGCTGATGTGACAGTTGTTGCCGACTGGAGCTGACGTGGCATCCAGTCGACACATGCTACTTTTGCAAATTTTTTAAATGGTCATATAGATTTGAATTTGTTTTTAAAAATATTATTATTAAAAAAATCAGAACTAGCACCTATATATAGTGGCGGGTTCGGTTTAACCCGGCCCGTCGATGGCCAAGTGCCATCTGGGCAATGGCACAGGGCCCCCAAAGTTAACTGGGCCTCCAAAATCCAAATACTTAAAGCCCATGGCCATTAGCTATTGCTGATACTTTGCTTACACGAGAAGGTCCAACCAGCTGCAAGTGTCGCTCGACCAGTCCGCCAGATGCCCATAAGCCAAATGCATCGTATGTGACTTACTGACTTTGTGTATTAGCATCCACGAAGACGGGTCAATGCCAAGGCCCAGGGGGTGACGATTTACTAAAGAAATCTATGGGTCCTCTTGATATTTTGAAGTTTCTAAAAAAGTGTCCCTTTTATCCAAATGCCATCATTGCATATAGAATTTTGTTAACCATTCCGGTTACTGTTGCATCTGCAGAAAGAAGCTTTTCTAAACTAAAGTTTGTTGAAGTCTTACATGTGTTCTACTATGACACAAGAAAGACTCAATGAATTGACAATGATATCAATTGAAAATGATGTCTTCGAGTATACTGATTATGAAGGCATAATTGAAGATTTTATTTCAAGAAACAAAGGCGGATGTTGCTTTTTAGTAGAACATGAGGTAAGCACTATAGTTCAGAAGTATACATTATTAAGCACATATTATTTTTTGTAATTTTAAAGCCTCTATTTTAGTCTCGTTCTGAAGCCTCATTTTTCTGTAGACGGGCCTTGGGTTTAACTTTATGGGTAAAAAAGTAAAAAAAAAGCATTTCAGATTTTAAGAGGCACATATACTGCACAGTCACAATTTATCCAGAGTAAGGAGATCGATCGATAGAAAAAAAACAAGTTAAAACCCTTAATTATCAGAGCATTCTCGATTTTATTAACCATTGTCATTATTAATTAATTGGGTTAATTGGACTTCTCTCGTAATTTCTACCTCTGTTGCATTGTATACTTGTATCACAGCTAGCTTCATGCTTCTCAAGCTCGCGCGATGCAGCTAGTGTGTAAAGTCAAATTAAAATGAAGACGATCCGCCGGATCGGATCGGATCAAGCTTTTTGGTTGTTGTTTGATAGTTTCGTTTTTGTTGGAGTGAAAGATTTAGTTACACATGATGTGCAAGTAATTTTCTAGCTAGCTTGAAATGTCATGCTTCGATTTGTCACGTTGTAAGAACCACGGCATTAAATAACAAACGGCACGTCGTAATTGACGGCATATACAAGCTCTACCTAGCTAGCTACCACGAACGTCTGGAGCCCGTGAACTCAGCTCTTGTTAGCATAGAGAATTTCAGGGGTCACCCACTTGATAGCTAGGCCCAATTAGAATGCACGTCGTCGGACGATCCCTTGGTTTTAATTAATTTTACAGAAAGCTACGACAAGGGACATTAGGGTGCGACTACTCGGACATTTGATAAATGAGGATTTTTTTAAAATTAGAATTTTTTTAAAAAATCAAATTTTTATGGCAGTTTAAAAAAATTCAAAATAGCATCCAGTCGGTCGACCATCGGCTGACTAGTGCCACATGGTAGCTAGTTGGCACTTGGTCGGCCGACTGGCCCCCGGCCTGCGCAGCGGCACGTGCCGGAGCTGCGCGCCCGCCCCCGCACCCGCGTGCCCACGCCCCCACGCCCCACTCCCTCGCCTCTCGCGCCCGTCGGCCTCCACACGCCCTGCCCCCTCGCCTTCTGCGCCACCGGCCCCATGCACCCTGCCCCCTCGCCTTCCGTGCCCTGTCCCCTCACCTCCCACACCAGCCACTCCCCGCACCCATCGCCCGTCACCTCCGCTCCAGCCCCGTGTGCCACGTGGGCGAGTGAGATCCGAGGCGACGGGCGACAGCAGGCGCGGGGGGCGTTTGGTGCCGGAGGCAAGGAGGGGCGCACGGGGGCCGGCGGGCGCGGGAGGCGAGGGGGTGAGGCGCGAGGGGGGCAGCAGGTGCGGTGCGGTGCGGGCCGCGCGCCAGTCGGCCAACCATCGGCCAATTGGTGCTGATGTGGCATCAGACGGCCGACCAAGTATCGACTGACCGTCACGTGGCACCAGTCGGCCGATGGTTAGCTGACTAGATGATATTTTTGAATTTTTTAAACCGCTATAAAAATTTGTTTTTTTAAAAAAAATACTATTTAAAAAATTGCAAATGAGATCTTCGCTTCGCTGAAAGACATGGCTTGAGTTTGTCAAAGTCGTCTTTGTGTGACTGAGAAGGAAAAACCAGGATAATACCTTTTGTATTTGGAAAACTCTGTGCGCTGAAGTACTGTGTTTCAGCTTATTCTGGAGAATCTGCTGGGGCCTGGGAGGTTGCTTTTGGATGGTCTGTAATACTCTTCTGTTGCCATACCCTGGGTGCTGACAAAAACTGTTTGTTTTTTGTGGGGTATAAGAACCTCTCTTTCTCAAAAAAAAAAATGCATGTCGTCGTATTAGAATATCTTCGACAGGTGCCCTAAAACTTATTCTCTATATCTCTCATATAGAGAATTACCCTAAAAGATTCCATCCTATACAGTTTCGGTCTCCAACAATTTCCCTAGCTAAAACACATTTCCTATATTTTTGAATCCTCTATTTTATTATTATTTGACGGTAAAAATTCTAACGATTGTATTTTCAACGACTATATCTCTAACACATATACTATTATGCATGATCATTATTATTGTTGACGATGGATAGATTTTTGATTATCATTTAACGGTAAAAATTATAGCGGTTATATTTTCAACAGCTATATTTTTATCGTTAATGTCATGAATTTTTATTTTTTTCACGAATAAATAAATATCCTCTAATTAGTCAAAATAAGTGATCTCAAAACATCTTAAAAATTATAAATAAAATAAATTTTCCTTTTATTTTTTTAGTTTTATTTCTTTTCTTTTTTCTATTTTTCCTTCTCTTTCTTTTTTATTTCTTCTTCTTTTCTCCTGGTGCAAACGTGTGGCATGGATAGGATATGAAAAATATAGCTTAATTATGCTTTGAATTTGACTATAAAAGATGATACAGAGTATCATGTGGAGATGCTCTATAATTATGCTCGAGTTTTTTTAATAATTAATTTTGTATTTAAAATTATATTTCTGGTGGACTTTTAAAAAAATTACAAACTAGACGCCTATTGCTGTTTGAATCGGTGATAGGATCTTATTACTGTTGAAATAGTGACATGACACCCATCATCAAATTAATGGTTAATAGGATCCTATGCGTTAAGTAGTGTTTGGTTTGGTGTACGACGAAGAATGGAATGGAATGGTTCTGAACCATTTCGTTCACCAAAAAATCAGTACCACGCGGTTCAGAATCTATAGAGAATATTTTGTTTCTCAGATCGTTTGGTTTCACTTCATCCCTCGAACCAAACAGCAGTATCATCCCATATCAGAAACCATTTCATTCCGTTCCTTCTCGGAACCAAACGCTACATAAATTAATTTAAATGGGTTATATATAATCCTGTGTTGACCGTTGAAACAGTGATATATATATATATATATATATAAGAGATTACATTAGGTTTTTTTAGTAAAATTTTTCAGTTAAAATTATATTTTTTTGGTGGGCTTTAATTTGAAGAACTTTCAAAACAAGACCCTATCGCCTCTTCAAAATTTTAGAAATAAGTTTCACTCAATTTGGGGCATTTGAATTAGTTATAAATTTGTAAAGATTAATTAGTTTTTCAAAAAAATAACTTGTGGGGCCCGGTCATCAGCCTCTCCTTCCCTTTCCCTTTCCCTTTCCCTTCCCTTTTCCTCTTGCTCTGCTCGACCTCTCTCGCCTATCCCGGCATCCCCAATCGCTACTCCCGCCGGAATATCTCGCCGCTCGCCGCTCTCTCTCCGGTGACGGATAGCACTACGGCGCGGCTGGCACGACACTGGGGGCGGTGGATTGGAGCTCCGCCGTCCTACCTGCGACGGCGCGCGGCGACGCTCGCGCAGCGGCCGAATCGTTCGGCCGAGCGCGGCGATGGGTTTTCTCCTGGCCAGCGGAGAAGACGCCTGGCACACGGACAGCCTCAACGTCCTGTCGCGGTCTCCGGCTCCGCCCAGCGCCGACCGGGCATCAACCGCCTTGCGGTTGACCTAGGTATGTTTTTTTTGGGCAACCCATTGTTCCTTCATTTTATGATCCAGCTACAGAGATCGAGCACAATGTGAGACTGAAAACATTTTCAGCAACTACGGCGTGCGTCATCATCATCATTTTTGTGATGCGCATGCACAGATCAAGAGAAACGGGAGTATATATCAAATAATCTCTGTTTTGTCTGCAAAATCGATGGAAGATAAAGAGCAACCAAAGAAGAAATACCGGATCAGGGCCAATGTCTCATCAAACGGAGGGGACCCCAGTGCCGATGAAGTACTAGGTAATTTTTTCATCAGAGTTGCATTTTCTGCTCATATATTTTGCTCTCTTTATTCCTTTATTGATGAAATATTAGGCCCGTCTTGGAGATGGTAGATTTGTGTCTAAATTTCAAGCCATCAAGTATCTTTTTAGTACAACTCTAACTCCAATTCTAAGACCAATATTAGATTAGAGCTGTATCAAACCAGAGTAGCCTGCACTGAGTGAATTTTTTCACGAAAAAATATTTTTCAAAAAAAAAATTTCAAATCCATACAGCGATTTTGAAGAATTGCAAAAATGGTACCAGTAGGTACTTGAAGTGTTGACTGGTGCCACGTCAACTCCAGTGCCGACTGGATGCTGCCCCCTGTCAAATTCTACCAGACGTGGCATCTAGTCGGCATTTCAAGTGTCGACCGGTACCTATTTCTACAATTTTTCAAAAGCATCGTATAAATTTGAAATTTTCTTTTTAAAAAATATTATTTACAAAATCGCACAGAGTACCCGCTCGGACCACAATTTCCCATCAGAAAATCTTAGGGTTAATTTTTTCTGTGCCATTACAATTTTCACGGTTTGTCAATATGCCATTGATGTGTCACTGATAAATGAGAGCCGTCACAGTCACTTATAGTGGCATATAAGCAATTTTTGAAAATTATAATGGTACGAGAGTAATTTTCTCAAAATCTGGCGACGCATGCATGCAACACGAACTAGATTGATTAGACTGGCAGAGGAGGACACAGACAACACATGCACAGCACATACGGCCACAGCAAGCACAACAATATACCGCATCGTCAACCGGACAGCCGGTGTACATACACATATACGCATGCAGCTCGCTCGCATATTGCATATATATAGCCAGCTGCCGATCGACGATAACACAACACACGTGTAAACATGGACGCACAAGCCACAAGTTCGTACGAAAGACAAGAATAATATTCCTGACGTGGAGCTTGATATGACGATGATGTCTCGGGTTCCTTTTCTTCCGATGAATTCGCATCTATCTAGCTGGAGAAGAAGGCTCGTCGTCATCACATCATAGCAGCCATGCATAGGGCAGCATGCAAGATCGTTGCCGATCACTGCACCACCATATTATTTATCTAGTGTATATATGTAGAGTAGTACTTGCAGGATGCTGGATATTAATTAAAGGAGTGGAGCAATGCAAGGTGGGGCTTGAGCTAGCTGTAGCCTGTAGGTGAGCACACCATCCACATCACTGGAGCTTGAGGTACCTAAGCTTGGGGAAAGAGAGAAACAAGTCATTAGCTAGGCCATGCATGGTTCAAATGCCGGAAAGTTGTTCAAACGTACTGAGTGCAAGGATAGGAGGAAGAAGATTAATATATTTTATTTTTCATCTTTTCTTTTATATGTTTGTAGTTGTCAAATAAATACTACAGTTCTCACAAATAAACAATTCATATTTTTAAAGCAGAATAAATAAAGACAATTCATAAACTTGAGCTAATTTATAAAGACAATTAATTCATATATATATATATATATATATATACGAGTATAAAAATAACTTGTACAAGGAATCACAAACAGTAAAATTGGTGTTTGTCGCTAAGCGAGAGGACGATTCTCAACTGTTAAATATGCATTTTCACTGAATGCTTTACATGCAAATCTTCTTAATTTCTAAGTGACATCATGTCTGTATCCCCTAACTTATTAATGCGCTAAAAAGAATGTGCCCCTCTTAATCACTTCAATTTGGTTGTACTAAGCAATGCCTATATATATGGCTTGATTTCAGATGATTATCTGACAACCAAGATCAGACTGTGACACCCCTCTTGACCCACAGGGAAATTCCTATTTGAATTCTCAGAGTCAACGAAGACGCCAGGGCTGCTGCTGATAATTTTAGGGGACCTATATATCTGTCAGTGACACAGGGGTACTGTTCATAGTAATTCACACTAAGGCATTTGTGTGGCATGCTCAGTCACAAGGAAAGAAGAGACCTTATCATTGTTAGTATGTCAGTCACTATTCCCTATCATAGTAAATCAAAACTATTCAATTTAAGTTCTACTCATCTTAATTTATTTGCAGGATGTTTTTTAATCTTTATTTTCAGGAACATGACAAGTAAGCAACACTGTCCTTGCACACACACAACATGACAAGTATGCAGAGATGCAGGCATTGAGGCATTGCCTCAATGATGCAGTGCAGGCAGCAGCAGAGAGGGTGTGGTCACCGTGGGGGTGATGCGTACGTGATGGATGGATGGAACAGTTTTCAACCGATCGATCGAGATATATACAGGCTACTCAACTACCTTTGCTCCTGCTGGCTGCCGCCGCCGCCGCCGCCGCCGCTGCCGCTGCCGTAGATTGATCCCTGACGGCCAGTCGAGTCAATGTGGTCCACGTCTTCGATCAGCACGTCGTAGTGCCTCTTGGCCTCGTCGGCCGACTTGCCGCCGCCGACCGCCCGGGCCACGTTCTGCCAGCGGTCCGGCGTGTCCTTGTCGTACGTCGCCAGCGCCCGCTCGAAGAGCTTGTTCTGCGTAGTCGTCCACGACGACGAACTCATGCTTAAATGGTTAGCACCTAGCACCTGAGGAATAAATAGCTGCAACTACAATAATATCACCTGGCTCGTGCTTGGATGCAAGAACGGCGAGGGCAATTGTGCAGCTTATATAGCGGCAAGCTTGGCTACTTGGAGAATAATGCTGTGAATGGTGGGAGATGGAATGAAGGTGCCACAAGACGTACAGGAGCAGCAAATGAACGACAAGCTTGAATAGGAGCCACAAGAAGAAAGATCAAGGATTTCACATATCACATATTCATTTATTCATTAATTTGATGACGTGTATGCATGGGTTTCAAGGAGGTATCAGTGTCACCTCAGGCACTATGAAAAACCTATCTTTGTCAAGATGATAAAATCTGTATTATTTTGAATACTCGGCGAAACTGAGGTTTGTGGAATGCCTAATGAGAATGCAATCCGCAAATCCTATGATACTCTCGCAAATCCCTGTTTTGGTCTCCCTATCTTCATAGAGTGACCATTTGTTTCTTTTTCTCATTGACAGGGCTCTAAATCTCTAATACCTTACGCTGGCTAATGAATACTATGATTAGTAGTTACCACAGACTAAACATACCTGAAATTAGAAGTTCTAAGTTTTAAGGTGCCCAAATAGTATGACACATAATTACTGTTTATCATAGGCTATATACACCTAAAACGACATTATTATTTTGGCAATGCCCAAAGGAAGGGTGCCGAAATCCTGGCTGAACTCTAACAAATACTAATTATGAGCACTCACCATTAAGTACACCTGAAACAGTATTTGGACAGTGCACAAATGGCAAGGCATGGACTGCTCGTAAAAGCGAAATTTTTTATTATATAAAAATTAAGGAATTATATTCTCTCGCATGTCATTGATTTAAGATAAATTCAATTTAAATCAAGAGTCCTCAATTAGTCACGTCATTAGTAAGGGTCTTTGGTTCAGAATTTTGAACCAACTTCCTAGGTGGAATCTAAACCAAACAACTTTTTTGGTCATCTAGTGTTTTTAGAATTTGTAGATTCTCGCAGTACAAATTTGAAAGTTAATATAACCCAGATTTTACAGCTTATCGGTTCAACTTTGAATGAATATTACCTACCATACTATTAAAACATATCAGTTCATGTAAAATTTGAAAAAGTAAAATTTTAATAAAATATATGATTTTAGTGTAATTTAAAAATATATAATTTTAATATAAACATTACAAAATTTCACGATTAGAATGATTTACATATAAAATTACACATTAATAATGTAACTAAATATCGTGAACTACCAAAATATAAATCCGCAATTATTCCAACCAAACAACTTTTCAACTTTTCTACAGCTCACAACTTACATTAATTTTTCCATAGCTTAAAGCTCACAACAACTTTTGTAGAATCTACAATTCAACTAAACACAGTCTAGGTAATTCATCACACTGTGTTGGAGATGGAATATTTAGCATGACAGATCGAAATAAAGCTGCTACGCTGGGCATTTCAACGTACACCGATTCAGTGCAAGTCCAGTTGGAGACAGAGCTGAGGGCACAGTGTCCACCGTCAGTTGCAGAGCCCAATGCATGCCGCGAATTATCAGTACGATGATTCCGAGTTTGTACAACAAGGACCATTTTCGGAATAAATTTGCCCACAATTATTGCACCTCTAAGGTAAAAGACGATAAGAAACCAGCATTGCCGTTTGACGTCCATCGTCCTCCTCCTGCCTGCCTTCGTTTTCTTTCTCGATCGAGTCACATTTCAAAGATGTATTGATCACGATCTACCAATGACGTATACAACATCATATCGATCAGACTTGTGTGTCGATCTGCAGTCTGAATATGATTATTTGTTGATAGTATTCAGACACAATACGTGCGCAGATTCTCTTTTCATTTGCAGTCCATCCATCAACAAATTAAAATTTCTCTCCTGTTATTATTTTAGTAAGTTTTAGTTTTCATATTTGGACAAACTTTGATTTGCTACAAAACATGCATTAGCTGCTTCACCTAACACTTTCATCTTATTTTTAGGAGCTAGTGCAAATATGTCCGAGCCTTTCTTCCGTTTCGTCACAAAAGATAGGAGAATACCTTTTAGTGACGGGTGAATATTGTTACTCATCATTAAATAGTATCGGTTCAATTCAGAAGTGACATTTCACTAATGATAGGGTTTTACTGACGTAATAAGAATGATGGATGTGATTTCCGTCACTAATGAGTTTTATAACCCGTCACTAATGACCTTATTTTACGTAGTGATTTACTCTGAAAATTTGTCTGTTGCTACTATTGGAATGGCAGGTAAAGTGGATGCATATATAGCTAACCTAGTTCTATATTTCAGGAACTGTATATTGATAGACTGATACAACTTATAACTGTTATGGTGCCTAGGTTTCTTCATCAGCTGATCAAGGATTGTTAATTGATTCAGATGTCTGAACAAGTACAACTAGATCAGATCCAATTAATAATCCAGAACCTACAAGACCAAAATTGAAAGGGTGTAGAGTTGTGCATGCATTTATGCTAATCTTGATTTCCCTATGCATATTCAGGGGCTTCTCCTCAAATAATTAATTGTACAAAAAAAGAGAGAATTTGATTTTCTTCTCTAAAAGTATGCCATCTATAAGTTATGTGAATTGAATTATAAATTTCAAAAAGATGTGTGTTTCATTAATCACTGCACCATCCTATGTGTAGGTGACAATCTCTAATCTGAGATGCAAATAATTTATTTTCAACTCAGTAATGTTACTGTAACTAAGGGAGATGCTAAATTTGGAGACCTGAATATATTGGTGTTTGTCTAAAAAATCAAAGCCAAGAGATAAATATATCCAAATAAACCGAATAAATATATCGTCTCAAAACTTTTTGCGTTTGGTCCGCTAGCTAACTTAATTTACACAAGGTTTATACAATAACATAACATGCATATATACACTACTACTTACAGTACAAAAGTGGGATTATGTTAGGACTGAATTGGCACGGGCTGAGAATATGTTGCATCCTAATTAACAAGCCATGTGATAAAGCTGGTCAGGTCAATTTTGCAAGAATATATTCAATTCATTACTCATCTTAGTGAGAATTTTCTCTTCCCGTCTAACTTGCCCACAAAACAAACAGCTTCGGCGGCCCACCCTGAAATTTACCAGAAAAGGCCGGGCTATGCAGCCCATTTGTTACCTGCTGCCTGTACCCGCCCTAGCTTGCATGGCTACGTCGCCGGCTCCGAGCTCCCGCGCCCGACCTCGCACTGCTCCGCCGGTGGCCCCGAGGCCCCCCGCCCATACGCGTCCGGCCTCGCGTGGCTCCGCCTCCAGTGCGCCTCAATCCCCCGGTTCCTCCACCACTGCCAAATAATCAAAAGTCTTTAATTTAACTCTCTAACAAATATTTGTTTTTTGACTTTTACCGTTGCGTAGCACGGGCTCACTACTAGTTACCACGGGCTTACTACTAGTTACCATAGGTATGCCATCACTGTAGCTCATTGGTTAATCCACGTGGTCCAACTCCTCTGCAGTTAGCCCTCACTGTGTAGCTATCTAATCTCGATTGTACTGTGCAAAGTCCTTTTTGCTCCCTTAAAGCCTCTTGCGCATTGGGCCCGCCACTATGAAAGGTTTCCTCCCGTGCCGTCCAATTGATCGAGATCGGATTGCTTCGAGTAGGTCGACTTCTCTCTACGACCAATCTTGCCAACTGCAAAGGATATTGTTTGACCCTTGCATGCCTTCTCATCGTACCATCTTCGACCGTGATGCTTTCAGAAGTTTCATCATCTCTGTACTCACACACACATATATAGAGAGAGATAACATAGATTTTCTTAATAGAAAACAATACTAACAAACCAACCCTATTGATATCGGCTCAAACAAAAGCTTATAAGCCTCAAGTGTGAAATATAAGTGAATTATAATTTTTATTTAATTGTGTGTTAGCTAGGATTTAAACTCACCAAGATCTCTAGCTAATCTGATACTAACTATATTAAGTTATATGCATCAACCAGTTAGTTTAATAATCCAAAAACTTAGCTTAAATTAATAGAAGAAAGCGAGTACTTCACTTTATATTCCAACATAGCAGCTGACTGCAGACTAGTAATTAACTTTCTACATATGTTCCAGAATAAGAACATTATATTGATTATGCTTGAGCAACGCAACCATTCATTAGAGAACATGGAATTCAGAGCAAAAACTCCTGTGCGAAAATCTTACACGTACATATGCTTCCTCAACTTTTCAATCATGCACGGTCTTCCCTATCAGTGCGAATCCTTGAGCAATATCTGTTCTACAGCAAAACACCACGTAACTCTGGTCTGTTCCACAATAGTACTCTCGCCGGTTCCATAATTCTTGATATTTTAGACATGTTCTCTAATAGAAATAATTAATTGGTGTGCATATTGAAGGAATATTGTGCTCAAGGAAATTCTCGGAGGACCATATTAGAAGTTCCGATTTGAAAAAGAAAGTTTTGGTTATTTTTTGAATTAGAAACCGAGAGCTCAAATCGGAAGTTCCGATAAAACATGGTTTGAGAAACCGAGAGCTCAAATTGGAACTTCTGATTTGGCAGTTATTTTCTGAATTAGAAACCGATAGCTCAAATCGGCAGTTCCGATATGGCATCGGAAGTTTCAATAATATATGGTTTGGGAAACCGATAGCTCAAATCGAAACTTCCGATTATTTCTGATTTAGAGACAGAGAGTTCAAACCAGAAGTTTCGATTTGGAATTGGAAATTCTGATGGAACAATCGGATGTTCCGATAGAGGGTATTAGAAGTTCTGATAATTTCTGGGATGCAGACCGAGAGTCTAGATCAGAACTTCTGAGGCAGACGAAATAGATTGTATGGCATGAAGTCCTCTTCGCTCCCTTAAAGCCTCTTGCGCATTAGGCCCCACCACTATGAAGGGTTTCCTCCCGCGCAGTCCAATTGAGATCGGACGGCTTCGAGTAAGTTCACTTCCCTCTACGGCCAGTCTTGCCGACTGCACCTTGCATGCCTTCTCATCATACCATCTTCGCCTGTGGTACTTCCAGAAGTTTCATCAATAACTCTGGTATGTTCCACATTAGTACTCTCACCAGTTCCATAATTCTTGATATTTTAGACATGTTCTCATATAGAAATAATTAATTAGTGTGCATTATTGAAGAAATTGTGTTCAAGAAAATTCTTGGAGGATCGAAAGGTATCGGAGGTTCCAATAATATATGGTTTGAGAAACTGAGAGCTTAAATCGAAAGTTCCGATAATTTTCGAGATGCGGACCGAGAGTCCAGATCGAAAGTTTCAATTTAGGATCAGAACTTCCGAGGCGAATGAAACATATTAGATCTGTTGGGTCTTAATGTCGTCTTGGGCCTAGGGTTCTAGATCTATATAAAGGGAGGAGGAGGTCATGGACAAGAGATCAATTGCAGATTAGATCAGATCTAAACCCTAGCCTCCACGCCTCTCCTTTCCCTTCTTGATCTCAATAGTTGAGATTGGGATTTCTCATGGGATCTCACCTTCGGTGCTAGCACACAGGCGTGAGATCAATCTCATCTTTGTATGTGCGGACTCTGTAGAGGCGCTGCTCGAATAACGGTGCTCATGGGCTTCTTCACGTGGACATCGTCGGTCTTCGCCGATTGGATCACCGGGGAACGGATGAAGCGAGACGAGGATAAACGAGGACGCGCTTCTCCAACATCTTTTTCTGCTACACTAGCGCGTCTCGCATTAGAAGGTAATGATTCATGATCCCTCAAGCGTATGGTTCTAGAGTTTGGTGGCGAATTTTTTGAAATTACCGGCTAGCATAGCTTCCTCGTGTCCTAACACATATTTCCTGTTTTAATTTTCCCATATCAAATATAATCATGTTGTATTTGTAGTTAATTACTTTTCTTTATATATATATATATATATATATCACTACCTAAAATAAGACCATTAGTGACGGGTGTTGGGTAACCGGCTCTGGATTAAACTGATACCCTTTAGTGATATGTGTGTGGATATATCAGTCTAAAAGTGATATTGTAATCACCAAAATATCAATAATTAGAATCCAATCAAAGACACTCAACCTAGAAAGTCAAGAAATATGAAACTGAAGTGAGTATATATACTTTATATGCCAATCGGAAGCTTCTGATAAGTAAGAAGGCCATTGCAACAAGAAAAGAATGATATGATTCTATGGTTATCTTGGAAAGAAAAGCTCATAATAAGTAGATCTTTGCACATGCGGTACCGAGTACTATACGTCTACACGGCTTCACAACAACCACATTATCTAAAGCTCCACTTGATCATATGCGAATTTGGATTTTCTCGTAGTGAAACACGCTACACATTGCTCTGGATTGATACCTCGAGGTACGTGGTAGGATTTGAACAACCAAAAATATGTACAAATTGCTAACAATTTTTTATACATCTTGAAATACATACCTATCAGCTGATCATCATTGGAATATATACAAATTTCTATTTATATAAGAATATATATATAACATATAATACTGCCAAGAAATTAATTTTCTTTTATATATATATATATATATATATATCATAGCTATAATTCATATTAAGTACAATATTAAGCTAAGTGACCATAAAGGCATCTCCAATGTATATGGTCTAAATGTGCTATAAAGTGAGAACCACAAATCTTAAAAAAATTGCTACAATGTATATAGTTTGAGCGGTCCTTAATATGGGCCCCACATTCTAATTAAAAATAAAAGATGGGCCACACATTCTAATTAAAAATAATTTTTCCTTCACGGCTCATGACTCAAACATCTCATGCAGAATATTTTTATTGGAAAGAGTAAAGATGTATAATTTTTTATTGCTTATGGCTAGGTCATAGCCACATGGGTACCCATAAGCTTATGGAAGTTTATGGTTTCTTCCACAATATATATGGTCAATTTTATGAGCTTACAGCTCCCTCTAAAGTCCACATTGTGATGCCCTAACGTCAGTGTAGAACGAAAGAATCATGCAAGTTAGTTGCATTAGAGCGTGGTCGTGTCGTGCCTCGATCGTGTCCAGAGTGCAGTAGTGCACTAGCTGATGAAGAGAGAAAAAAAGAGAGAATCCCTGTGAGCAGACGGCTGGCAGCAAAAATGTGGCTCAGAATTGAAGCAAAAGCACAATGTGGGATAAGATCTGATAAAACGAGTGAGATGAGGACCTCAGATCACTAATGCTCCAGAGCTTACAGGTACAGACTGCATGTGCTCGATCCTACTTCAGAGGAGAGAAATGTGAACGGATCTATATATAGAACGAATTTCTTGTCCACAAAACCGGCAAACAACTTACACACATGACATGACTGCATGGATTTGAGATCCTTTGACGTGCATCGAGCTTCCTAATCTAACTAACATTAGAGAACAGTCGGTGGATCCTGCTGAGATCCGATGGCGCGAACCATTTTTTCGCTACACGTTGGTCGGATCCCACTTTAATTTGTAACGATCAGAAGTGAATTGAAGCTTCGTAGTAGTTGAGGTAGGCTTTGGCTTCGTATTACCATTGGATCCCTATAAAAGTCTCACCCTAAAATTATCTTTACTTGATTGTTTAGTCACGTGTCTCGACATATAAGCCATTAGATAAAATAGCTCAATCAATCATCACTACCACAAAAACGTACATTAGTGACGGATCATAACATAAATTAGTGACGGGCATATATCCCCCGTCACCCTTATCGTGTCAGTAAAGTCCTATCATTAATGTCGTGTAAATACCCGTCACTAAAGGGTCGCTCCAGTTCCCCTCCACAGCCGGCATGCCCCCTTTAGTGACGGGAAGGATTTTACACCCGTCACTAATGTGCTCGTTACTAACTAGTGATTATTATCACTTGTCACTAATAATATGATCATTTTTAAAAAAATAATAAAATTTTAGGCTACATCCTGAATCACAGCTAGGATTTGGAAGCTAACATATGCAACATCCAAAGCACATCACAGATAATTTATCACAGAGGATTCATTACCAAATCAGTATCACATACATTAACTGCATACTCGTTATCTCAAAGAAAATGGCTACAAACAAAATTATTTCATGGCTTCTGAATAGCGAATAGCTAACCTATAGCGATATATAGTGCTTGGATAATATCCTATCACTATCCAAGATTTCACCACCACCACCATGGATAGCTTCAACAAAAGCCCAGTGGGTAGTAGCCAGAACAACATGTGGTAGCGTCCAGTAAGGAGCACCACCGTAAATAGTCATGCCAACTTCAAGTGCGTTATCTCGAAGAAATTGCTAAGACCATCAATTATCTTTGTTGGGGGAATAGTTTTCCCTTGAACAGGGGCCAAATGACGTCAGCCTCCGACAGCCTTCGGCCCGGAGCCCAACACTGTCGAAGCCTGTATCTTCCCGAAGAAGCTGTTTCCAAGCCTCAAGGTTCACTTCAGAGCCTGTTAGGGCAAAGCCCTCGAGCCCCGTCGAAGCCCTCTGGAGCGAAGTCCCTCGGAGCCCTCCGGAGCGAAGCCCTCAAGATTCCTAGAAGATTGCCAGAAGTTCAGGCTAACTTCGAAGCCAGCCCCCGGACCTTGTTCGGAGTTAACCTTCGGGCTCTGTCCGGAGTTAGCCCCCCTTCGGAGCTCCTCAGAGCTAGTCTCCGAGACCCCAGTTCGGAGCCCAGTTCGGAGTATGCTTCGAAGCCCCCTTTGGTGTGTACTTCGAAGCCTTCTTCGCAGCCTCCGCCAGAAGAGCTCCGGCTCCTACTCCGAACCCAATAAATATCTACGCCTCGCTGCAGGGTAGAAGCCATACCGGGGGCCCCTCCGCCCCTGGTATGTCGTTTAGCTGGTCAAAGTATGACGTTGTCTGACACGTCTGTAAAGCTGTAAAGCACTTTTGTATAGTAGCTAGCTCCTTTTTTCCCCTTTTACCCCTATGAGCCTAGGGCTTATAGAGGGCATTTTGGTCTTTTCCTTAAGGCCTGCGTGCCTATAAAAGCAGGGCCAAGCCCTTGTAGCAAGACACCTCCTCCAGGGGGCCATGAGACCCTGGAGTTCACTTCTCCACACCAAGGCATACTATGCCAAATCCACCACAAACTGGACGTAGGGCTATTATCCCCTAGGGGAGGCCCGAACCAGTATAAATCCTTTCTCCCTCTGAGAGAACCCTTCGAGGTTCATTCTACACATCGTATACACACATACAAAACCTGTGTTGTAGCCTCGTTTCCTTTTAAAAATTCGAAGCCTTGCTTCATCTTATCAAAAACCCGAAGCCTTGCTTCGCCTTACTTAAAACCTGAAGCCTCGCTTCGCTTTACAAAATCCGGAGCATCCCTCCAAAGGCTACATAGCGCCTCCGGGCCCGTAGCAGTGGGCTTTGAGACTTCCGAGCGATGGCTCGGCAAGTCCGGGATTCCAGGCTCTGGCCTGATGCATCCCCGGGTCGAAGGTGGCCCAGGGTTGTAGGTGACCCAGAGTTGAAGGTGGCTCAGAGTCGAAGGTGGCTCAACTATCCCAGGTTCGGTGAATCCACACCAAATATCCTTTTCACTACAGTACCAAGCTCCAGAAGCCTTGCTTCGCTATCTAAACACACATTGAAGCCTCGCTTCGCGTGATGTGATCTAAGCTAAAAATTAAGCATGTCGAAGTCATGCTTCGCTTAAAAATCTGAGTGCGTTTCGGAGCCTTGCTCATGCACAACATCCAAATCCTAGCATGCCGAAGCATGCTTCGCTTAATTTGGCTACGCTGAAGCCTTGCTTCGCTCCAAATTAATGCGGTCGAAGCCCAAAAGAGGCCTTTGCTCAATACATTTCAAGCATCCGAAGCCACCAAAAAGGCGCACCCCTTCGCATTTTTATTGCCCGCACCAGCAACGGCTAAGTCCCTAGCTGCCACGAGCAAGGGGGGAAGCATGTATGCGAAGTGTGCGAATGTAATACGCAGTACGAGCGTGACAAGCTAAAACGTTCGAGGTCATCAAACAATGCGAAGAATGCAGACGAAGTATGCAAATACAATAAACTCCATTCATTGAATGATAATTGAGAAGTATGTTACAAATATGCTTCGAAAACAAAACTACGAGTAGTCTGTATCTAAGCCTAAGAAAAATCGAGTGCGAGACCCCAACCCTCACTTGCCTTTCTTTCGGCCAGGGCCCCCTCGGCTGGACGAAGCCTCGTCGGAGCCTGCTCTCCCACGTCCGGCTCGTCCAGGCTCCGAAGCCTGCAGACCTCGTCTTCCACTTTGCAGGTCGCTCCAAGACTACGAGGCAGGCGGTGCCGTGTCGAAGGCAGAGAAGTCTAAAGCTTCGTGGCCTGCTAAGACCGGTTGTGAAGGCAAAAATGAAGAACTCCGAAAGGACTCCGTCTTCATAATGGCTAGCAGATCCTGAGCTACTTCGGGGATGGCTTCGCCGTTAGGCCTCCTCGGAAGTTTAAACCGAGGGGGCCTTCGGACCTAGCTACTTCAAGGACCGCCCATAACTGGCGGAGTTCTTCAGAGTCCTCAAGTACTTCGAAGTCAACATTCGGAGACAGAGCCTGGGCAGGTATAAACCACCCCCGCATTCATATTAATAAACTGGTAAAGTTTTTACAAAGCCTACAACTAAGAATTACAAGGAGCCTAAGGAGATCTACACCTTCGGAGGCGGAGGTGTCGACGTCGAAGGCCGATTTGGCGAAGCAAGTGCTTTGACTCGGCGAAGGCGAAGGGCCTTCTGAAGCTCGAGGACTGCTTCACAGCCTTGGGCCTTCCAAGGCTCCTGAAGCCATCACCAGGCTCCGCGGACGTCTGTCGGAGGCGTCACCAAGTGTTGGCCCCCGAAGGCCACCGAGGTCGCGGAGGTTGCTGCTTCAAGGTGGTTGCACCCCGCGTCATGAAGAATTTGCAACACCCCTTGGCTCGCCACTCGGCCGGCCATCAGGGCGAAGCCCTTCATAGACTGCTCCGCCGACGAAGCCACCACCTTCAAGAATGCGGCGCGGTCCCCAATTGGATCCAGATCACCGAAGTTCGGAGCCCGACATTCGGTCCCTATTTGTTGTAGGACCTCGGTCAGGCTCAGAGTGGCTTTGTCGAGGTTGTCAACAACTAAGGTCTCAAGTGACTGAGCCCGTTGGCGGAGTTCGGAGTTCTCCTTCGCCTGCCGGGCTTCGGCGTCCTTCGCGGCTTTAAGCTCCGCGCGGAGCCTATCCATCTCTGCGGCCAAGGCTTCCTTAGCCTTGCCAGCCTCGGCCTTCGATGCCTCTGCCTCAGCCCTCGCCGTCTCGGCCTCGCCCCTCACCGCATCGGCTGAAGCCTCGGCCCGCCTTCGCTTCTTGGCTTCCACCGAGACTTCGCGTCGGAGGGCCTCCTTCTCCTCTGCTAGGCGTGTCATTCGCATGTCCGCAGAAGTCGAAGCTGCTGCGTTCAATGTGAAGGTCTGAAAGAATTCAAGAAATCATAAGTGTTGATCGAAGACTAAAGTTTAACTCGAAGGCTGTGTAGAACTTCGCTCACCTGTATAAGGGCTTCGTTCGCGTTGATGAAGAGTTCCATGGGGTTCGAGCAGCTGAGTTGAGCCACCAAGTCCCCTGCCTCTGCAGCTGCGCAGACCTCGCGGAAGCTGTTGATGGCCGCCTCAGTCAAAGCCCTCTTCGGCCGAAGAGGCTCGACAATATCCTCCGCCGCAACCGCCTACGCAGGCTTCGGCATGGCGGGCTTAGCTCCACCACATCAACGTCCTCGTCGCTTTGAGGGTCCCCTTCGCCACGGCCGCTGCCTCCGTCTGATTCAGACAAGGAGCTGTCGAACTCCGAGCTGCTGCTGCTGCTGTCGGAGGCCTCTGCTGGCTTCGGCGCGGTAGACCTCGCACCGACGTCGTCCTCTACTGGCTTCGCCACGGTGGGCCTTGCACCGGCATCCTCCTCTACAAAAAAGTATAAGTCAAAATCCGCGTATTGAAGAGAAGTATGTTTGAAGTGTTTACCTTCGTCAGAGTTTTCTTCGAAGGCGGAGGGGTCAATGTGTGCCCCCCAATCCTTCTCAATAGCTAGAGAAGGCGCGGCGGCCTTCACGCTCGAAGTCGTCACTGTCGAAGCCCCCTTCGCTACCTTCTTGGTAGCCGAAGCACTTGTTGGCTCTGCCGCTGCCTCCTCCAGAGCAGGAGCTTCGGTCGCGGGCTCCTCCAGCCTAGCCCTCGAAGTTTCGGGCTCATCGTCATCCCCTCTCTTCCTCTTGGCTCCGGCCGTCGAAGCTGCGAGGTGGGAGAAGTACGGCAGGGCAGGGACCTCTTCATAGCCAAGCAAGGTCCACACCTTGTTCCAGTGCTCCCAGGACCCCACCGAAGCTAGCCGTTGAGCTTGCTCCTCCGGTGTCGGAGCCCCAACAACACGCTCCGCCGCCGCGATGGCCTCCTCCGGAGTCCTCACTTCAAGATGAGCTTCATAAAGATTCAAGTCAGAATGAAGTTTTTGCGAAGTATGAAAGTGGAAAGATTTTGAAGTCTTACAGAGGCGTTCGAAGGCCAACTCGTTTAGACCCCCTCGGCCCAAAGCTTGGAAGAGGCCCTCTGGCCAAGAGCGCGCTAGGGGGCTGAGCCGGAGGGTGATGAACTCCTCCGCGAGGTCCCTCATACTCATCTTCGCGGCAACCCTCCGAAGGAGCGAGATCCTCGAGCGAAGGGTGTCCGGGCTGGTCTTCGCCACCCCTTCGCGCCGGTATGAGATGA
Source organism: Zizania palustris (assembly GCA_019279435.1). Classification (NCBI taxonomy): domain Eukaryota; kingdom Viridiplantae; phylum Streptophyta; class Magnoliopsida; order Poales; family Poaceae; genus Zizania; species Zizania palustris. The sequence goes on from JAAALK010000283.1 coordinate 59,569,943, forward strand.
GGGCATTGGTACTCCGAAGGGGAGAGTTCGCGCCGACGGAGGCATAGAACCACTCTTGATCCCACTTTGAGTACCATTTGCTGTTGACCGCCCTCGCCGGGAAGGCGTCTTAGAACTCCCTCTAAAGCTGGAAGTTTGCGCTGCCGAAGGCCAAAGCCCTCTTGACGCGGTCTGTGCCCTCCCTCGGCTTCGGCTGGCAGTTGGCATCGTGAAGGGCGATGAAGACATCAGCACGACCCTCGCAACCTTCAGCCCTCATGGCCCATTCAAAGACAGCAAGCCTCGCCACGGCATTGGGCGAAAGCTGAGGAAGCTCGAGGTTGTAAGCCTTGAGGACTTCGCTCAGCATCCCCACTGTCGGCAGTCCGAGACCGGCTTCGAAGAAGGCTTCGAACACTACCACTTCGTCGGCCCGAGGCCTCGGTATGGCCTCCGACTTATCTGGGACTCTGAGTTGGATCTTCGCTGCAATCCTCCCTTCGCAGACCCTCTGGACAGATTCCTATGTGGAGATCGAGGCCCTCATCTCCAGCGTTTGCTCAAATTTGTCGGATGGAGTCCGAAGGTCCCTCGGCCCCAGCCGCCTCGGTGCAGGCTTCGCTGCCGCAGCCGTCGCTGCCTGCAGCTGGGTGGAGTTCGATCTCGGGCCCAAGGCCAAGGCCTTCGAAGCTACCTTCTTCGCCATTTTTGTGGGACTTCGGCGTGAGGGGCTAAAGCTAGTGAGGGGTGCTTCACGCGAAATCAAGGAGGAGAAGAGAGCGAAGGATGCAAGGCGCTGAGAAGAAAGCAAATGAGAGCGTGCCGAAGCCGCGCGCGGTAAACCCCTATTTATAGGCGGTAAGAAATCCAGCGGTTCGTAGGCCGAACCCACTGGAAGGTGGGCCTCCAGCGAAGGCGAAGCGGCCCAGCGCGGGGTAACAGTCAATTTTCTAGCCGTTGCGGGCCAGTTGATCTCCCCAAGGTCATTCTGACTGCTAACGCATGCAGTTATTACCTGCGGTTTTCCGAAGTCACCTTCGGTCCAAGCTCCGAAGGCATGTTCTCTCTAAAGTTGTAATTTTTGGGTCATTTGTCCCAAGGGCGCACGCACCCCTTCGTTTCGAAGGCCTGCACATGAGGGGCTACTGTTGGGGGAATAGTTTTCCCTTGAATAGGGGCCAAATGACGTCAGCCTCCAACAGCCTTCGGCCCGGAGCCCAACACTGTTGAAGCCTGTATCTTCCCGAAGAAGCTGTTTCCAAGCCTCAAGGTTCACTTCGGAGCCTGTTAGGGCGAAGCCCTCGAGCCCCGTCGAAGCCCTCTGGTGCGAAGTCCCTCGGAGCCCTCCGGAGCAAAGCCCTCAAGATTCTTAGAAGATTGCCAGAAGTTCAGGCTAACTTCGAAGCCAGCCCCTGGACCTTGTTCGGAGTTAACCTTCGGGCTCTATCCGGAGTTAGCCCCCCTTCGGAGCTCCTCAGAGCTAGTCTCCGAGACCCCAGTTCAGAGTATGCTTCGAAGCCCCCTTCGGTGTGTACTTCGAAGCCTCCTTCGCAGCCTCCGCCAGAAGAGCTCCGGCCCCTACTCTGAACCCAAGAAATATCTACGCCTCGCTGCAGGGTACAAGCCATACTGGGGGCCCCTCCGCCCTTGGTATGTCGTTTAGCTGGTCAAAGTATGATGTTGTCTGACACGTCTGTAAAGCTGTAAAGCACTTTTGTACAGTAGCTAAATCCTTTTTCCCCTTTTACCCCTATGAGCCTAGGGCTTATAGAGGGCATTTTGGTCTTTTCCTTAAGGCCTGCGTGCCTATAAAAGCAGGGCCAAGCCCTTGTAGCAGGACACCTCCTCAAGGGGGCCATGAGACCTTGGAGTTCACTTCTCCACACCAAGGCATACCATGCCAAATCCACCACAAACTAGACGTAGGGCTATTATCCCTTAGGGGAGGCCCGAACCAGTATAAATCCTTTCTCTCTCTGAGAGAACCCTTCGAGGTTCATTCTACACATCGTATACACACATACAAAACCTATGCTGTAGCTAACACAATTGCTACAACAATCTTGGAAAAATTGGCTAAAAACAGTAGGACAATTTACCCTGTAATAGTAAAATGAAAACAAAGTTAGCAATGACCGACGGTGCTTTCAGATAGGGAAGAGGAGGAAGATGACGACCTTAGGAGGAGGACGAGGAGGATGCAACCAAGGTGGCGGCGAGTAGGCTAGCCACGAGCGCCGACGGTACATGTGCTTAGGAGCGGCGAAGAGCATGGCGAAGGTGACGGCGAAGGCAGGAGTTCCGACCATGAGCGACGACGGTACATGTGGCTAGGAGTGGCGAAGAGAACGACAAAGGTGACGACGGCGGTGGGAGTTAGGGTTAGGGTTGGGAGAAATGAAAGAATGATGATTCACTTCGGTTAAGCATATTTATAGGCGGGAGAAGTCATTAGTGACGAGTATAGCTAAAACATGTCACTGATGATGATGTAGGAGAGTCTCACGGGTATAGATCAACCTTTAGTGATAGTTTATTATTATATCCCGTCACTAATGCTATGGTCATTTTGAAAGAAATAATAGTTTTTAGGCTGCAACCTGAATGAAGCTAGGATTTGATGGTCGTTGGGGTCTTATCATAACCAAAGTTAGTGTAGAATTTTATCATAACAGTCAATGGAGCTTGTCCCATTGTTATTACCAAATAGTCCCCTTGTGTTAGGCCACCTCTTCAGGTAAATTCAGTCCACCCTTTCTAGAGGCATATCGTATCGCCGCCCCCACAGCTCACAACCTCAACCTTAGTGGTGCACTCATCTCTTGTCATTATTTTGAGGGTGTCGCTAGAACGAATGTTATTAACCTCATAAAATCTTTTTGATAAATACTACAACAGTAACATATGTGCTTTAGTTTGTTAACACATGAATAAACAGGACATGCAATGTACAAAAAACTATAAACCTGGTGACGCCCGCCGTGAACTAGATGATTGATATTTATTAAACAACTATCAGAAACATAGGTTGGTACTTGTACATCGTTTGGAATCCTTGCCATACCCCAATTCACAAATTTCGGATAAATGATTTTATAAACTAAAATTTAATAATAAGAATTAAGAGAATATTGAGAGTGCAACCGACGAAGGCGACGGAGCGACAAGAGCACGACAAAGGCGATGGTGGCGGCACAGGGAGTATAGGGTTAGGGTTGTGTGAAATTAAAGCGTGACGATTCAATTCCGGTGCCCTGCCTATTTATTAGTGGGAATCATCAATGACGGGTGAGAAATCCCGCCATGGTTTCCTATAGCTCTGGTAGGTCTCTTGCCTCTCTCCCCTCCCTGCCTCCATGGGAGGGACTTCCCTTCCCCTGCTTGAGATCGAGTAAGACCCTGCTCTTGCACACTTGGCTTCTTCTTTCTTATTGGGATTTCTCGGGAGGTCGAGCTTTTCAACGTCAAGTCCTTGATCATTTTGGCTCCGTTGTACACCATCCCTCTTCCTTGTCGGAGGGTTCTTTCTTCCTTATTGCCATTTTTGGGCACTTCACTATCAGACTGACTGAATCCTCGGTTAGCTTGGTGCTTCATGCCTGTCTCGGGGGGACTCCGGCGGGTTTCCATGTTCAATTCCAACATGACAGACACTTTAAGATTTCGGTTGCTTCTAAACATGTTGGTTTCTTCATTTGCAACCATAATTGTTTCATCTCCGACTCTTTCGACATCTATTTCCACCTCTGGAGAGATGGGGGAGCTAATTGGCCAGTTGAAAGAGTGTGTTGGGAGCAGGAAGAACTCTCCAGCTGGTCCTCTGCCCGCTGCCAGGGACGCACTAAGCTTGCTCCCCGCTTGTCCAAGAAGAAGGTATCCTTTGCCAAAGCCACTGTTGTGATCGACTTTCGCTCTAGCGACCCTGCTTCCTCCATCTTTTCTCATAAGTGTTTGTACCTCATTGGTCTAGGAATTTTCAAATTAGGAGGTATTTTGAGAGGGATTGGCTGGTCTGTTATGGTCCCTTCTAGGTGGGGGATCATCTAATCTGTTTCATCAAGCATTATGAGGCCAGTAATCATAGGAACTCTCTTGCTGCTCACATTGGGTGGATTATGTTCCTGGATTTTCCACTGGATTTCAAGGAAGCTAACTTCCTAGAGCAAGTAGTGGTTCTTTTGGCAAATTGCTTTATTGGTACTCAGAGGACTCTAGCTTCTCCAGGGTGCTCTTGAAGGTGATGTTTGATAACACTCTGGACATACCTAGGAGCATCATTGTCAAAACTTGCCACACATTGGATGGGAAGGGTGGTCTTGGACCTTTCCTATTTACATTCTCAGTAATGAGCTAGTTGATATCTTCCTTTCCTATCCTCTCAAGGGCGTCTCACACTTGTTCAGATAGTTCTTTCGGCAACCCCCACTTACCATCTCTCCGTGCTCCAAGCAACAAAATGGGTGATACGAAAAATTGACAAGCTTCAACGTGCTTTCTTATGGAAAGGCACAAACGAAGTCAATGGTGGTCATTTCCTTGTTAGATGGTCTTCGGTGTGCACCCCGAAATATCTCGGGGGACTTGGAGTGCTAGACCTCAGTCTGTTTGGTCGAGCGTTGCACCTCCGCTGGCCTTGGAAGGCTGCTTCAGACCCCCTTCACATTTGGAAAGGCTTTTCGTTCCCTTTGGACAACATGGATAAGGATTTGTTTGATGCCTCAGTTGAAATCTTCATTGGAAAAGGGGACCATTTCAGTTTCTGGAACTCTCGCTGGCTCAATGGCCATGCTCCAAAAGACTTGGCTCCTAGTCTCTATCGTCTTACATTTCGGAAATACAGGTCAGTTGAGAAAGAGCTCTCCAATAACAATTGGATTAGGAGCATTCGTCATCTTCATGACCACTCCCACATGACGGAATTCATCTCTTTGGGGCTTAATTTCCAACTTCCATCGGGATCCCATGGAATCAAATAGAGTTCGATGGAAGTGGACAACAAACGGATCCTACACGGTGAAATCGGCTTACATCGCCCAACTAGCTGGCTTCACTCACCCTTCTTGGCCATCGACCAGTTGGAGAGCGAGTGCGGAAGGAAAGTGTCATTTTTTTGCTTGGTTGACCATTAACCAGAGGATTCTAACTGCTGACAATCTTTCTAAACGAGGGTGGCCATGTAGACACTTTTGCATCTTTTGTGACCAGGAGGTTGAAACTGTTGTCCATATCCTTTTTAATTGCTCCTTTGCAAAGGAGGTTTGGCTCCTCGTCTCTGTGTGGCAAGCCTCCCCAAGCCTTTTTCCTTCCTCACCGGTGACCTCAATGGCGGACCACTGACGGCTCCTCACGAATGTTATCCACAAAAATCAGCGACGTGCTTTTAATGGTGCCTTCATCTATGTTATATGGAATATTTGGAAAGAACGTAATCGACGTATCTTTCAAAGCTCCTCGTTCTCGGCCCTTCAAGTCTTTCACCAGGTTGTACAAGATGTTTCAACTTGGCTTCAGGTTCATGCTGCAGAGTTTCTCTAGTACTTGTGTTGTAATAGAGTCTGTTTCTCTCCTTTCTTTTCCCTAATCCCTTTTCTTTTTCCGTTGTTGTTCCCCGCGTTTCCGCTTCCTTTGGAGTGCCCTTGCGGCTGCTCCCTTCTTGTACCTTCTTCCTCTTTTTAATACAAGGGCAGATCTCATGCCTCCTTTCAAAAAAAAATATCTTCATAGCTAATGAAGACAACCTTCCTCCAGAGGGTGGAAACCCTCATCCATTCAATGGGCAAATCTTTCATGGAGAGCCAGCTTGGGTCCAACAGTTGATTGATGATCAGGGATTTAATCAAAATGAAAATTTTTTAATGTCCCACCTCAGGCTGCTCCTCAGGCTCCGGGCGGTTTAGTTGATGCGAATCAATGGGATCCATGGCCAAAGGTCCAGATTCCGGCACCTCCACTCGTACAACCCGTTCAGAATCAGGAGAAGTTAAGTGTGGCCAGCTCATCTATTTCTAACCCTAATCTCAATAAGTTGGTGTCCAGATCGAGCTCTTCACTCCAAGCTATACCTCAAGTCTCTGCTTCTGATGAGGACACTCAGGCCATACCTGTTGTGGCCCCTTTGCTTGGCGAGCTAACAATGCAACAATCTTCCCTTGGAGCCTCTCCTACAGGGCCTAAATCTAGACAAATCTCAATTGTCTACAAGCATCGACGTGGGGTTAAGCTTTCTGAAATCTTAGAGGTGGAGGCTACTAATGTTGAGGTGGAGACTAGCAAGAAAATTTCAACTCATGTTTCTTCTGCTAGGCTCTGTCGCAGTGTTCATATTCAGAACAAGTTGCAGGGCTTCAGGAAGTTGGAGGCTTCATGCCAAATAGTTGTTGAGCCTATGCACAGGGATTCTCCTACTCCCGTTGTAAGCAAGGGTAAGGAAATCATGCTCCCTCCCCTTCCTACCCTGTAGGATTTCATCAACTGCTTTAAGAGGGGTCTGGTCATTGCCCCTATGACTGTGGAGTAGATCCAGCATACTGCTACCCGCATATGTGGTGTAGTTGCAGACCAAGTGGAGGAGGGTAAGCTCTCCACCAACACTCATTCTGCAATAGTTGTTACCCAAGTCGGTAATGATGCGAATATGGTAAGCAAGGAGAATTAGTCGCTACTTGGCACCCTCCTTTATGCTTGTGGTTGCCACCTCCAGTAGATCAACCTACTTAGTAATCTGCTACTTGTTTTCTCCCGAATGTTGGGGGACTTTTGTAAGCAACCGTTTTGTAGATTCTATGTTGGTAACTTGTTCTACTCCGGCATTTATTTTCACCTGCTTTTATGGTTCTTGTTCGGGTTTCTGGACCTAGGAATTTATGATTCATGGGACTTTGCTCTGGGTTCATTCCCTATTGCATTTAATACTTCGGATGGGAAAGTCCATTAGGTGGCATATCCTGAATTAGAACGTCCAAGGTCTCAACTCCTCTGGTAAATGACGGGCAGTTAAGTCTTTCCTTCTAGAAAATTCGTACTTCATTTACTATATCCAGGAGACCAAATTAACCTCAATTGATCACTCCATCATAAGGAGTCTAGCCCCCAAAAGATTCGACAAATTTGCTTATTCCATCGCTAGAGGTGCTTCTCGAGGAATTGTAGTGGGATGGAATGGTTCCCGGTTTTTGGGTCAAGTTGTATCCTCCGAACACTACCACCTAACAATTAATTTTACGTCGCTCTTCAATGGACAATCCTGGTTCTTTTCAACAGTTTATGGTCCTTGCTAGGAACCTGATCATAGTCATTTCATCAACTGGTTATCTAATCTATACATAGCTCCTCGGGATAATTGGATGTTTCTTTGAGATTTCAACTTCTATCGTCACCCCCACAATAGAAGCAAGCCTATCGCAAATTTTTCAGACATGAACTTATTCAACTCTTGTATCAGTAGTCAAGGTTTGCTTGAGATTCTGATTTCTGGTCCGCGTTACACATGGAGCAACATGCAATCAGACCCCCTTTTGGTGCAGCTAGATTGCTGTCTAAGATCACCTAATTATATTTCCCAATATCCATGGACACAATTCACCACAATGGATCAGTTCACTTCGGACCATGTTCCTTGCAACATCATAATTGGCACAAATATGCAGTGCTCTCATGTGTTCCGCTTTGAGAACTTTTGGACCTCTTTCTGGGATTTTTCTTCTTCAGTTTCGCAATGCTGGGGGGCCTTTGCTCGTTCCTCGGATCCGACTAAGGATATCTCTATGAAAATGGCTAGGCTACAACACTTTTTTAGCTGGTGGAGAATACGTCTCAATGTTCTTGACCAGTATTTGAAAGCTTCTCGTGTGGTGCTTCTCCTATTAGATGCCACGGAAGACCATAGGCCCCCCAGTATTCTGGAATCTAACCTAAGGTTGATCCTCAAGAAGCATATTTCTTCTATTCTTCAGCTAGAGAAAACATATTGGAAGCAAAGGTATACCATCCGGTGGACGCGGCTAGGAGATGAAAACACGAAATTCTTCCACGCTGCAGCAACAAATTGTTTAAGGCATAACACCATCTCCTCGGTGACTCTTCCTAATGGTAATTCTATTCAGTCTTAGGAGGATAAGGCAGAGGTTTTCTTGGATTCGTTTCTCTCTAGAATGGGATTCTCTTCAAACCCTCCTATGGTCTTTAATCTGCTTAATCTCATTTCACAGTTACCTAGCTTGGCTCAACTGGTTTCTCCTCTCTCCTCAAATGAGATTGATTCTGTTATTCACTTAATGCCATGCAGCAAGGCCCTAGGGCCAGATGGTTTTAATGGTATTTTCTATAGGTCATGTTGGCCAATTATTAAACAAGACTTCTATAGACTCTGTGAGGCTTTTTATTGACCTCAAACCGGTTAACAATTCCTATATCATATTGGTCCCGAAATGTGATAGTCCTAACTCGGTAAATGACTACAGACCGATCTCTCTGGTCAACTCGGTAATAAAAATCACCACTAAACTTTTGGCTAGCCGTCTTCAACCGTTAATGCCATGGATTATTCATAAGAATTAATGTGGGTTTATAAAGGGTCGCTCAATTCAGGATTGTCTTGCATGGACTTTTGATTTCACGCATCAAATTGGACTTTGAGAAGGCGTTTGATACAATAGAGCACTCTACTATCCTTTTGTTGCTCTATCATTTGAGATTCCCTAACCGTTGGCTTCTTTGGATTTCTAATATCTTTTAATCTGCAAACACAATGGTTCTGCTTAATGGCCACATAGAGAAATTCTTTGATTGCAAACGTGTGGTGCGACAAGGTGACCCCCTGTCCCCCTTTTGTTTGTCATTGCTAGAGAATTACTGCAGTATATCCTTAATGGTATGGCATCAAGTGGTGTTATCACAACCCCAATCTGCCATCACTCAGAGGATTTCCCGGTTATTCAGTATGTTGATGACACAATGATCTTTCTTAAGACCTCGCAGTGTAATATGTTTGCCCTCAAATCCATTTTGAACTCATTATCTTTATCAATAGGTCTGAAAATTAACTTTCAGAAATCTTGCCTCATACCTATCAATGTTGGCAATGGTGATGCTGAGATCCTAGCTTATACCTTTGGCTGCTCCCTTGGTAAATTTCTCATTCCATGCCTTGGTCTTCCTTTGGGACTCAAAAGACCAAAGTTCCAAGATTTCATCTCCCTCATCTCTAAGGTAGAGTGTCGTCTTGCTGCAACCTCCTACTGGTTATCTTTAGCACGCAAGGTGGTGGTGGTAAATTTGTTGCTCTCAGCTCTTCCTACATACAACATGTGTATGTTTCGGCTCCGCACCAAAGTGATTCAGTATATTGACAAAGCATGCAGGCATTGTCTGTGGAAAGGTTAGACCGCACTCACTACTAAATCACCTCTCATTGCCTGGTCTAAAGTTTTCATGCCAAAGAAACAAGAAGGACTAGGAGTTATTAATCTCAAGGGGTAGAACACTACACTTCTCATGAAGCATCTGGACAAATTTTACAACAAATGTGGCATCCCCTGGGTGGACCTAATTTGGTCCTCTTACTACTCCTCGGGTGCACTCCCCAGCTCATTTTGTAGAAGAGGATCACCTTGGTGGTCTGAGGTGATCAAACTACAACTGTTATTCCTTGCCATTGCTAAGCCCTCAGTTGGGGATGGATCGATGATCTCCCTGTGGTCCGATTTGTGGTCGTCCCAACCGCTCAAGTTTATTTTTCCTAGTCTCTTCTCATTTGCGAAGAACAAAAGATATCTTTGGCCAAGTTCCTACTCCACCTAGACTGTAGGCGTCAATTCTTCCTTCCCCTCTCTCTCCAGAAGCCTTCTTTGAACTTCGGCAACTCCATGTTTTGCTGCTTCAGACTGTAGTTGACCCGGCCTCCAATGACTCCTGGAGTTACATCTGGGGCTCCACGGTTTTCATCTCTCAAAAGCTTTATAGGTGTTTGCTCGTGGCCACTTCTAGTCACCCGGTTTTCACATGGCTCTGGAAGTCTCAATGTGCCAACAAGATTAGAATCTTCTTCTAGCTACTGCTGCATGACAAACTTAATTCTAAGGAGCTCCTTCGGAGAAAACATTTACTTCCGGCAGACTCAAGTGATTGTTGCTCCTTTTGCCAAGATGGATCAACCGAATTGTCGATGCATTTTCTCTTCCTCTATAGATTCAGTTCTACTTGCTGGAATTGCCTCAATATCACCTGGAACAATCTTGGCTCGGCTAAGGACATGCATGCAGCCTACCATGGCATCCCCCACTGGCCATTCATCCTAGAGGTTATTCTTGTGGGCTCCTAGACCCTGTGGCTGCATCGCAACAATTGTGTCTTTCGACAACAGTGGCCATCAGTTGATGTTTGGCTTGCTTCCTTTTGGGCAGAGCTTTCCCTTCAACGCACAAGATTTAGACCGAGTGTCAAACTATCTCTTGATACATGGGTTCACAGTCTGTAATCTTTCCTATTTTAAATCCTTCTATCCTCTTGTCCTTTGGACTATTCTCGTGTTTCTCTTTATGTATTCTTCTAGTCTATTACAATATATAACCTCAGTAGGAATCTCTCCTACTGGTTATTCTCAAAAAAAAATCATGCAAATATCTACTATTTCCTATGTTTGTTGTACAATACTCAGAGGCACTAGTGCTCCTAATTAAGCCACTCCATTGTCCGATCAAGATGTATTTTTTATTCTAAACTAGTTTAAATTTAATCGTATATTTTAACCTTTTCCTTTATGTAAACCTATCGATTAGCTTATTACTTTAGTCTTTCATAGTGTATTCATAAGGACAAAGTGAGATCAGTCTTGAGCTACACCATATCTCTCTAGGTCTTCTTTATATATTGTTCCACATAGTTGCTTGACTCTGACCACTTTGTTTCCTTATGGCAGTCATGATATTTGTACTAGTCAAAACACAATAGATTAAGCACACTTGAAATAAAATTTCTCTATTCCAAAAGAAGCCTAACACTATTAAAAGACACATGCACAAATGCCAATTTATATTCATTTAGATCCTACAAACTCAGCACCAGTACTACTACCATTATCTTTTTTTATGCAGTAGAGATTATAGAGAAAAGAGCCACATAGCTATAGCTTCTTCATCACTCATGCCACGCCCTATTATTTTTCATAAAAATCAATACGAGAGGTGATAACATTTGTAAGAACTAAGGGATATGGCAACGAGTCTAAAACCCATTGGTTTTACGAAAACCCGTCCACGAAGCAAACTCATGAAACATGTGTAAGCTCGAACCTGTGAAACTCGTGGGTTCAAAACTAAACCCAAACCTAAATCCATTAGATACCCGAAACCCAATGGATAAACCATGGGTTCAATTTATATTTTACATAAATTAAATTATAACATAAATATAATTAAAAATCTATAATAAATAGGATATTATCGTATTATCAATACACAATTTGAAATGATGAAATCACTCAACATAAAAGTTCACAAATCACACAACTACTCAAGTCTCAACATAACAATTTCTAATACAACAACACCAAAGTAAATATAATTAATAGGGTAAACCCGTGGAAACCTACGGGTTTAAATCTAAACTCGTACCTAACCCAAAAATAAATGGGTACCCAAACCAGTGAACCCACGGGCATAAAACTGAACCCAAATCTATACATGTCGGGTCAGGTACTCGTGGGTACCCGTACCCATACCCATACCCGTATGTAAAACTGTCATCCTTAGTAAGAACATCTCTAAGAGAAGCTCTAAATGATTCTCTACTCTAAAATTTAGGGATTAGATATAAGAAAGTAGCTTCAAGAGATACTTTAAAATACTCCCGAAAATAAAGTTATTCCCAAATTAGATCTTTCGTTCCTCGTTTATAGAAAATACAGATAACTCCCAATAAGTCTCCGCATGTACAAGATTATAGAGATTCTGTTGGTTGTTGATTTGATATACTAAAAATAGATTATAAGTATTTGATTTAGGAATTTTGTTGGAGAGAAATTTATTTACAGAGATTTGTATAAAAACGGATATGTAGCCTGTTTTTAAAAGCATCTCTATAGGTCCAGCAACTCTGCCAGAGATGCAAGCATGTATTGATTTTTTTTCCAAATAACTTAATGCACTCAGAGAACAGTTCATCTCCAAGTGAAGTTATAGAAAAAGATTAGCTTGTTCCAAGCTAGCTAGCTCTCCTCTGTAAGTCTAATATTCAAGCTGCCGTTTGTTCAAAGAATGCGGTTTCCTCTCAGCTGGCACCCATTACATACACAGACCTTAAAAGTTCAGGATTACAGAAAAGCAAGCTAAGCCTATCAAATCGCAATCAAGCCCATTAATCCTTACAAAAGTGAGCTAATCCCTTGTCTGAAACTAACACACCCTACTTTAATTTGCACTTTCCATCATCAGTCAACTGATATACCATTTTAACATAGCCCGTGAGACCGACGGCGGGGTTTTCGTGTCGGGGTTAAGACCTGTTTGTTTCAGATTGGGATTATTGGATGTATTTGGCTACTGAACATGATAAAGTGATTTTAGCGGTGCAGATTCTGCGGGGGGAAAATGCGCAGAAATTGTTTTGCTCCCAATGTAATGATGTTTAATTTCTTATTGGAGTGTTGTGTCAACCATCTCTTAATTAAATTTTCTTTATCAAACATTTGTAAAGGCAGCTTGGTCTCCCAAGTAATCTCTATGGAAGCTGTAAACCATTAGCACCACTTGTAAAGGCTTTGATATAGACTATCAACTTGGCTATTAAATTCCACTTGGAGCCCAATTGGCACAGTCATAAACATTTGCAGAAAATTCATATCATTCATGCCATGCATGTAGACAGAGCACTGTGTGTCAAGCTCTATGTAGTGGACTGTAAAAGGTCATTATGTAGAGGATGATACAACTCAAAGCAAGCATTAATAAGATCTTCCCTCTGCCCCTAGATGGAAGAAATTTCTCTTTCCATCAACTAAACCCCTTTATCCAACCTAACCTCAGTTTCTTTCAAGCAAGAACTTTTCATTCCTCTCACCATGGTTGCTAGGGAACGCCAAATAATCAAATAATTAATCAGGAATCCGTGACTTCTTTATTTTTAAACCGTGGGCGTCTACGGTGATTCTTTTTACTGTGAGTGACACACCGATGTTATATTTTTAAACAGAACACGTGGGTGTGTGGAACTACAAATATTTTTTTAAAAAAAAAAGAAGAAGAAATGAACAAATACTTTTGCCTTTAATTAGCCATTCCAATCGTGTTTGCTACCTAATTTTGTGACTAAAGTTTTGAAAGCAACATCCATATATATATTTCAGAGGACACAACTAACTTTTGCAAAAAGAAAAAAAAAGGAAAAAAATGGTCGTTGATTATTATTCATGTCGTAGTTAGCCTTAGTCCTTAGAGAACTTTTCGCGCGCATTTTTGTATTAATTATACGAAAGACGCACACATACTTATGTCAAGTGTCATACTAATTATTCCACTATTATGTTTGCCGGAGTTGACTGCATGCGTATACTACGTACATACGTACGTACACATACGAGACTTAATTGATCAATCAGATAAAAATATACTAATAAGGGATTGATTACGACGAAAAAAATATTAATGATACAATATAGGTAATAACCTTTATTAGTGACGGATATATCTCTGGTTATTTTTATTGTGTAAGTTAAGTTAAAATGGTCTATCACTAAAAAATATATTTTTTAAAAAAAATTCAAGCATAGCAGCGGAAGTTTGCAACATAACCATAAAGCAAACGCTCAGGCCTGCATTTTTGGATCGGGCTTTTTTTGTCTGGCCCAACATATGAACAGACGTGGGAACATACTTGCGGGTTGAATTTTTTATAAATAATATTTTTTGACGAAATTGAAACTGTACATACAGGCTTCAAAAATCTTTGTCGATATTTTGTCATTTGTCGATAAATCGATATCGAAGGCTCTGTCGACCGTTGAACAGTCGATAGAGGCCTTTCATGTTGTGCCCGCAGGCCGTGTGCACCCGTCGAATCTGTTTGTTTCGGTAGCTAGCTAGTCTAGTCTAGGTAGATGGTATTTTTCAGTTTTTGGATTCTAATTTATTTTTAAATTCTGTAGCTACTGATTTTTTACTATCTGAGTACAGAATCTCGACCATTTATTTCCGCATCAAATTTTAAAAGTATTCGCAGTCGTAAGAAATCAAAATAAACAGACCCTAAATATCAGAGATCTATTTTACAAATCCTGTGACGTGTAATTGCATTTGTTTCACCTAATCCTGGTCGTACAATCCTCTTACGGCAATTAAGTTGGGAACGGATCGAGGATGGGAAAACTACAATAATTGCATAAGCACTTTAAGATAGGTCTTGTTTGTTACATCTACTCGTATACATATTATACAATAGATCGATAAATTATCTCATATATATTACTTACTTGATATTTTGCAAACTCTGATTCCTCCATATATATATATACATATATATATATATACATATATATATATACACGTATACACACATGTACATATATGTATATATACATATACATATACATATATATACAAATGCTATCCTGTACCACAGGTGTAGCATAACTATTCTACCGAGAAATCTACTACTAAGAAAAAAGTAGTACTCAATTGCTATTATACTGAGAAAATCTACTATTAAAAGTAGTCGGGGTAGAATAACGCTACTGTATGTATATATATATAAGCAGGTAAGGTCAGCATAATATCAATCTCATCGAGTCAAACATATATAGACATATATCAACAATATAGCAATTAATCAAGCTTGTAATCCCATAGTAATTAAGCTCATGCATGCACATGTTCAATTCTTCCCTATAGAGCAGGGTAACATAAATGGGGCCGGCCACAGCTGCTAGCCTAGTGTTTGATATTTCTGGGAAGAAACTACTGCGGATGTAGACAGTGATATACACACATATATAGCCGCCAGTGTGAATGATAGATAAGGATGGATTACGGATCGAAACGAATTCGGATTGCACTATTTACTATATTTAATTTTATTTCGAATACGGATATGGATTTGGACGTTTTCGGATACGAATACAGAACGGGTATTTTAAATATGAATACATATTCGGATGTTTACTTGGTTTAACTCGAAATATTCATCATTTCACAAAATTTTCAAAAGTTCAAAGTGTCCAATATACCAAATTAGAATAATAATTAATAACAAGCAATAATACACAATAAACCATACACAAACTAAGTTTTCAAATAACGCTAGCTAAAATTCATATATGATAATTTTCTTGAAATATTTTAAAAATTTTATCATAGTATATACATATAATATTATAATATCACGTCAAGTCTCAAAATTTTTAGACTTTATTTGATTTTTTAGAATTAAAAAACCCTTAAACTCTAAATTACTGATAGGGTGTCGTAACATAGATTTTAAATTTTTTTTAAATTTAGTGGATAAGAACTAAAAATTGACACAAAATAGTGAATATGATTTTTTTTCTATAAATTTTAGTGAATTATTTTAGTTACTTGCAGTTAAAATTTCACATATTTAAATTTAAATCCTAGAAAAACAATTAATGAGTTAAAAATAGCAAATGGATCTAGAAAAATACAAAAAAATATAGAATGAGATATGTTGTATTTTGATTTATAAAAAAAGTGTAAATTTCAAACAAATATTTAACCGTCAAATTATTTTCAACCATAATCTATTCCTTCTCAAAACTCTAATTCCTCTCAAGAAAATCTCAAGTTTCTTAACATCATGTATGATAGCTTTCTTTAAATATTTTCAACATTTTATCGTGTTATTTACATATAATATTATAATACCATGACAATTCTCAAATTTTCATATTTTATTTGATTTCTTAGAATTAAAAACCCTTAAGCTCCACATTACTAATGGACTGTCATAATATAGATTTTTATAATTTCTTTTCATTTAGTGGATAAGAACTAAAAATGAAAACAAAATAGTGAATATGATTTTTCGATAAATTTTAATACATTATTTTAGGTACTTGCAGTACAAATTTCACATATTTTAATTCAAATCCTAGAAAAACAATTAATGACTTGAAAATAGCAAATGGATCTAGAAAAATACAAAACAATTTATATGGAATGATATATGTTATATTTTCCTTATAAAAAATTAAGTTCAAACAAAGATTTAACCATCAATTTATTTTTAATTATAACTTATTCCTTCTCAAAATTCTAATTCCTCTTTTGAGAATCTCAATTTTTTTAACATCTTATATGATAAATTTCTTTAAATATTTTAATAATTTTATCATAGTATCTATGTATAATATTATAACATCATGACAAGTCTCATATTTTTCAGACTTTATTTGATTTTGTTAGAATTAAAAACCCTTAAGCTCATCATTACCAATGGAGTGTCGTAACATAGATTTTTAAAATTTCTTTAAATTTATTGGATAAGAACTAAAAATAGACACAAAATAGTGAATATGGTTTTTATCTAAATTTTAGTGCATTATTTTAGGTACTTGCATTTCAAATTTCACGTATTTTAATTTAAAATCCTAGAACACAATTAATGAGTTAAAAATAACAAATGTATCTAAAAAAATACAAAAAATTATCATATGGAATGATATACGTTATATTTTTATTATAAAAAAGTTTTAAGTTCAAATAAAGATTTAACCATCAATTTATTTTTAACCATAACCTATTCCTTCTAAAAACTCTAATTCCTCTCAACAGAATCTCAAGTTTCTCGACATCATGTATTATACATTTCTTGAAACATTTGTAAAATTTTATCTTAGTATCTACGTATAATATTATAACACCACGACAAGCCTTATATTTTTCAGACTTTATTTGATTTTTTTAGAATTAAAAAATCCTTAAACTCCACATTACTGATAGATGTTGTAACATAGATTTTTTAAAATTTATTTAAATTTATTGTATATGAACTAAAAATGGATACAAAATAGTGAATATGATTTTCCATAAATTTTAGTGCATTATTTTAGGTACTTGCAGTTTAAATTTCACATATTTCAATTTAAATTCTAGAAACACAATTAATGAGTTAAAAATAGCAAATGGATCTATAAAAATATAAAAATTAATATAATATAAGTTATGATATATTTAGAGTAGAAAAATTTTCAAGATCAAACAAAGTTACAAATATCTTACTTCCTTGTATTGCTAGAAAATCCTCACTAACTTAAGTATTTAATAATTATATAAAAAATAAAAAATGCATATTAATATTCACTAAATTAAGTATTCCATAATTATATAAATAATTAATAAATCATTAATATAGTGATGTCATATCATCATGAGTCCAAGTTTAATCTGTGTGAAATCCTAAAACAAATACGGATGTATCCATTTTCATATTCACATTCAGCAGAAATTTGGATATCAGTTTCCATATCCACATTTGTAAAACAAATTCGGATTTTTTCGAATGTCATCCATATTTAATTCGGATACAAATACGAATATTCATATTTACATTTATTCAAACACAAATATGAATAATTCGGATATTTTGACATCCATATCCATCCCTAATGATAGATCACTACCAAAAAATATTAGTGACGGATTATAACAGTCATTAGTAATGGACATCGTACCCTCACTTTTATCTCATCAATAATGACATATCATTAGTGATGGGTCTAGATACTCACACGTCACTAAAAGTAGGTCTTTAGTGACGGGTCTCAATTTTGCCCATTACTAAAGATCATTTTAGAATTTGACAACTCATTAGTAACGGATATCATTGAGACATGTCACTAAAGGTAGGTCTTTAACGATTGTAAATACACTCGTCACTAAACGTATATTAGTGACGTGCGTCTTTTATTCGTCACTAAAGATTATTTATGTGTTAGTGGATGTGCATGCATCTCATGGTGCAGTGCTAGCGATGTCTGCACGCTAGGGTCACTAAATGGTCTAGATTTTACATCTAGATTATATTGTGAGAATAAGTAGATTGTATAATTTAGAAATGAACTAACCTCCAAAAGTTAAGAAACATCATCTTCTCTAGATTCTATCAGTTACATATTTAAATTATCTAGTTACTAAGAATCTCTCCGGCTGTTAGCTAGAAACTAAAACAAACATGCCTACTTTATTCAGCTGACAAAACAACGTGGGAATTACATGTTATCTTTCAACTCCTACATGAATTAGAAATAAAATTTCAGCAAGTGGCGAGAAAAAGACCAAAGAGAAAGGTGGTAGTAACTCTGCTCCCGGTGTAGTTGAAGGTTCAGGTGAAAATAAAGTAATTAATCACATAGAGACATAATGGAAATCAGACCTAGCTCTAGAACTCTCTCTTTTTTAGGGATAACGCATCAATGGTTATGGTGTTCTGTTGATCTTCCTAATCAAGCATATTTCTACATTGAATGAGTGATATGGGCTTATAGTACGTCATGATCTATGACTATGCTAAGTAATTTTGTCTGTAAAGTATATATCAACACTACAACAAAACAGAACATTTTCGTCGGCCAATTTAACTTCCGTCGGTTTTTGGGCAAGCCGACGGAAGTTAAATAACTTCCGTCGGCCTCCAGAGGCCGACGGAAGTTAACTTAACTTCTGTCGGCTTCTTACAGAGGCCGACGGAAGTTAGCTGGTTTCGGCCACGGTGGCAGAAAGGCTAACTTCCGTCGGCTAGGGCCAAAGCCGACGGAAGTTAGCCGCCCCTCTGCTGACGTGGCAGAATTCGGCGCTAACTTCCGTCGGCCAAGCCGACGGAAGTTAGCTAACTTCCGTCTCCTCGTTTTCGTCGGCCAGTTAGCGTTTTGCCGACGGAAGTTAGCTTCTTCCGTCGGGAAAGGGCTAGCCGACGGAAGTTAGCCGCCCCTCTGCTGACGTGGCAGAATTCGGCGCTAACTTCCGTCGGCCAAGCCGACGGAAGTTAGCTAACTTCCGTCTCCTCGCTTTCGTCGGCCAGTTAGCGTTTTGCCGACGGAAGTTAGCTTCTTCCGTCGGGAAAGGGCTAACTTCCGTCGGCTTTGGCCGATGGAAGTTCCTGTTTTGTTGTAGTGCAATGATTATATTTGTTCTATGTTAGTATTCCCCCAAGTTCACATGGTTTTTTTTTATATTTTCTCACGAGTTGGACATTATTCATGTGTGCTTCGTCATCTTATACTCTCCACTATTTACTAATTTGATGACAAGGCCCTTTAGTTAGTAGCCTTAATTTCAACATACACATTATTGTTGATTTATCCCTATGGGGAAATATTCAGATACAGTATATATACACATTTCTCAAGGTTCTATACTATTGCTAGGTCTCATGACTTTGGTTATTCACAATGTGACGAGCGCTGATGTTTTTTTTTATTTTTTAGAGCTTCTAGATAATATGATATGTACCTTATCGTGATATTTAAACACTCTTTGAAGCATTGTATGTAGATACATATGACTTAGCGGGTGTTTGGATACGGGTGCTAAATTTTAGCCCATGTCACATCGAATATTTAGATACTGTTTTGGAGTATTAATGTAGATTATTTACAAAATTCATTCGTAATCGGTGGATTATTCGCGAGATGAATCTAATGAGTTTAATTATGTCACGATTTGATAATGTGATGCTACAATAAATAATTGCTAATCATGGATTAATTAGGCTTAATAAATTTGTCTCGTGAATTATCCTTCGATTCTGCAATTATTTTATAATTAGTCCACGTTTAGTCCTTCAAATTGATGTCAAAATATTCGATGTGACACAAGCTAAAATTTAGTCTCTTGATTCAAACTCCCCTTAGTCACGCTCTTCAAATCACAAAAATAACCATACATATAATTTGCTAATTTATGTAAATAGATTATTATTTTTATATCCCATCATTTTCTTCAAAAAAAATAAGCGAAGTGGACTATGTGAAAAATTCCAATCATGGTTTCTAAATATTGGATTGTAGATGCGGTATCATAACAAGCATAAATCCGATTTTTTTTAAAAAAAAAAATCAAATCTGTCAAGTTTAAAAAATTGCAAAAATAACATACGATCGGCATTTGAAGTGCCGACTGGAGTCTAGTCGGCACTTCACTTGAAGTGCCGACTGGAGCTGACGTGGCATCCAGTCGGCACTTCAAATGCCGACCACCCGTTAGTTTTGCAATTTTTTGAAATCGGCATACAGATTTGAATTTTTTTAAAAAAATCCATAAATCCCTATACATTCGAAAATGTCCCGTGACGATTCGTTGTGGTGGTGGGATAAATCATTTATCTAACGTTGTTGAGAAAATCTTAGAATTACCTCCTTACATTAGTTGCACAAGTAATCTAATAATCTATGGCATTGTGTGCGATGATAACTTTTCCAACCAAGCATCAACAGCTAAGTCAATACCTCGGGAGAGCAAGGAGCCAAGGACAACAGCCAAACGGATGGATAGAGGGGTCTAGGCGTCAAGGGGAAGAGATCGGAGAGGCAACACATTTTGGCGTCGATGGCGGCAACCCCAACAAGATGCTCGAGGGGTCACGGCCTTCTTAGGCTCCACGACCTGACCAACAACACGACATAGTCCTTGTGCACGACGGCTAAAAGATTGGAGATGTCGACGGAGGTGCTGTAGCGATGCTTGGGGTGTGGCGGCAAGGACGTGTCGGCGATGCTGTTCCGGTCAGAGATCCTGGATTCCGCCGCCGCTGAGGTCATTTTCTGAGCCGATCTCATCGAACTTCGTGTCACCGCTAGGGCCAAAGTTGAGCTCGTCGTGCCCGCAGAAGACAACTCAAATCTGACCTAGCGGTGGCACGCATGGAGGGATGAGTCCAGTAAGCCACCGGCATGCACAAGCGGCGACATTGGTGGGAGGCGGAGGTGCACGCCAGGCGGGCCGGGAAGGCGGCAGTGGCCTAGATCAGCCGGTCAGGTCGGGGGAGGCAGCGAGGGGGATAGGTATGGCTAGATGGGGCGAATGGGGGACCGGGCACGCGGGGGCCGGGGGCTCCCAGTGGCCTAGCCTTTTTCCGAAAACCCCTCTGCGTTCTCCGTTTTCAGAGTGCGGTCCTATTTTCTGAATTTTCTCTCCTTTGGGTATAAAATCCCAGGAAGAGGGGGCTCAGATGAAAAAAACGCACCTCAGCAGAGATAGGGCGCCAGACCTTCACGCAAATAGAGATGAACAGGAGGGTGTTTTCGAAAACAATCCGGTCACGCCCTGGGCGACATGGCGGCCCGTGGGAACGCCCACGCCAGCTAAAAGCAGGAGGATTAGGCAATTAGCGAAAAGTAGAGGATTTTTTCGCAATAGAGGTAACGTGGCTCAATGTGGTGGCCGGAAACTCCAGCCACTTTAAATGATAGTAATAGGCGAGGGCATGTTGTACCACGACAACCTATAATTGATGAGGGTTTCGGCTCGGAGGACTATACAATAAATTTATTTCGCATAATTAACCTCGCTTCGTTCAATCCATTATAAGTGTGGACATCACGCCGTATAAAGTTTTCAATTTTTATTTTTATTTCGGTGTAATAATTATCGAGCGCTTTGGATGTGAATTTCCTAACATGTCCATTCTAGCTAATAGATTTTACTCAATCATTAGAAATGGTATCCCGCTTTGTATTATGTGCGATAATAATTTTGCAAAAGCATGGTTTTTTTGGTAGATAATTATCATGTGTAACCTCTTTTAGATACATTAAAACCATAAAGTATCGAAAGGGCCTTAGAGTGGTTGAATAGGACAACAAATATTTTGTAGATTTAACCAAATATATAGTGTTCAACAATATACACAAACACAATATTAGTTAGTTCTCCGGGATATATAAAACGGATCGAGTGGCAAATTGGCAATGCGTTGGATTTCGAAATAAAAATCAAATAGCCTAACTAGGAGATAGCTAGCGAAGATACCCATAATTTAACAATAGATAAATATTTCTCAGAGCGAAATAAAATTGAAAAAAAGGTTAAAAACAACAAGTTGGCGAGTGAGCTAGGACAGCTGGCATGCATTTCCGTTGTGCACGCCATTTTTTTTCGAACATAGGTTTTGATCGTATATATTCTTCTTTTAAACGAAAATTAATGATTTACTTTATGCATTTAAAAAACGTGTAGAGCAAAGATGGCAATGAGTCTATATCTATCAGGTTTGACTATCTCAAACTCATTCCTATTAAAAAAATTCCGTCAGATAATCTATATATATATATATGGGTATCATTTTTTACCCGAACTTATACTCATCAATAGGCACCACGTAAAATAGACTAACAAATAACAATCATATATCTATCTCTACAAACAGTGTTTCACCTTATTAGATCAATCACTCGTTCAGTCATAAGATTAAAATTATATATATAAATAAACTCTTAAACATAATACATCAATGATTTAACCTCCAACAATAGCAACAATGATTTAAACTCCCAAAAATATAGCTTATTAGTGATGGGTACCCATCGAGGATATGAATATTAGGAAACCATACTCAATTTTTTTTCATTAGTAGATCCACGAGTAAATAATTTTACCAACGTATCTATCCAATGCAGAGTATATTTAAATCAATAAATCAATAATGATACGTGATTAATGTAGATTCATCGGGTTTTCGGGTATCGATTGTCAACTTAAATCAATAATGATAAGCGATTAATTTTTCTTTTTCCCTCCCGCCGCATGAGAACACACGACCCTCCCGATGCTTCCGTTGCTCGATCCTTCATTCCTTCCCTCGCTCTCGCTCTCTCTCTCTCTCTCTCCCACTTGTGCAGCCGCCATGATGGAGAAGACAGTACTTCCGCGGAATCGATCCCGTGCTGCAGCAAGCTAGTTCAAGGCTTCAAGCTCCTGTGACAGAAAGAGCTAGTCAGGCAAGCGTGGTGAGGGTTTCAACCTATCTTCTTACCCTATTTGTTTTCGATCTCCTTCGATTTCCCCTCTCTGATTTGGCTCCCTGCCACCCTGTGTCCGTCCTTGCAGAGGTGTTACTCTTCAGGTTTCTTCGCCTGCTCCGGAATTTTCGACAGAGGATCTTTAGGTCGACTGCTTGTTTACTACTCTTTTGACAGTTCTTTTATTAGGTAGTTTATCTCTGCCCCCATGAATCACTACTGTTCTCTTGAGCCTTTCTTGTCTTTGGGTGTTCCAACAGATTACAAGTCCCTTTTGCTTTTTGGGACAAGAAAGGAAGACGATAAATCCAGAAAAAAGGTCATTTTTCTTCCTCAATTTTAGCTTCTGCTGAATCGTTTTTTTTTTTTTTTTTGCAATTTTGCCAAATGCTTCTGTTGATTATATGTTACCGATCTGGTCTTTCCCGGCAGTACTTTTAGTGGTTGTTTTCGCACATAATAGACAGAAATTTCAAGAATAAAGCATTGTGTTTTGAGTTCCTCCGAATTAGTTATCTACTCCAGTCCTGTTGTTTCCTATACCACTATTGCTTTTCTAGTTGAAAAAAATAAAAAGTATATTTCTTTTTAAGTGTAAATAACCATCCATTAGGCTGGACATTCTATAAGATGGGCATGTTCCCATTAAATGAAGTGGTACAGTGTAATTGACTTTTCAAAAGGAAAAATATGGTGGTACTTATTGTTCCTCAGGATACACAGTATCAGGCTATAAAAATATTTTTGGAAGAATTTAGTTACTTTTTGCATGTTTATTTTTTGTCAGTTTAAATACTTTCATTTTCCAGTAAATTTGGCACACAAAGATCCTCAAGCATGTAGGGATTGGACGGAGGGATTATTTTGTTGGTGCCAATCAATTGGCATCGAGTTTGTAGATGTGCCTATAATATTTTTTGAAGTTAAAACGTGAGATTTTTTTAACAAAGCAGATGCTTAGCAGTTAAGATTATGCAATTTTCTCTTGGAACAGTGTAAAATAAGTCTTTAATAAAAAAGTTGAACACTTGCTTATTTTGTTTTACATGAATCATGCTCCAAATAGAAAAGGAAGTAATTTACTAGAAAAATTTGGATAAAGCTCAGTTGACTGTTGTTTTTCAGCTTGATGTGATGTACCCTTTCAGCTTATTTTGAGATTTTTCCTTGATTCTCAATGCGTGCCACTTGCATTACTATAATCCAATGTTCCAATTTATTGAATATAATTAGTTTTGTATTTTCTGCTGATATTGTTATACTGTACGTTGACTACTGTGCAGTTTGAAACTCTTGTGATCGATTATTGTTACTTTGTGGATGGAGAATAGTAACGATGGAGTGATTAGAACATCTCAGCATAATTCTGATCCAAAGGTACAGAAGGATACTAGATTGTAGGCACTTCCATCTTTTAGTAATGTTTCTGGTTACATATTATCATTCATGGTTATTTTTTAGATAATGGAAGCATCCATGTTTATTTTGAATTTCAATTCATATGAATCTGTTTTGTCATTTGTGTTATTCGGTTGTTTTGAAACCGTTTTGCTTTGCTTTCTCAGAAACACGAAAAATCTATACATAGGAAAATATCTCGAGTTCTTTAAGGTTTTATCCTATTTCACGTATCATTAATTGTGGGCTGTGATGTTCACACAAATCTTGACTACACACCACAATAGATTGTAAACATTGTAACTCCGTAGCAAAAGAAACTGACACTAACTTAGTTTGTCAGACATCTTCGGATCAATTTTGGGATCCTTTTCTTCGTATGGAAAGTAGATGCAAATTACTCCTATGTATAATTATAATTTACAAATTTGTGATCAAATGGTTTGTGTTGAAAACTATCACTGAGAGAGGAATTTCTTCAGAAAGAACATAACTTTCAGATAAAAATGTGGTTTTCTACTTGTTTTTATGTGATCTAATTCTTTTGTACTTTTTCACAGGCATAGTTAAAAACTGCTGTATTTCAATAAGAGCACTATTGATATTTTTAAATTAATATTCCATATGAACATTATGAGATTTACTTGCTACGTTGTTTTCAGTTACTTGTGCAGATCTTGATATTTCCCCATTTTATATTCTCATGTTTTAGTAAATCTAATCATTCTTTTGTATTTATGTCTTAGGTTCACAGCTCAATGTGCAATGAATTGAAAATGATGTTAGATAAAGTTTCTTCTATTCTTCCATCAATAGAAGCTGCTCAACCTGGATGCAAAGCGGGTATAGAGGAATTGTGCAACCTGTACAACATAGTTGATAAAGGGAAACTTATAATCCAGAACTGCACTGAGTGCAGTAGTCTTTACTTGGTATGCTGTTTTTTAGTATTGATGAATAATTATGTTTACAAAACTGTAATATTTCCTTTCTTTCTTAATTTTTTATAGATTCAATTAGTTTCCTTGATTTCTCCCTCGCCTACTTTCTGACATTGAATTTGCATACCTCAGGCTATTACAGGGGAGGCAACAGCAATGAGGTGTGAAAGGATAATAAATGCACTGAGGCGAAGCTTGTTCCTGATTCAGAATATGGTCCCATTATCATTAGCTAATCAGGTTCTCTTAATTCAAAGCAGGCAATTATTTTCTACAATGCAAACCATCAGCCACATGTTTTGCTTGCTACAAATAGAAAATATCATATGTACTTCTGTGTCAAAATTTCAAAGGTAGTGATGACTCATGCAGCACCAAATGGACATTTGTAAAGGAGACAAAGTTCTCCTTTAATATTAGTTTTCCAAGGCATCAATCATACTTCAGTAATCTAACACATTCAGAATATTATTCACAAACTTTTTGGTTGGGGGTTTTAACTAGGACTGCGTGGAAAAACATGGTCTACAGTTTTTGTTGTGTCTCCATATGACCTTTTACATACATGATACATGTTTAAACACATATGAGGCCATGAGTTATACTTCCATTATCTAAAAAATGTTTAAACACATACACCAGCAGACTCGCACACATACAGATATGGGCCACCTAGCACATCTCTAGGGACAGGAATAAATCCACAGCTTAGTGGTGTGTGGCCATACACTTACCACGTTGATGATATCCTATTCATAAAGGTTATATCCCAACAAGATGAATTTTGAATTTTGGTGGGTCAAGTCGTATGCTTATACCATGTTTCATGCACATAATTGCATTCTTTCTGATAATATTCAGGTTCCAGTTTTTGTTGATAGTATAAGCACATGTAGATTTAATTTATTCCATCAATAAATCATGACATTAAACAACCACTCCAGAACAGCAAAACAAAACTACAAACAGAAGCTGCGTCTGCGCAAGCAACTAGGGCCAGATTTGGTGGACCATTCACACATGCATACATCACATAAATTCCAACAGTTTTCACCTAACATGTTTATACTTGATTCTTTATCACAGGTAGATGATGTCCATAATGATCTTGGGGATGTAAAATTCATTGTTGATCCAGAAGAACAAGAGGCTGGCAAAGTCATTTTGGAGATGCTTCGGCAGTGCAATACAGCCCAAGAACATGAACTCCAGATGTTCTTGCTGGCAGCATCAAAGTTAAATTTAACATCACCAAAAGCTATTTTAATTGAAAGACGAGCAATCAGAAAATTGCTAGACAAGATCAATGGTAATGATCCCAAAAAGGAAGGAATACTAAAATTTTTCCAATATATAGTGAGGAAATATGGAAAGAATATCAAGCCTGAGGGTGGTGCAAAGAATGAAGCTAGCTTGGATGCTGCAAATTGTACTTCAAATATGGACCTAATTGCTAGTGGCACCAATACTCAACAGAAATGCTTTTCACCTATGAACTCTGGGACTGGAAGATGTGAAGATCAGAATAATTTTTCACGAGTTGCTACGCCTCCTCCAGAGTTCTGTTGCCCAATATCTGGGAAGCTAATGTCTGATCCTGTAATAATAGCATCTGGACAAACCTATGAAAGAGAAAGCATTGAGAGTTGGTTCAGTGAGGGATATGATATTTGTCCCAGGACGAAGGTAAAGCTTGAAAATTTCATGATAACTCCAAATACTTGCATGAGGGCTGTTATCTTCAACTGGTGCAAAGACCACGTGCTGGAATGCACTTCACCTGAGCAATTTCATAGTTACTCTCTTTCAAGTCTGCACGATGTCTCATCATCTCTAATTGCTGGAACAAGAAAGTACATGGCTGATCATAGCGGTTCGTATTTGGCATTTTCTGGTTCTTATGTATCATCTCCAATACGAGAAATAGAGGAATCAAGGGCTAATTTTACTCGGTTTATTTCAAACACCGATTTCCAGTGGCATTTGTCCTTCACCAACTTCAACAAGGAAATGTTTCTGAGTTTCTTTTATGAGCTGTCTGAGCTTCCCATGGAATTGCAAGTGAAGGCTGTCAGAGATTTGAAAAGTGTTATGAATGGTGAATATCAGATTTGCCGTTCTATGATCTCCAATGGTTTTTTAGAAGCATTTCTTGATTTTCTTAAGAATGATAATGGAAGATGCACAGTGGAAGCTCTAAGAAGTGGCATTCAGTTTTTCCTTGCTTTTCTACATTGTAGCAGGTGAGCATACTTGGATGTCTGTATTCTCCTTTTGTAGATCTTACTGTTGACAAAAAAAAAGATATTCCTGTTTCTTTATTCTTCAATAGTAATCCATAATTCCATTACTGTTAGTGCCCTACTTTTATGCTCCAAAAGAACATATTTGTTTTGCGCTATTTTTGAAAGCGAAAAAAGGTTTAGGATTTAGAACATGGCAGTTTATGTAATGTTTGTTCTCCAGTAGATATTTCTTGAGGCTAATTTTATTTTCATGCAGGACTCAAATTCCATCCATTAGTGAAGATGCAGTTCGTCTAATTTCATCATTTATTGATTCAGAGCTAAAAACTGAGGCATTGATGATACTCCATGGACTGCTGCAGCAACCGACTTGTCGGAAATCTTGTCTCATGGCCTCTGTTGTTGCTCCTTCAGTGTTTCTAGCTTGGGATAATGCAGACACGGAGTGCCTAGAGCTCATTTTGAAGATTATGTGCGAGCTTTCATCGAGAAATGATGTGAAATCTGTCCTTATTTCTTCAGGCATAATCTCAAAGCTATCTCCAATTCTCAGTGAAGGAAGATTGACTGAGTGTTGCCTGAAGATTATACTAAACTTGAGTGAAGGGAAACAGGCTGCAGATCTTATTATCAGAACAGATCAATGTCTCAGTTCTATCTCAGATTATCTGGACACAGGAAGCGGCACGGAACGGGAGCATGCATCGGGTATCCTTCTTGCTCTATGCTCTCGCGGCATCAAGGATTGTTATCATGTCATGAAGGAAGGTATCATCCCTGCGCTGGTTGATTTGTCGGTGAATGGAACCGAGGTTGCAAAAGCTTCTTCGATCAAGCTACTTCAACTTCTCCGGGACTCCAAACATGGTGAACAGTTTGGCAATTCATGTTCAAGTGAGGTGACTGTCCAGGGTGCAGTAGAGAATTCACCCAATGGCTCGATTTGCAAGCAACCAATATCCAAGTCAGCTCGGTATATTTCAAGAAAGCTCAGCTTTTTCTCAAAACCTCGATCTTTGACCCTCGCCTGAAAACTGGGAGGACTTTTATTTAGCTGGAGCGTTGTACATTCTGAAACACTGACCCACCTTGTGTACAGATTGTAGCAGAAGGTAGCGTTCAGAAGTTGAAACACTAACCCATAATATTGCAAGTAGAATCAGATTTCATATTTTATAGTACAACGAATCTAGACAGTGTTACTGTCTAGATTTGTTGTATTATAAAATATCAAATTCAGTTCTAGGTTGTAATATTATAGTACAGAGGGAGTATATTAGATAGAGTTAACAGGTTTTGTCGAAAATGTTTACGTTTTGCTCTCTGCTGTTCCGTACACATGAAACATAAAGGGGTGCAACACATGATAGTCTGTCTAGTGGATTTGTTTGGTCCAGAGTTCTGATCAATTATTTCTCTATTATTACTACTATGGCAAGCCTGATAAATTCATGGTTATCAAGAAAGAGAGCATCCAAATCCACAATTTCAGTAAACAAGCACGGGAATTAGAACACGACTAGGGCTCAATTATCCATTTTCTCCAACCTCCGTAGTAATATGAGTTAAAAAAATAACAATTTTGTGTTTAATTTATTCTATAAATAAACACATTATGAAACGTGAATAGATGAACAATCATGATCATATATAACTTCAGCAGAAAGAGGTGCTTAAGCAGATGGACAAATCACTCTAGAAATCATAGCAATATGAAGTCTCAAATCTTGGTGATACTTATTTCAGAGATCACATCAACATTCAATGAGATCGGTTCTCTTGTTTCACTGATTGATAAGTTCGACAACTGTTTGTCAAATGGGATGGTGTCAATGTTGTAATTGTAGAAAGGCAATCTAGGTGATACTTATTTCTAATATATTCTTTTTCTTGGTCTATTGGTTAGTAAAAGGATGAAACAGAGGCTCACTACTATCAAGCATGGTGAACTTTGGGCCAAGATTGGTCTGATTCAGAACAAAAATGTTTTGCTGATGTCATTAAGAAATTAGGATTGTGTGCTTAAAATGTGGAGAGAGGAACAGCAAGCATACTTCAGTTCACTTGAGAAGGAGAAGTCATGAACGTCTGTCATTTTGCGCTGCAAGCAAAAGACTATCATTCTCACAATGAAGAGCTGCATTAGGCAAATGTGCTCTAGATCATAGGAAGGAGTGATGGACACTCAAGAAGGGGACAAAGCTCAAGGTGCAGTTTGACAGGTAGATTTAGACAAAGTGGCTAGGCTATAAGACATGATTCTTTAGCTTCAAGCACAAGCTTTGTTGGACAACGCAAAATTGTTGCTTTGTTTAAAGAACAATTTTGATATCTACAAAATCAAGGTGGTATATTTTTCTAGAAAATCATAAGCTAACAATGAAAAAAATGATAATTTGCTACTTTCAAAATACACATTTTAATTATGATGTCACTTTTGAAACATGTCACTTCTGAAACTGACATGTAGTACCACCTGAATCAATAACAATGGACCCGGATAACAAAAATGCAAAGTCACTTCTTGGAAGTGGCAAATTCTCAAATCTCTCGCTATCAATGACCTAGGACCTATTTATATGCATAGGGTTTGAGCTACATGATTTTACATTGGAACCCCTAGTTCACATTAAGAGGCATTTATATCTTTTTAATATAGTATGGGCTCATAGGCACCGGATAAGCCATCAACCCAAGCCTAATGCCAAAAACCACATGAATGGCAAATCATTTTCCATGTTACCAAATATTTTGTAGGCCAAATTATTGTAGCAATCCAAACAAAGTCTTTGGAACATTTAAACCAAACATGTCGCGTCATTCCCTTGTATACTCCACAAACACATCGCTTCCTAAGCAACCATTTTCTTTTGAGCTAGAGTTCATATGCAATCATTTTTACTTCAGGCGAAAATTACCCTTTTCGAGCGAAAATTAAGAAATCACTAAATCTTCACAACATGGGTTGTGAAAATACTCATTCCTATATATGTCGGAAGAAGCTCACAGAGTGAGCGAACAGGTGTGATCAGATGCCAAAGCATTTGACAGGATATAGTTTCCTGCAGCCCCAACACAGCCCAGAAACCAACTATCCCTCTTTCATCTTGCCTTCTGCTTCATCAGAAGCTTCAACTTTTGGAGCAGCATGTGCCTCGACCATTTGCATATCTGAAGCTGAATCATTGATTATTTTGATTGACGCAGCTGGCTCTTCCTGATCTGGGTTAGAAACCATGGTTACCTCGTCAGTGTTCACATCCATCATCTTGTGCTGCTTTGAGGGTTTCTGCTCAGCAAAGCTCCTATCATTGTGTGACACTAAATCGACCGCAGTCTCTTTAGCAGCACCAGCCGCTCTAGCGGCATGCAGAATCTGAAGTCGGTAGTCAGTTTCTGGTCGACGACATACCTTCCTCAGTGGAACAATTTCCTGCCATTTTAAATGTAATTTAAATATTAATAAATGGAGATGCAGTATCATACCATAAGGTTTCAACTTTACTCAACTAACAGTGAGATAATTAGCAGGTCAACAAAATATATTATTTACACTCCTAGATCTGCGCCATAAAAATGCACAGGGTGCCAGGGTGGCAAGGTGCATGGCTAACATATGAGCATACTTAACAATAAAGTAAGTTCCATCCTACATATATAAAAATGGTGATTGGATATTTGCATGATGTTCTTAAACTTTCATAGGTAGAACATAAATGAAATAACTTATGCAAGTCCAGGAACCTAAAGTGATGATGCTTCGACCTAATAAAACATGCAAAGGCTAAAATATGAGCATATATAAGAATACAGTAAATTCCACGGTCGATCTATGAACCTGGAAAAATTATGCATATGTTCTTATGAAATAATGAATGGATATCTGCATAAGGTCCTTAAACTTGAACAGGTACTCAGGTAGAGCATGCAATAAATTGCTCGTACAAGTTCCGTGAATTTAAACAATGATGCTTCAACAGGTAGTTTATGGGTATTTATTGGGTTAGAACAACCAAGCATGTATGCAAGTCCTTGTGTAACATAATTAAAATTGGATGCTTAGCACATACATTGCTATAATAATTGCATTGTAGTCAATGGGTGGGCAATATAAGACAGTGAAATACCTCAGAGCGATCATGATCATAGCGAACAAGAAATCTGCAACGACACCCTCTTAAATCATGTCTACGCCTTTGAGCATCAAGGACATGAGCATCAAAATATAGAGCCTGCTCTTTG
The DNA here is from genome assembly GCA_019279435.1 of Zizania palustris. Classification (NCBI taxonomy): domain Eukaryota; kingdom Viridiplantae; phylum Streptophyta; class Magnoliopsida; order Poales; family Poaceae; genus Zizania; species Zizania palustris. Next base: position 59,601,709 of record JAAALK010000283.1, read on the forward strand.
CCTTCCTGGTCAATTCAGAACCGACATTTATTCATGTGAGACAACTTGAGTAAAGATGGCATTATAGACAAAAGCAAACCAGATAAAAAAAACAGATCAGCCCAGTACTTCACCTTACATGACAATGTTACAACCAAACATAATTAGAAATAACATTTTACTAAGATCTTCAGCAAATTCCATAAATCTATGTGTAGATTTCTCTCCTTACTAAGCAGCAACATATATGTACATTTAATCTCTAGTTTACGCCCCTTGGTGTTTTGTGCACCAATTATAAAAATATGCATGCTTTTGTGGAAAAATGTTATGGAAAATGTGACACATTTTCTTAAAATAGGGCAAATGAATTTACTTGGCAAAACATGAAACCATGATGTGTCTATTATGGACAGTGCAGTCACCCCAGAAATTATTTGCATGATATTTTGCCTAGTGAATACTGAATATATTTGCGCAATTTTTAATGGACTAAAACAAAACTATCCTACTTCTAAGTGAAAATGTTGAATTGAAGTAGACTTCAATTCTGAAGTTGTGACATGTAGATACAATAAAATAGATCAAGAAAATAAGTACAAGACAAGACCTGAAAGCAAAGAATGAGATCCCCAGGAAGAACAGCAACACATTCAGTTGATTCACATGGAACAGAGCGCTGCCGCACACATTTGCGGACATTGATCCATTCATCCTCCTCAGCCCCAAATCCAGAAAAACGAACTCGTACTTCCTAAAATAGAAAGAATATTTAGCGCGAGACAATAATTTTATGGTACATGTCGTTAACTAGTAATACTTACAAAAGACATGAGCATACATAATTTTTTAAAATTGCAGACACAACCACACAGACAAACCACTACATAAACATTAAAAAATCTTACCTGTTTACAAATGGCATTTTGCAAATTGACATATGCCAGGAAAGATAAATTTATTCAGCTATAATGTCAGTTTTATTTACAAGGCAAGATCAAATAAAAACACAAAGATCCCAAAATCATATTAGAATATTGGTACTTTGGTAGAAACATTTTAGAACAAAAAAAGGAGTACGCGCTCACATTAAGATAAACCACAAATGGGAGCATAAATAGGTTCAGAGCTAGCAAACTGCTTTCAATAAAGACTGGCAGAAACATATTTAGCAACATTATTACATTTAACAAAAAAAATAGTTGCTCACCGGGTCACCTGACTCAAACAACCTATGGGACAGGAAGGCAGCAACATCATACCTGCAATATAAAAGCTTGGTTAGACACACAAAATTACAAGGCTTTTAAAAAATTAACATAAACAGATGACAAAATTTGAACAACATAATGTAGAAAGAACTTCTGCATTTGCATGGTTAAATAAATGCATTTCAAATGGTTTTAGAGATGCTTTTGTGGTTAATGTCTAATGATCAGGTGCAATAACCAACTTTCAACAAGCACAAATATACATCTTTTTTAGAACGGTTAGCATAGAAATAAACTTAGTTGACATATAGATCATATGAATGCTGAAAACAATGGCGGAGTTAGAGAAAAACTGAGGGGAGTGCACTACTTTACGAGGTACACCATATTGGACCCAAGGGGGTACACAAAAGGTAAAACTTTGCGAATAATAACTGAAAATTTTTTTGGTCCCGGGTTCCTGGGAACCCCCACTGGCAAGGGTGGCTCTGCTCCTGGCTGTAAAGCTGAAGTGCTATGTTAAACAAAATCTTCTAGTTGAACCAATTCCCTCTACAGAAGCTAACAAAAATTCCTATTAAATTAAAATGTGTACATATCAACACCCAAACATCAGAAAACCCGATCAATAAATAAAATGAAACCGAATTTAATATAATATGACTTTATGACTTATTAAGAGCATGTCAATAGCAGGCAGTATAGTACTCTTCACACTGAAGTCAGAGAAACTGGGACACAGACCCACATGACAAATGAATACGTCTACTAAGACTGGTGTAATAAGGTAGAAATCCAGATTCAAGAAATGTGAACTCAGAATAGAGCATGTTATAAAGAACACGACATTAAAGAAAAAAATGGGAAAAGTGGACTGCTAAATTGCAAAATATGACATGTGAATGTAAGAACCAGCGCACCACAATTTGGGCCAACATGTAGAACAGTGTTGTCAAACCTGGCCCAATAAATTAATTACCCACTTGGGGATTCAGTTCACTGGTCAGACCACATGCTCTGTTTTATCATAAATAAATATTAATGTGTGATCTGAACAGGCATATCGACGTTAATTGAACTACTAAAAATGTTAACCAACAACAGAGATGGCTCAGTTGGTTGGTACATGCATGCAGCAGCCAGCAGGTGGAGAGTTTGATCCTGTCGACCATGCTATTTGCTGGATTTGATTGAATAAAACAGGATAGGTGTTAGTTGACCACACCAGACAGCAGGTAAAATGGAAAGTTCAATCTTGATTTGCTAGACTAAGGGTGTGTTTGGTTGAGATGTAAGCAGGGAGGATAGAGGGCAGCAAGGTCTCGATGTCGATGGGATTAAGGGTAATTATTGCTAAGAAGTTGCGGAATCTAGGGAGTGTGCAACTTTTAGTTTGTCTTAGCCAGTGTTTACAAATCATCCGATTAATCGCGATTAATCGGCCTGGTTGGTACTCTAGATCCGACTAGGAGCTTCGATGCGATCAGACCAACCAACTTTCTGGTCATCCGATTAGCCGACGATTAGTCATCCGATTAGGTGTGTTGGGCGACCAGAGCGACCAGATTGATTTCTGTCTTTTTAGTGGGCTTGCTCAGCTAGGATTTAAGGTAACCTAGTGGGATACCAATGTGGCATGTTAGGGTTGTAATACTCCCAACCAGCATGTGAGAGACTCCACTCTTCCCTTGTGCCGCCAGTCTCGTCTCTTCCCTTACGCCACCAACACTCCAACCGAAGCTCCTGCGGCCAGCTTCTACTCTAGTGGCACGCGCATGCTCCAGTGGCCAATGTGTGCTTCAGTGCGTGCTCTAGGCCCAGCCATCCACAGCACTCATGTTCTCGTGCCTGCTCTAGCCCTCTAATCATCCAGCCGTCAAGACTTAAGATGAGCTACTCCTCCTAAGGTGAATAATTCTTTTCAGCTAAAACCCTAGGACCGACTAGATAGACTAATCGGCCTGGTCGATGACTAATCGTGATTAGTCGCCTGGTCGGTCCCATGACGACTAGGTTCGACTAGGCGACTTGTAAACATTGCTACTAGCAAAATCTACTACGGTTGGATAATCTAGGTTCATCCGGATACTTTTAGCTTTTAAAACGAGAAGTTGATTGGAAAAGTTGAACCAAACACACCCTGAATCTTTGATTGCAGAAACGATCCAATTAGATGGACTGGTCCAGCAAGAGCATTCTGGCTTATTACAGTCAGACAGCTGGTCCAGTCTGGGCCTAGTAACTATGTATAGAACTGCATACAAAACTCCACGAACCAACCCACACATGCCAATCAAAAGACAAAAGAGATATGATAACGTGTATACCATGCGCCATCTCTAGCTGACTTGGCTTCAAACTCAACCTGGCCTCCCTCCAAAGAATTCCTCCCTGGTTTTCAATGCCAAGATCAACAATCAGAGGATAAAGAGGAATGTTAAATGATGATCATGATGCATAGCTGGACATTTACTAAAAAAGAATCTTCCAATTAACAAGGTAATGCAAAATTGGATATTGTGCCCTTTTGAATAAAAGTCCTGGGCATGCCATTTGCGTGCCCCACAACAATCCAAAAAACATTCAACGGCTATGATTAGGGTGGCAATAAGCTTTGACGGCTCTCACAAGGAATTGTGGAGCATGCAAACTTAAAAGACCCGCCAAAAATTAAGTGCTGATTCTGCATGAATCGGAAGAAATCCTTCAGACTTCAGTGAATCCTTATGTCAATAGCCATACACAACTCCTTCATGTTAAGAGGTTAAGGTACGCCACGATCATAAAGAGGAGCATAAATCATACAGAGATCTTTCATACCACAAAAATCATATCATTATTTATACCCCCTAATTTGTATTTAGTAGTATGTAGAAATGAACGAGTAGAATCAAGTAATCAGCAATTGAAAAGACACCTGAGGACGAGCTGGGCTGTGTGGAGGCAGAGGACATAGCCCTGAAAGAAGCCGACTTCTGCTCATCAGACCCCGTCGGCAGCATCTTCCCCGGCATCACCAGCGGGCCCCTGGTGTTCCTGGAGCGATGCGAGTACCTCCGGTTCTGGAACCAGTTCCACACCTGCGCCCACCACCACGATCACCGCGGGTCGAGATCGGACGGAAGCCTCTCCGTGCCGAAGCCGGCAGAATCCCCCATGAAAGGAAAACTTACCTGCTTGGGCTGGACGGTAACCTTGCCGGCGCGCGCGGCGGAGGCGGTGAACTTGTCGGCGAGGGCCTGGATTACGCCGCGGTGAGGGATGGCGTTGTTGAGATCCTGCAGGCGCGCCTCCATCTCGGCCACCTCCCCCTGCGTGAACCGGAACGCCGGCCCCCCGTTGCTCGGCGGCCGCCCCATCCCGCTCCTCCTCCTCCTCCTTACTACGACGGCGGCAGCGGCTGCGGCTGCGAGCGGAGAGGAGAGGATTGGATGGATCCACGGAAAATGGAATCGGAGGGAGGAATGAAGAGGAAGAGAAAGAGAAGAGAGACGTTACCAGTGGGGATCGGTTGCAGCAGCGGTTGTTCTTCCAGGAAGACAGACAGCGTTGGTCCGGATATTTAATAATTAGGAATAGGAATTTTCCCAATTAATAAAATTATTAATTTAGTATCTTAAAAATTTATTTAATTATTTACTATTATAGCATCTGCAGGATGATCCTAAATTTATTTTTTAATAAATACGTGAATTATATGCTTAATTATCATATATATATAACACATGTAATAAAAAATAGTAAATAGCATTTAACTATTTAACATGATAAGATTAAAAATTCTAGTCTTATTAGGGTTTGTGTTCCTGAGGAGAGGTGGGACCCATTTGTCAATTGCCCCAAAACAGTGGGATTTACATGTGTAATAGAGGTAAGAGAAATATGAAAGGATGATGTAACAGCAAGTTTACTATAGAACCCACTGTTAGCTACAATATAATTATATGCTCCATACTTTTAAAATTATTTATCATTCTAGACTTGTCCTAAGTTAAATATTTAGCCATCAATTTCTAGAAATTCAATTAGTATAAAGATTTATGCTTTTAATTCACGGTGGAAAAAACTTTTATAATATATAATTCACACGTTAATAAATTATACAAATTTCTAGAAATGTTGACTTAGGATTGACAGTGCTAAATAATTTCCTTGAACAACATTTAATGATTATTTCATTAACATGATGGAGGTGTATACTTATCATACTTAATCACGAAAAATATACTATGGAAAAACTAGTTGAGATCTAAAATGGTATGGATCTTCAAAATATACATATCAATATATATCTATCCATAAAGAAAGAAACCAATAATAAAGGGAACACTAAAATAACTGTCGATAAACTAGAGAAACTTGCTCTAGTGATGAGAAATAATAATGAGCAAGATGAAGAATTTCCCGAACCTCGTATAGCCCATAAAGAAATAACTATGAGTTATAAAGTTCTTGTAAATCCGAAGATATAACTAACGTCTATCAATTATCAATACTTACTATTTAAAAAATAGCCACGACCATAAAATCTGACCCTAAGTCTGTATCACTCACTAAACATATAAAGAGACCAGATTGAGAAAATTATAAGAAAACGATAACAACCAAATTGTTTGAACAAATTACTATAGGTATTTTCGGCATCTATCCCCATGTTCACTGTGTAGGATATGAATGGATATTTGTTTGGAAAAATAAAAATAGTAAGAGATAAATTATACCTTGATATATAAAGTTTTCACTCAACTACTAGAACTACCTCATCATGGGTTAAATAACATTTAGATATTTAATTTCAATGGTAGTCAACCAACAGTTGAAATTTAGAAATTTACTAGGAGTTGAGAGAATCAACATAAAGTTGGTAGTCAACTTGAAGTTAGATTGTGCTGAGTAGTAGAATTATTGTATGTTGGCAATTGTATGGAAGCTTAGATAAGACATTTATATTAAGGTTTATGAATAAGTACCAAGTCTTGAACCAACATAGCAAGAATCTAAATTCATACAATGTATAATTGAAAAATACCATATGAAATGAAATAGTTTAGCAATACATAGTATATTTATTGAAATAAATTTCTCTGAAAATACTATAATGAAAATATATGAATGGATTATGAAGGTGGTTTGAATATCATGGTGAAATTGAGAAAGCAAACTCATTGTTTAAATTTGAGTTTGAAATAAAACACTTGGGTAAAACTAAGATTTGCTTAGGTTTTTAGCTAAAGCATACATCTAATGGAATTCTAGTACATCAGTTGTTTACAATACACTCTAAAAGTATTAAAAGGATTTGGTTTTGAAATATTATTTACTACTATGTCATATGGTTGCAAGGTCACTTCAGGTAGACCAAGAACTTTACAGACATGAAGAAGAAGGGAAAAGATTTAGGGGTAGAATTTTCGTAATTAAGTGCAGTAGACGTGCTAATGTACTAGCCAAGACATAGCATTTGTAGAATTACAACGAACTTACTAGCATGATATAATGTAGAGGCATTATGAGAGCATAAGACCATTTTACTTGCAAGGAGACAAGGGTTTGAGTTTATTCTATAGAAAGATTTAGGACCTTAGTTTGATTGGATATGCAAATTTTGGGTAGTTGTCAAACCCTCACACTGGTAAATCCTAATATGGCCATATAATCGTATGAAAATCTCGTAGATCTTCTGTGGGTTTTTGTTATAAATTAAGGAGCTCCCTCGTTGTATAGATTTATCAAAAAATAAGAGGTTTTCTCACACATATTACGTCTCCTTATGATTGCTTATGTTATTTTCATCTACAGAGCCCTTAGGCTACACCTGGTAGTATATGTTGCTTAACATAAACATCGCAATAATTAGATGGTTTAGACATCCTACTAAATCGCAATAATTCTAAGGCATGCATGCCGGTAAGGCCGGAATGGCAGAATTGAATCCAAAAATTATCACTAGAGAAGAGCATGCGGAAACGCAAATCCTTGTGCCCAAACTACGACGTAAGGTATGCCATCAAGCTTATCACTGCAACCTTAACACCTGGGTGACGTTAATTTACCGAAGTAATAAGTAGATAAAATGCAGTAGGATCATAATTACGGTGCATGAGATTGAGAGCGAGCATGCATACAAACTTTATATACACGGGCCATTCACAATTTCACGTGATTGATGATTGTCTAAGCTCTGGAGGTATCCCTGCGTATGGTACACAGCATCTATCTCGGATCGTTGCACACAGATGCAGACGTGCGTACTACTGGAGCATTGACTCGATGCGTCCTTCCTTGTCGTACGCCTCCACGATCTTCTTGGCGTAGGACGGGATGTGCTGCGCCGCCCTGCGTTCATGTCAACACACAACCGGTTAGCCATTCCAGGCCATATTCACATCCAACTGGGATCTGCTTGATCCACCAGTATACCTTTCCTTTCCCCATGCCCGGTTCACGTGGAGGTAATTCCTTATCGTGTGATAATCCAAAGAGTAGCGAGCAAACTCCAGGCCCTTCGGCCCAATCTGAACAATCAACAAACCAATGGATTATTATATCGTGTGTGTGTGTGTATATATATATATATATTGGAATTTATATGGGTCAGCAAATGTACATATAATCTATACTACTATATAATAGACGAGTTGTTTTACTCATCTGGATGATCTGGTCCATTAATTGTTTACTCATACTCATTGGAGTGATCTCGACCGTTCAAACAATCTGCAATCAGCACCGAAACTGTCCCGCAGAACGCTCCGCCTAATGCCCTCTCGCTATCAACGCGCCTCACCACCGAATGCCCACCCGCAATTCACGCGATCTGCCGCGTAGTACAAGCAACCTCCGCATCGCCCACACCGAGCGCCTTTGCCATGTAGCGAGCTCGGCAGCGGAGGGGGGAGCCCTTGCTCTGCCCCTACCACTCCACCTCTCGTGGGTAGCAATTCGGTAACATTGACTTGGGAACCCTGGCTGGGATCCTCTCTTCTCCCCGAGTCGACGACCACTGACTTGGGAAGCCACCGTCGCGCCAGCCATCCGCACCCGACGACGTCTGCCATCCGACCCACTAGGCAGCGACTCCGCTCACGGGCCCTAGCTTCCGCCTGCCAGCGGCCTCCTTGTCACGTTCTCCGCGCGCCTGCGGCGCCAAGGATGAAGGGCGACGATGATGGGGTCCATGATGATCGGCGCCAAGTACAAGACCACTCTCAAGGACCCCAGCACCACTGGCGTCCTCCGTATGGTGCGCACGAGGCCTGCCCTCTCTCTCTCCTAATTAGCTCCGATTGGTTGGGTCGATTTAACCTGGCGCCCGTGCCCTACTGGCTACTGCTCCGCGTGAGGGGCAGTGGATGTGTTGATTCTTCTGCTCGTCGCGCAAGTTTTCGTTGGGATGTTGCTTGCTGGGAGGGTTTTTATCAGGTTTTGGGAGCGCCACTATTTGATTGGTGATAGGGCTTCCGCTACTTTCCAAGGAGTTTGTGGCGGAAATGAATCGCACCGCTTTGATTTCCGCATAATGGTCGGATGCAAAGGAATGAGCTTGGTACCCTGCTTGTTTGTGGCTTTGTGCTCATTTCTGCTGGCTGCTGGGAATATTGGTTTAGCGTGGCTCTCAGTTATTTATGTTGGTTTCAAGGAGTGAACGTTTTGTGCTTAGTTTCCGTGGATCAGATGCATTCAGGCATATCTGTTCGATTATGTGAACCTGCTTAATTTCATGAACAGCTTGTTGGTTTAAATGAAATCTATTCTTTGATTCTGTAATTGCAGAATGAGGATAAGTTCACTTTTACCCCTACTGATCCACAGTCAGCAATGAAGCTCAATGTTGATTTCCAGAGCATCAAAGGTAATTTCCTTTGGTTCATTTGTAGTTGGGTACAACCAGAGTACTATACTACTATCATTGTCTAAGTGGTTTAAGAAACAAAACTGACCATAATACCATATATTAGTGTGCATTTATTAGACCAGATACCACATTTCTTATACTTGATCTCTTTGGGGGCTAATTTGAAATGATTTTGCTGCAAAAGCATTAAAACTAAAGTGAAATCAAGATAATATCCAGCTATGGTAGAGTAGCCCATACAGAGTAAAACAGATAGGTTGATTTCATGCATGTCATCAACTTCTTTCCTACAGGTCACAAGTTCAACAAAGTAGATGGTAGCAAACCAATGCCACCATTACTGAATCTTTCAAAAGATTCCGACAAGGTATGGACAATTTTACCTTCTGAATTTCTATTCATGCTCAACATTTGTTTCTACCTTTGAGAAAAATATGATCTGTATATGTTTTTCTTCAGGGTTGAGGATACATGTTTGAGTTTGACAATGTTACTAACCGTGATCTATGTCGCGATTTTGTAGGTAAATTTAATGGTCCTAAAAGTAAAATAGCTAATATTTTATTCAGTTTGATGTCAAATGTAGTTCAGAGAGTTAGAAACAACTGCATATTTTTAGTTGCTTAAGTACTTATTTTGACAATTTTGTAAGCATCAATTAGCAAACAGGTTGCTTAGATGTAAAGTAATACACCACCTGAGTCCTTTACCTACTTACTTGAAGATGTTGAATTGCTGATATTGACCAACTATCCATTTATACCCTGACACATCATATAAATAACCAATGAGTTCCTCCTTTCAGCTAGAGTTTTAGGTAAACAACAAGGTACTGTGCCTGCTAGACTAAATGTGCTCCCTGAAAACTCAATTACTTCAACTCGTCCAGAACATCTTAGTTCCATGGAAATGCAACGGCAGATGAAATTGCTGCAAGATGATAGGTAATGTGATTATTTGAATTTTGAAACATTACTATTGTTTTTATGGTTACAACACCATTGTGTATTTGTGATGATTCAACGCAAGGACAATAGTTTTTTTTCTGTGCTCCATTATGTTTTCTGAGATGCTGTTATTTATTGATTAGTTCTAAGACCATCTAATAGTAATCACGCCTTTGGTTTATTTAGATTTTGTTAGGTTACGACTGTGTTAGATTTTCACATCTTACTAGAACAAAATATATGAATTGCTATTTGAAGTCATTGTCTCTTTTTAACAAAGAGATGAACATAATTAGAATAGCTTGTGTAATGCCTTCCATTTTTAGAGAGCATCAGCACATACCAACATTTTCTGGAGATCTTTTATTATCTCAGTTCAAAGGGTTTATCTCTCAATCCACAAATTTGCTGCAAAAATTCGAATAAGCTAACCAGCATTATCTGTATGGTTTTGCAGATTCTTAAATAAATTGCACCATCTATATATGGTCATGAAGATATCGATACTGCCATTCGCACTAGCTATGTTTGGGCGACAAGAGAAGAATGTGAGGGGAAAGAATCGCCTAAGATGTGTGTATCATTGTACTCCTCTTAGGTGATCCAGGCACTATGAAATCTTAGTTTCTTAAGTAAGGAACAAACAATTGCTTTCATCATTTTTATTGATTTTATATGGCATATATGATTCATCAAAGCCATTCACCCATAATGTTGAACTGATAGATCCCATTATTTGACGTTTTGATGTCCTTTGTGTTGGTAAGGTTTGCAGTTGATCTAGATGTGTTATACATTTCTCCAGTCCTGGTTGTCTATCTGTACTGAAATTATGTCCAAATGCAGGATATTGTTGACCTCCTTCTTGTTGTCGCTCGCCCGCTCCCCTACTGGCATCTCCGACATTGAGATTCCAGGTGAGCTAATTTCCTTCCAATTTTAGGTCTACTGCAACAAGTGTGACTTCCAATTTTAAAAGTTGATCTTGGTTGTGGTATGTGTGACTTCCAATTTTAGAGGTGTTTGCTTATGGTGCGTGGTCCTTTTATATCACAATGGCATTATGAAGTTAGGGAGTTAATTGGAGTTTTGCTTGGACTGGAGTTCATACAATGACAAAATAATGTCATCTTGTCTATGTTAATAATCCATACTCCCATGGCAATGCCATTCAGACATAGAGACTATAGAGGAAAATAAAGGTTGCTAGATTATTAGGTTAAGACTTTGCATTCCATTTGTTCTTGAACTATTTGTAGTTGCTTTATCATGGTTAAGTACTTTCCATCTGCTTCAGGGTTGTATCATTAATCTAGCTATCACTGGCATCTTAAGTTTTAGTTGTAGTTTAGAGCCAATGCCCATGATCGAATTTGCCAAAAATAGATAATGCTTATGATAATTGTAGTTTCACAACAATTATGGTTTTTCAATTTTGGTCTGATAAACATACTTAATTTGCATGGTTTAATCTCACCTTTTTTGCTTCCTTAGCTAAAGTTGGTTTTGCTTTAGGCAGTGGTCATCACTCCCCTTTAACAAGTGTCTTTGCAAGGGACTACTTAGCTGAAAGTCTTAACATAAGGTTATAACACACAGCCCAGACCAACAGTAAGCTATTTTCTTGGTCGCTCAGGCAACCCAGGTTATGTGCCACCATTTGTAATTTTCAAAAATTTTAGTGATGCTGGACTTTGAACTCAAAACATCTTGTTAATTTCTTTTGTGGGCAAACAAATTCGGCTCGCACTAATGGCTTGTATCTTGCTGTAAGCATGCTTTATAATAACATATGAAGTACTATTGTGAAAACTTACATTTTTTAGTTGCAAAACCAAAGTTTCCCCTTTTTTGAGGTTGTAATCTACCGATGATGCTTTCTCATAGTATAGTACCATCTCTTCAGTAGTCCTTTTCTTGTTTAGATATCATTGATAATGTAAGAAATAACTAATTATTCCATAAAATTGGCCATCGGATAAACAACTTATCACATAGCAATAGTGTCATACTACAGGCAAAACTTAAAAAGGAAAGTTAAATTGAGTGCCCACATTTTTTATTTTTATCTCATGATATTTTATATCTAAGTAATTATTGTTTTTTAATAATGATACGTGAAATATATTTATAGGATAGGAATGTCGTAAGAATCATGTTTTTGAATAGTTTTGAAGGGACAAACATATATGTTTTGTGTTTAACGGAATAATAATATAATTGTTTTTTGATTTTTAAGTTCAATTCATTTATTATCTTTTAATGTTTTTCTGTAGCGGTAATTTAATTGACTATTAATATAATTGGTTTTTATTTTTACCGTTGCGTAGCACGGGCACACTACTAGTAACCCAGAAATTCAGAATAAATCTCAAATACTCACTCATGCACAGCAAGAGGATGGTGGAAATATTTAGTCTCATATTGTTAGTATAGGTTGAGGATGACCAACTTATAAGTAGGGTTGTCTTTATCCTACTAAGCTATGTATAAAGGGAGGGGGAGAGAAACGGAGCTTTACACACGCTCGCTTGCCTCGTCGGGCCAGGCTTGAGCAATGGCTTGCTCCTCACCTTGCGAGGATACGATCTTTTTCCCGTTCTAATTTTTACTATCTTGGCCCATATTCGGGATTTGGAAACTGATTTAGATCGCGATGCGAGATCGTGCCCTCCCATATAAATGCATGTCTATCAGGCCCCTACCATGTATGCGTATTAGATTAGATCAAAACCAAAAATAATGCTAAGGTTTTTGCTTGTCTCTCCTCTCTTCTCTGCTACGCCGTCGTCGTAACCTACTCCATCCCACTTGTTGGCATGCACCGGTGAACAAGAGAGCAGGTTTACGAAACATGTCGCTCCTATGATCCTACGTCAGGAGAGGCAAATAAGGTTTTTGAGAAGCGCTCCGCACAACTGCTTACATCCATCACGACGTACCTTTTGTCCACATCTACCGTCATTTGCAGTCCGACACTAATAGGGACTATTCTGCACCGGCCTTGGCTTCTTAGGTTGTATGTTTAGTGAGATCATGATTGGCTCGTTCATATTTACTAGTATGTTAAATGTGTTAGTATGTTAAATGTGTACAGGCTAGTTCTTATGATTGCCATGATTTATCTATTTCAGAAATTAATACCGTAATTTCCTAATTATCCAACAATATACTCCTTCTGTTTTACAATATAAGCTTTTTAGCTATGTTTAAATTCATATGGATGTCAATGTATATGTTTTATATATGTATCTAGATTCATTGACATCCATAGATGAATCTAGGCATAGCTAAAAAGACTTACATTATGAAACGAAGGGAATACACACGAATATGATTGAGCAGTACTAACCAGATTCAGCAGGAAGGCTATAACATTGCCGACGAATCTCGGAGCTGGCTTAGGACCTCTCCCTGCAAAATTTCAAAAGCCAAAACTTTGCTGTCGGTTTAGTATTATCGGATTATAGAGCTCAAAACTCATTGATGCAGCAAACCCAGGGAATCAAATATGTAATAAACTAATAATTCACTCCATACCCTGTTTCGCTTCATCATCAGCTTTGACAGTCTCCACAACAAACGGTTGCCTGACGCCCTGAAAATTAGGGAGAGGCACAATCATATCACGCTGCGATGCCTGTACTAGCTACAGTACTAGTATAATATCCAAATTTTCGTCACCGAAAATATGTCTCTGAGTCTGTGAATCGAAACGCACACTGCTAATTGTAGGTGTGCTCTCCAGGAGGCCCTCTACCAGGCTGAGCATCTCCCTTCCACGGCTATTCCTAAAAGAACACATGACACTGTCATGAGCATTCAAATAAAATCAATTTGCGGCTCAACAGAAACTGGCAACAGTCAACCCCCATGCATATATCCCACTCACAATACCTGACTGTAATATACTGAGGGTGCTGTGTCATGGAAACTCCAGGGTATTTTGGCACACCCATGTAGCCCACCACTAAATCCTGAAGTTCATTAGCAAACATATGTTAACTTTATCTGTAAGCAAACCATTAGAATAGCAAGAGAAAAGGGGAATGGTTGGTATAAAAGGGACACATAATGCCCCTTTCAGGTTTGATCCTTTTCAGATATATGAAAATAAACCAACATTTTCAAACCCGTCCATTTCTGAAACATTGTCAACATCCGGATAATAATCCTGTATATGCTTACTCTAATTTTGGATTTAGAGATGCCAGGAATCCAGGATAATATATCAATGCAACACTGTCAGTGTGATTATGTTGCCGTATTGTTCTGGATTTTATGTGCTATTAGGAGACAATGACCAGAAGGAACAACCTCCAGAAATCTGATGGTTCCTTTTCAAAATATGACTATCTACTATAGCAAGAGTACATATTCAAATTTAAAAGGAAAAAGTCCACTTCACCCCGTGAAGCATTGGAGTTGGACTACTTAACCCCCTAAACTATAAAACCAGGTATTTTATCCCTTAAAATATGTAAACCAGTTCAAATAACCCCAGGAGTTGTTTTCTCAATGGTTTTGCCCTGACATGGCGATGGAGTCAGTTAAGATTTTTTTTAACAGATGTAATGGCTTGAAAAAACACATTAATACTAATATGTAATTCATGGGCTTGCCAATAATTGAAATAAACGAATCGGTTGGGTCACCTTGGGTTAAATGGACTAATGTATGTAAGCAATACCATTGTCACATGTCATCATTTGCATAAAAAATAACCTACAAAACCACTCTAGAGGATTATTTGAACAGTTTGCATACTAAAGGGGTAAAATACCTAGTTTCATAGTTCGGAAGATTAAGTAGACTTTTTCCAATTTAAAATGATGGAAGCCTTACCGCCAAGGCATTTGTGTAATCAAAGCAGCTGCAAGATGGTAGTAGTAAGGACATTAGTTCGTTTTGAATGATGCTAGGAAATTTTGGAGAAAATATGGCAGCACAATTATGAAATTGATAAATATTACCTGTAGCATGATGGTGCAATAACATCAACTAGGTCCTTTGCTGGCAGGCAGAAATAGGGGACCTGCTTTAAATTAGGAAGTAAATTATTTTTGAAAAAACAAACAATGAACAAAAAAGACAAATAGGTAAACTTGCCTCTTCAATATGTCCATCCAAATGCTTTAAGTGAACCTGCAAACAGTATATCTATTCATTTGGCATATATGAAACTATGCCCAAATAAGTAAAATGGGATATTGATTATTCTCAAGTTTCACCTTGTAGTCTTGCATAAATTCATAATGCAAAACAGTCTCTGGTTCACTGCTTGCAGCCTTCAAAAACTTGTCAAGTCCTTCACGAGTGCCATTGTCCACTGAAAATATTTACTGTAAGCCAAAGCTCTAATATATCTTTCCATGCAATGCAGTAATTATTTCACGATGGACTGATTCAGTGATCAGTTAGTAGTTACCACAGTTTGTACCGAGCACATAAAGTTTTTCCAAACCAAGGTACTTCTCTACTGATCTCAAAGCTGGAGTCACATTGGATAATTGTGAGATACAGTGTTACTGGTAGAAATAGAAGAATGATTAGGCAAGGTAAACACCTTGCACTTGACAACCCACGCCACAAAAGAGAAGACGCTTCACACCAGCTGCCTGTCAAATGAAAGCATGAAAACTCTGGGGTTTTGATAGAATTAGTCAGGCAGAGAAAGTATGGAATAACTATGCCATCATAGTATAATGTACTTGATTATAGCATTTCACAGGCTGAATTGGACTTTGCTTTGCTTTTGGAGTAACTACTGGAATGGATTTTAGTTCCGTTGAGACATCAAGTAAAATTTGATCTTGTAGGTTGAATAGCCTAGCACTAATTTCGATTCCTTGAAACCAAACTAAATATTATCTACTACCTCCGGTCATTAATATATGGCGTTTTTAACACTATTTAGTAATACTGTTAAAAATGTCATACATTAATGACCGAGGTAGTAGCATATTTGGGATTCCCTATAAAGGGGTTAATGTAAAAATGGCTCTGGACCAGGCAATTCCAAGTTCATGTCCAAAGAGATGAGGGATATCTGCCATCATCACCCATATGCTTGTACAGGTTGAGAGGGACAGGGGAGCAAGAGACAAAAGCAAAGTAAAGGATGCATAATGTATTCATGTGCGCAAGAGATACATTTACCTCGACCAAGGCAAGCGTGTTGAGATTAGGCGATAATGTTGGCTTCACACCTTTGGCTGCTATAACTTCCTCTGGCGTCCTACGAGAACACAGTTAGAAAGATTAAACCTTGCTTACATTCTAGCAAGCATGAACAGCATGGATAATTAATGGTAGACTGGCAGCAAGGGTTTTACTTTTTAGCCCACAGAGAAGGAAACAAAGTGTCAAATGCACTCTAAGTAGAAGAAGATGTAGGCAGGAGCCATAGAAAAATTTCAGAAGGGGCAAGCAACCAATCTCTTACTGCATACCTGGCTAAAACAGGCCTTGGAGCGAGCCTGTCGTCTGGATCACTACAGAGGAAACAAACAACAATTTTCTCACGACCATGAAATGATTCTTTTGCAAGGAAAATCAATAATGTGGTATTCGATTGTTATTTGGATGCCTTTGTACACAAACCACAGCATCAACCATATTTGCCTTTAGCATCTCAATTGCAATCGTTGTCACTATTCCTGTCCATTGGGCTCCTGCACATGTTAATTGGCCATTACTTAGCTTATGTAGTAGGTGAAGGAGAAGGAAACGGTGGGTAAGGAGCAAACCTGGAACAGGTTTGGTTTTCTTGGCATATAGGAGTTGGTCATACACTCCGAAGTACATCTCATCCATTTCTGGCTTCCTGCCCCTCCCATGTACCAGGGGCTCCAAATCCTATATACATACAAATGTCATATGGTAAGCAAGCTAGCTTGGAAGAAAATAAGTATCCGTAAGTGCAAGAAACAGTAGCAAGATACCTCAACACGGGACATGCCATCTCCGAGGAATGCGCAGGCACTCTTGACATGCGCAATGTAGTAGGTGTCACACAGCCCACAGCGGCTGCAGTGGTCCTTGGCAGGGTACACGCCGCCGGGAGGGATGGCCTTGGATCTCTCCCTCCAATCCTCCCGCAACGCCCGAATCGACGACCTGTAGCTCATCCTCCGACCTCGGCCTCGGTGAGGGGAGGGAGAGGGAAACGCTGAGGATGCAGGGCAGCGGGGCGGTCTCATGGCCCGCGGCGAGGTCGAGGAGGCAGACAGGAACAAGACGCAACGCACCATCACCATGGGTATACGTGAAATTCACGTCTAGCTAAAAATAATATGATGAGATACGAAATGAGTTAACCACCTGCATAAATTAAGCCGAATTTTTCCTAGTACTATAGGAGAAAGGATTTTTTTTGGAATGAAAGGGGAAGGCTTATATTGATGCAAGAAGTAAATGCCCGTCCCATTCCTCTTCTTCAACCTCCGTCCCGTTCCTCCTCCTCACACTAATCAGCTCCTCCCGTCCCACGCCATCTCTTCTTCACCTTCAGTCATGCCACTGCTACTCCCTTCCCATCATCACTCCAGACACTTTCATTCACTCCCTCCCCCAAAGCGTACTTCCTTGTTGCTGCTGTGCTATCGTGTCATAAGGAACGGGGAAAATTTGCTTAGATGGCTCAGTTTTTTCCCAGTTGGATCCTTTCCAAATTTTGTATGAGTTTTCTGTTAATTTCATAATTTCATCTCCAGTATGCGGTGTAGGCACTGTTCCTAAACTCAGCTGTGCTATCAAATAATTTTGCATCTAACCTGAATCTATGGTCAGCATAGAAGACTCTGGGATATCCCATATAAAACTGCTTCTCAGTTGCTCCCCTTTTCAAGCAAAGCAAGCAGGTCTGTCATCTGTGAGTGACATCCAGGACAATCTACTTTTCACCTTGTGTAACATGTGCAAATCCTAAACCAGGAAAATCAGTTATGGTGGATAATATGGCAGCATCCAGCTGGAAGAACTCATCCTTATTAGCATCATACGATTTTTGTCAGTGTTTTTTACCATGATTCTAGGGTTACACATCTAGAGCAAAGATTGATAGTTTAGACATGTTGAGACCCTCTCCTGTTTGGGGATGTATATTGCTTGTACTCGACGACAATTCTATCTCCCGCCAAATCTTCAAACTGCTTCCTTAAAAATATACCGCAGCAAACACCAATACAGGAATATGCTAGTCTGGTATATTAGAAGGGTTCCATTCCCCCGACACATTCTTATGCCCTCAATAAGCAGACCTACCATATTTATCTAGGGAAAATTACCCGCATGCTATTATAATTTTCAGAAATTGTCTACATGTCATTGTCAACGACTGTGACGGTTAGTGACACATCGATAGTATATTAGCAAACCGTGAAAATCGTAATGACACAAAAAAAATTAACCTTATTATCTACCCATGGTTCAATAGTCATCCATATCAGCTCCAAATGCCCTACAACCAGGAAGGCAGGAACTAACCGAAAACAACAAACCATTTTATTTAACACGGATTACAGTTTCACAACAAAGGATATCTACACTTGTCGTATCACAAACAATCAGTAAGGCATCCACTGAGGGCCTAGGCAGAATAAGAAGATGCAAAACATAGCAGGAAATTAAAAAAATAAAAATTAGTTCAAAATATGCAAATAAACCATACCACTAACCAGTGTTCTAAAAATCGGATCTAGGCGGGTGCCTTCACGGGATTAGGCGCTAGGTGCCACCCCAGCGCCGTGCGGAGCCCCTGGGCGGCCGGCTAGGCGGCCAGGGCGCCTAGGCGGATCAACCGCGGCACCTAGGCACCCTGGGCGACAACGGCAACTACATTACAAAAATCGTATTTTAGGGGGGTAAAACACAAAAATGCTTTAGGGTTTTTGATGTCCTGCCGTGGCCTCCGCTACTCCTGCTCCTGGCACTCGTGCTGTCAGCCCGTCACGCGTCGCCGGCTCGCCACGCTCCGGTCCGGCCTCGCGCGCGCCCCCGTCCGGCCATCCGCTCTCGCGCGCGCCCCCGTCCGGCCATCCACTCTCGCGCCGTCAGCCCGTCACGCGTCGCTGGCTCACCGCCATTCGCCGTGCTCCGGTCTGGCCTCACATGCGCCCCGTCCTACCATCCGCTCTCGCGCCGTCGTCCGCCACGGTCCGGCTACCTCGCGCGCCGTCGCGCGCCACAACTCGGGCGGCCTCGCGCGCACTGCTCTGGCCGTGCTCTCTGGTTCGGTGTGGTTCAGCCTTCTGCAGTCCTGCTCGCGTGCCACGGCCGCTCTTCTTGCGCCACAACCACGACTGTCTTCAGTGTCTTGTATCGTGAGAGTGTGCTGTCCCAAGCGCCCCTAGACGCTAGGCGGTCAGGCAACGCCCGACTAGCGGCTTTTAGAACGCTGCCACTAACTGTCTAAGATAGGTCTAGCAAAAGGTTGTCGTCCACACAGAAAATGAGCTATTTGATCGAGTCATCATCTTCTTACCCTGAATTGGATGGAAGACATAGTATGAACATGTCTTTCCAAAAAAGGAATATACACATAAGATATGTGGTTGAGTGGCAGCAGTGCTAGTGTACTATGTTGCACGGATACGAATACGAGCCATACTGATATGGCGATATGGATACTATGATCGATATGAAATTTTCTGAAAATATAAATACAACTATATATATATATGCAAAATATATAGCGGACATAAAAGAATTACTAGTACTAATATTGTTGCTACTTATTTTTAATCAAACGTCTTAGATCACAGTTTTAGTTCAATTTCCGTAAAGTACAAAACTACAAATACATAACCACCGGCATTGGGGCAAGCAGCAAGTCAGCAACAGATGATAACATGAGATATTGAGATGACTTACGGGGCGGCTAGGGGATGGCAGAGGGGCGGCGCTGGCGGAGCCGCGGAGGGGATGCAGCGCTGGTGGCGGGGCGACGCTGGCCGAGGGGCGGAGCAGCGGTTTCGCCGCGACGTCGGCTTCTCAGCGGCGGCGTGGCCGCGCCGTTGTGCGCGTGACTGCTGGGGGTGGGGTCACAGTCGCGAGGAGGCGGCGGAGCAACGAACCGGCGGCGCGGAGCAACGAACCGGCGGCGCGGAGCGACGATGGATAGACGTGTGGACCGAGCGGGAGACGGGGGTGTCCAGGAGGATAGATAAGACTCCAATTTGGCTTTAAAAAAATACAAAAAATTGTCTCATGTTGTCGATTAATTTAGTGAACCAATGGTTAATTTGAACAAATCAATCAGAAATTTCACACCTCTTTCATTATTTTAATAGTTGATAGAGAATTTTATAAAAATGAGTACAATGATTTAGTTTTTTACTCATTTCTAACCTTTATTTCTAATGATTCTGGCCTCCCAAACCAGTCCTCAAAGAGAAGAGGAGGAAGAGGGGTCTGCTTCTCTAATTGTTGATGAGTCATCTTTTCAATCTTTTCTAGTTGTGTAATATAATATAGATAATTTATATTGTTTAGTGATTTGTGCAGGTTAATTATATATGTAATATAATGTCGGTAGTTTAGTTGTATAGTGATTTGCCTGGTTAGTTATATGTCTACTATTATAAAGCGGCTAGTTTTCCGTCCTCCGTCCGCAAGCCCCGTACATGTCTTCCCACTTCCCATAAAAAACCAATAAAAAAACCGGCTAAAACTTGTGCCCTATAAAAACCGCCCAAAAACTAACCCCCACACCCAACCGGGCTCACGCGCGGCTCCCCTGCGCGCCGAGCGGTCCGCAACAACCGCCGCATGCAAGGAGGAGCAGGCGCGCAAGTTGCAACTGCCAGATCCAAACGTTTGAACGAAGAAAAAGAAAAAGGAAAATAAATAAAATAAAAAAGAAGAAAAAATATACTTTTGCATTTTTGTTTTTTAATATTTTTATTTTACATGAAGGTACGAATTTTGTATAAAAATCCTTATATTTCTGAAAAATCATACATAAACATGAATTTTACACAAATACCCTGTTGAAAATAACGTTATCTGTTGCAAAGCACAGGCACCTGACTAGTAGTATAATGTAGCTAGTGTAGTTGATTAGTGATATGTTTAGATTAGGATTGTACTATAATATATAAATACTAAGGCTAATGTTTACAAAAACTGGTCAAACACCTAACAAATAGCTTAGTGACGGAGGATGATTCACACAAAGTAGTTTATATATGACCCATCTAGAAAAAGGTTTGCAAGGCAGCTTCTTAATAGAAGCGGCAAGAAAAATATAATATCGAGTAAAACTCGATCTTTTAAGGAAAACTATCGCATAAAGAAGTATAGGTTGAACTAGACAACCGAAATGTAACTCTAAACTAACAAGGGGTTTGGATAGCAGAGATTTTTTGTGTGTGTTTTTTTGGACTATAGTTAATGAAAAAGAATAGAGAACAAAATATTAAGATTGTTATACCTGATGAGTGATCGAAAACCTAACACTAGATGATGATTACCCCCTACATATATTTACATATATTTGAGGTGGGCCATCCTAGCATTAGTGTTGAGGAGTTGGAGATGCACACCTCCTAGATTTAAACCATGGCACAATAACAAGTCATTACAACTATTGTGGCCATGGTAGGGAGATGGATGCATAAGTTCCTCCATCTGTGCTACTTAACATCTCCTACATATTGTACATGTGAGTGTTTCATTATTGAAGTTAGGCATTTTATTTTCTTTTAATTTAATTACTTAATTAATCTCCTCTTGGTGCTTGATGTGGTGTCTATTACGATGTCTTATCCTCAACTAGGGTTGTAACCATGATTTTGTGAATACAAGTGAATGTTGTTAGATCTTGGCAACTCTCCAAAACACCAATATTGACAAACCAATTGTATTAGGTTATTTAAGTGATGGGTATGTAGCCAAATAAGTTATTGACCAACAAATTGTATTAAGTTATTGAAGTGACATCATATATAACATGTGTCCTATAATAAACTATAAATTTTCATAGAAGTTTTATTAGTAATTAAATTTGTATATAGCCCACAACATATAAACACACAATGCATCGGTCCACATTGAATCAAACAATTAAATTAAAGGGCACAATAGACATTACACCCGCTAAGTCATATTTCCTAGAGCTAGAGCTAACTTGCAAGCCAGACATGTCATTTTCTAGGTTATGTTCTATCGCGGATTCACTCAACCATAGATTTTTAGGGTGTAGCCAAAATGATGAAGTGAATCTCTCCCAAACAGAACCTAACTTTATGGTTGTGGCTTCAAATAGATACCTTGTCACTAGAAGCCTGACTTTGGCTATATTGACTATGGCTATCTCGACCATGCCTCCCTACACCCATAGTTGTGATTACTTAAACTGTATGGCAAGCATGAGGACTACCACGCTGTTAAGCAATCTTGTCGATTTCTACGATGACAATCCAAGAACATGTGTTGCTTGAGCTAGGAATATTAGTCGGAAAAGTAGAGTATATGGTCAAATTGGTAGGATTTGGTTGTTATAAGATTATTTTTCATCCTTATATCTTAGATTACTCAATATATCATAGCTATTTTGTACTATATATATATATATATATATTTATATATATCCAGGTTTAATAGCACATCCATATTTGCAGTGCATCTCTCCCGTACCCTTCTAATAGGACCATAGGACCAAATAACTACTTGGGTCAACATATGTAATCTAGATCCAATCATTTAATGTCAAAATTAGTTATTGTGGCTGAATAATAATGCTTGATCTATTTAGAGTGATTTTGCGTTGTATCAATGTATATGGATAGTGATAAAAGTGTGTATGCGTGCGCGGGCGCGCGCGCACACACACACACATATATATATATATATAGTCACCATGTTCTAATTCTTCTCTGAATCAGATCTAATGAGAATAAGGCATGGTTTTTAAAAATCTGATAAATGAAAAATAAGAATTTAGACAATTGATTTTAATGTAGTAGGTAAATGTGATAGCCCTAGAATCTAGTGGGTAAAAGCCTAAAATCTAGTGGATAATCACTATGGGAGAAGAGATATTCTCCGAGTGCCAAAGGCATTCAGTGAAGCCTTGTTTGCACTCGGTGAACAATACATGGTAAAAACGCTATCGGCGAACACGGGTTCGCCAAGTGTTTTTTGTCGGGCACTCAACGAACCTTTTGCCAAGTGCCACACACAACACTTGGCAAACAAAAGCAACTTGACGGGTCTCGAACGGTCGTGATGTTGGGTTTGCCGAGTGTCAAAATGTGGCACTCGACAGAGTTTTAAAACTCAGAAGAAAAAAAACAAGACGACGTCGGGGCGCCGAGACAGGGCCGGCGAGGGTGCCAAGGCACGTGGCCGAGCTTGGCCATGGAGTGGGCGAGCTCGGCGGCGCCAAGCGGAGTGGGGCCGAGCGGAGCGGTCGGGGCAGCGTGGGGCCGGGCAGCGCGCCCGGGGCGGCGCCGGTGCAGAGGGAGGAGGGAGGAGTGAGGAGGTAGGGGATGAGGATGAAGGGAAAGGGATGTTTTTAAAGAGAGGGAGAGAGTTAAAAAAAGTGCGGGAAAAACGGCGAGAACCAAAATTTTGCCTTTGCCGAGTGCAACACTCAGCAAATATAAACCCGAGTGTTTTGAATATGGCACTCTGCAAACATTTTTTTTTCTAATTTTCAAATTTGTTCAATTTTTTTCATTATTTTCTTTGACAAATTTTGTAAAAATATAGTGGGTAATGCATAAAAATAGAATAAATACATGAATATGATTTTTTTCGATAATTTAGTTTATTATTCCATGCTCTTTCAGTTTAAATTTTACATGTTTCAATTTAAATCCTAGAAATACAATTAATGAATTAAAAATAACTAACTAACTTAGAAAAATACCAAAAAAATTTATGGGATAAGATACGTCATATTTTGAATGAAAAAAATTCAAGTTCAAACAAAGATTTAATTATTAATTTGCTTTCAAACCTATCTCATTTCTTCTCTAAATTCTAATTCCTCCACTCTAAATCTTCAATTTCTAAACACTATACGTGACTACTTTATCAAAATATTTTTAAAATTTTATCACAGTATCTATGTATCATATCATAACACTGTGATACGTCTCATGTTTTTCGGACTTCATTTGATTTTTTATAATTAAAAAATTATTAAGGACTACGTTGCCGGTAGAGTGTCACAACCTACTTTTTTCTTTCTTTATTTAAATTTAGTGTATAAGAACTCAAAATATACTAACAAAAATTAATATGATTTTTATATATTTTTTGGTTCATTATTTTAGGCACTTATAATTCAAATTTCACTTATTTCAATTTAAATCCTAGAAACATACTTAACAAATGAAAAATAGCTAATTGACCTAGAAAAAATGAAAATCTTAGGATGGATAAGATACGTCATATTTTGAATGCAAAAAAAATCAAGTTAAAACAAATATTCTATCATTAATTTGCTTTCAAACCTATCTCTTTTCTTCTTTAAACACTAATTCATCCTCTCTAAATCTCTAATTTTTAAACACTATATGTGAAATAATTATCATGTTTTTCTTAAATTTTTATCATAGTATCTATGTATCATATCATAACACCATGATAAATCTCATATTTTTGAGACTTCATTTGATTATTTTTAGAATTAAAAAACTATTAAGGTCTACGTTACCGATAGAGTGTCGTAACCTAATTTTTTCAAATTTTATTTTAATTTAATGTATAATAACTCAAAATATACTAAAAAGGATGAATAAGATTTTCCTATATTTTTTGGTTCATTATTTTAGGCACTTGTAGTTCAAATTTCATATGTTCCAATTTAAATCCTAGAAACATACTTAATGAATAAAAATAGCTAACTAACCTAAAAAATATAAAAGTTTTACAAGGGATAATATATGTTGTATTGTAAGTGTAGAAAAAATTTCAAGTTAAAATAAAATTGCAAATACCTTTTAGAGTTGAAACATCGTTTCACACAAAATTTAAAAAAACATTGTTTGCCGAGAGTGTTAAAAAACACTCCGCAAACCAAGTGTATTTGCCGAGTGTTTTTCAAAAAACACTCGATAAACCCGGGAAAAAAAATTTTTGTCCACACGAGAACTATGCCGTGACGTCCGTTAATATCAAGGCTTTGCCGAGTGTATTTTTAAAAAACACTCGGCAAATTCATCTTTGTCAAGTGCCCAAAATATTACACTCGACAAAACACTTTGGCACTCGACGAATAATTATTTTCCGGTAGTGAATATAACCTCTTGTATGTGTGGTTCAACCCACTCCTCCCAACTACTCCTATGGCAATTCCAATCTAGATACTACTGAATAGTTTCTATACTTGTGAAGTCATATAGATATTGTATATAGACACTATATCCCAATGGATGATTTTTTCAAAATAAATTCATATATAATCACATTTCTTCTCTTTTCTTAATTTCCTCTACCAATCGCCCCCTTCTTCTTTCTTGGTTCAGGCGTAAAGCTAGTTTTTTGTACGAAAAATATTTTGATACTACTGAATAGTTTCTATACCTTCATAGTCATATAGATGTTGTATATAGAAAGTATATTCCAATAATGGATGGTTTTTTAAAAATAAATTTTTATCTAATCATCTTTACTTCTCTTTTCTTAATTTCTTTATAATGAGGACCCTGCGGAAGCCATATATCTGCCTTTTACATCCGACAGTACGCGGACCATCAGATTGAAAAGATAGGTACGTGGCTTTCATCGGTTGGGGTCCTCATCCTAGCGCCCATGCGGGCCCACACTGAATTTCCCCCCACCACCCGCCTTTAAAACCTGTATGAAGTATGCAGAATACTTGCATGACGCCTGTTGCCTAAAGCCCGATCAAGCCTGAAAATAAATTAAATTTCAACAAATGTTTCCAACATGGAATAATAATAATAATGAAAATAAAATAATTTAACATACTATATAATTGGTGAGTTTGAGTGTCACCCGACCATCCGTCTATTAAATCATAATTATTCATTCATATCTAATAAATCATAACTATCAAATCTTTTTTTTTTCTCTCTTGGGTTGGCCTAGCTCATTATGGCCTCGCCTCCTCTCTTTGTCGCTGGGACCTACTTGTTTTATATGAAAGCTGATCTTCTATTTTATATAAAAATTATTAATAGATGAAAATCATCAATAAATGAAAGTTTTATTAATATATAGAAATTATCAATATATGAAACTGATCTATTTTATATATAAATCATTAATATATAGAATATTGATCATATGGAAATTTATATAAATCTAATTAGTTTTATATAGAAATAATTTATATGGAAATTTATATAAATCTAATTAGTTTTATATAGAAATAATAAATAAATGAAAAATATATTCATAGTACAATATTATTTTTGGAAGCTTCGAAATTCCCTTCTATACTCGCCTTTCTTTCTCTAGTGCCTCCCTATAAAATCCGAAGTCTATGACTGAATCACACCATCAATTCCAGCTCTAGTCTCGTGAATCCTCATCGCCGACAGCCGCATCGTTCTCGTTGTCAACTCGGTTGGGTTCGTCGTCCCCTCCTGTCATCAGCATACGCTCCGATCGGATCCCAGACCAATGGATCGTCATCGTAGCTCCTGTTCGCCGTCGGTTACCTCTGTGTTTATAATTGTACTGTTTCATAATTGTTTTTTGATTTAACATTGCGTAGCACGAATACAATACTAATATTATTTAATTACGAAAGGAGGGGAAAAGCCCTGTTTTGTGCTCTGGGCTCAGCCCGGGTTTTTGGTTGGGCTTTTCAAATGCCCGATTTTGAACAGCCTACGGCCGAGTGAGTGCTCTTTGTGCGTTGTGCTGCCAGCTGTCACCCAGCTGAATGCTGCCGTTCTGCTTGGGCTCAGCCAGGCTCGTACGATTCATCCAGGATGCTGTGTGCCTGCGCGCCCGGTTTGTCCAGATTCATCTGCACCAGGACATACACGGATCACCGATGCACGGCGCGATGCAGAGAGATGTCTAGATTCATCAGCCTGCACACGCATGTCCTTGTCTTGTTCATATCTGGTCCTAAGGGCAGTATTTAAAGTAGTATTAAAATGGAACCTACAAAAAATTGATATTTATTATTATTATGTGCACAGTGTAAAAAACTAAAAAAAGTGATATTAAAATGAGCTTAGTTTACGGTGGGACCCACAAAATGTAAACATTTTATTGCTTATAACCACACCGTAAGCTTAAAGTACACCTTAAAGTTTTTTATTTATAGTGTGGCTTCACAGTATATAAAACTAACAATAATACTATTTTTAATGTTTAAAATCATTTTTTGATGCACATGGTGAATGTCCTAACTAGTAATACGATGGAGACTCTCCCCGGTGGGTGGAGGGCCTCTGTATTCTGTCCCCCACTTACTTGGCCTCTAATCTTTTTCTGTTTTCTATCCTAGTCTTGGTCTCTGGTTTTTGAAAATAATTAATTTCTTGATCCCACTTTTTCTAAATATGTCATGAACTTGATAGCACGAGAATTCTTTAATCTCGACATCCCAACAAATTAAATGTCTTCACATTCATGATACGTATACGGCACATCAATAATATGTCACATCTTGACAACTCAAGATTATAAAATTGATTCTATGGTGTAAGGTCGTAACAGAGATTATAAAACAGTTATAAAACCAGCAATGATAAAATTGGTTGAAATAAAATTATTTTAGCAGAAAACCACATGAAGTGTAAATAACAACTTATGTGTCTTGTTGACGAGGCGAGGGTGTTCCCGGATCTTTCGGTGACAAACAGATAAGTCGATTTTGATGGAGCGACATTGGCGATCTGACTACAACTGTTCAGAAACGTGGTGCCTTAGCAATCGTTACATCAAATCCAAAGGCAGTCGTAACTCGGCGGAGGCATGATCATCCCAACCACGAGGGTAATCCTTGCAAGCAATCGAGAACTAAACAAGAACAAGATGAACAAACACTCAACTCAATATCAATGGTGGAGTTCTGTAACATGTATCCAGTGAACTAGATGATCACAGGATTACACGGCAAAGTAGCAAGGCTAAACTTTGATATAAACAAAACTCATCTACAACTGAAGCCTCTAGGGGTATTTATAGCCCTAGGGATGTTCCTAAAGTTTGGAAACTTATTACATATGAAAACTACTAATTATTTCATAAACAGATTGACTAGAAAAAAGGAAATTTAGATTCTTATGCCTTGACTAGGATTTTAGGAGAGATAAATATATTATCTTCCATGTCAGCTTTCTAAAAAGTATAATATCATCCAAATTGGAGCCTCCATTTCCATGTAAAAGTTATACATGTTCGAATCTAGTACTCTCCCCGCAGTCCGAGTCTGGACTAAAAACATGTATAACTTTATCTTTACTTTCTCTTGGCACAAAAGTAGCGTCCCAAACTTGTATATTATCTTTGGATGACCTTGACTTAGTCTCCAATCAACTTCCATGATATTCCATACCCTTGATGTGCTCTTAACATATCACTCGATCCATTTAAGAATTTCTGTAATTGAAAGCAAAACCATCTCATGGTGTAGCGTCCTTAGCTCAAATATATAAAATAAAAATCTAATATAGAATGCATACATTTTAGGTTGTTATTGTACAACATAAGCATGATCATATCTCAGCCGATAAGGTCCTCATCACTTATGACCTTAATTAAGCCACAACTCCCCCTCAAGATGACTCATTATGTAATCTAATTATTAATAAGGGGTAGATATGTATAGTACTACTAATATACATTAAGTGAGTGAAACCAACCTCCCATCTCTAGATTATTCCTCACAATGATTTGATGCTTATTCTCATGAGTAGGGGTGGCAACGGGTCTGCCCCGTCGGGTTTTGTCACCTCGTCCTTGTCCCCACAGTAGAGAAAATCTCCTGTCGCTATCCCCATCCTTGCATACAAGGAATATTTTTCCCCGTACCCTTCCTCGCGCGGGTATGGGGAACCCAACGTGTCCCCATACCTGATAACTAGTGAATCTGGAGGAGATGAGAGGCTAACCTTTGAATGAAGTCGCCGGTTGCTAGGGTCATCGATGCTGGACGATGGGATGCTGGCCTTACGTCGTCACCGCCCTAGTGCCATCATCGCTTACCATAGTGTCACCACCGCTCACCTAGCTGTTGCCACCTTGACACCACCACCGCTTGCTTGGTCACCGCCATCGCTCAACTTGGGTTGCTGCCACTGCCGCTCATTAGGTCGTCATCGTCGCTCACTCGCTCCCCTAGCCGTTGTCGCGGCTCGCCTTAGGGCACCGCTGCCTCAAGAAGAACTATAGACGACAAGCGTGCGTGTTGTGGGCTGTGAAGTGTGAAACGGTAGGAGGGTGTGGGATTGTGGATAAAAGGCTAGGGTTAGCAAGACTGCAAGAGTGTTGCCATGCTAGGCTGGGCTTATGCGTCTGAGAGTGTTGCCGGCTAGGTTGGGCCCATGCACCTAGGAGTGATACGTGTTGGGTTGGTCTGTGCGCTTAGGCTGCACGTAGGTTGTTGTGGCGGCCTGGCGGGGAAAAATAACCCACGGTAAAACGGAGAAGGGGGAATGGGGAACGTCCTAGTCCCTACATACTCGATGGGGACCAATTTTAGCTCGATTTCGTCCCCATAGGTGCTATATTTTTTTCATTTGTGGTCCTCAATAGAGTTTTTTTCCACCGGGTATCGAGTTTCCATTGCCATCCCTATTAATGATGTTGCATGTATGGGCATAGTACATTTCTAGAGCACTAGCTCATGTTTTGATGCTGTCAGAAAAGTGGGTGATGCTACTTGAAATATTATCTTTACCAAAAATCAGAAAACAATTAGAAGCATTCACAAGACACATGATACATCAATATTGTAAAAATCTATAAAATATATCACAAACTTATAGATCTAGAGTTATAGAGGCTAAAACGACAAGCCATGTAGCAGTGATATGGGTAACAAGATGGAGAGGCTAGAGCTTGAGTGGTATGCCGACTTAGAAACTTGGATCGGAAGGACAAAACTAAGTTCTTACGAGGAATGTACACTCAAGGTTGCATGTGAGTAATAATAATGATCGAGGATTGTAGAGGCTAGACTGCTTATAAAGTGATAGTCAAGAGATTTTATAATTTGCTACGGCCAAAAAATGGTTTTTATCTTATTTTAATTTTATATCTTATTTTAAGTGTCATTAATTTAAATGATCTTACAATAATATTTTAAAGTGACATCCTAATAAATAAATGTCTTGTTGACACTTGACAAATTATCAATTTTTGGAGGAGAGTCAGGCGATTGTCTGCTAGCTTGCTGGAGTGCTCGATCTGCGGATCTTGTGGACGGAGAATTCTCTATCCCATCCTTAAAAGTAAATTCCTGGAGAACGGGGGACATTGCCATCCTTACTCCTAACGTTGCCTCGCCGTCGACTCGTCGGTGTGCGGAATCCTCGTCGTCCGAACTAGTTAGCCAGCCACCGAAGCTGCATCCCTGCTAGAGTGCTAGTTCTTGCTTGTACTTCACATGGCGGCGGCGGGGGAGGAGCGGAGCCGGGTTCTGGTCATCGGCGGCACGGGCTACATCGGCCGGTTCATCGTCGCCGCCAGCGCCCGCGAGGGCCACCCGACAGCAGTCCTCGTCCGTGACCCCGCGCCGGCGGACCCCGACAAGGCCGCCGTCCTCCAGGGCTTCCGGGACGCCGGCGCCACCCTTGTGAAGGTCAGCTGCAAGCCACTGCTAGCTTCTTGTCTCATCCCCACCATTTGTTCCTTGTTCTTTGAATCCAGGTGGCAGAGCATCTCTGCGAATAATTCTAAAAATCGATTCCTATATAGTTTTAAGAATTTATTTTAGAATTTTTGCTCTTATGCTATATAAGGTTGAGTGGTGTTTATTTTTTTATCACGTCATGTGTGTTTGACAATTGGGTATAAGAGCCACATGTCATTCACTCGTATGGAGCAAAAGAGTAAATTCTACCAAATTAATGTGTGATATGAGAGCAAATTTCCCATTTATTTTTGAGATACAAATCATTCTAAATATATATTTTTAACATAGTCTTATCTGAGTTACGAGTAAGAAACGGAAGGGTTAATTTTAGGGTTCCTTTCGTGAACCTGTATTATCCTTACTCAGAATTAATGGTCTCACCATTTTAGGATAGGTTTTTGGTTTAGCATAGATGGATCAGTTAAAAAACTGATAAATTATAAAAGTTAAGCTAAAAGTAATATTTTCTAAACTTTCAATAAAAATGGTGAGTAATTTATAAATTTTCAATAAAACGGTGAGTAATTTTAGGAAGTTTGGAAGTGTAAAAGTTGGACTTCTTGGAGCAACTTTCACAGCTTTTGCAATTTATATAGAAAAAAATACAGTTTTTAGAGAAATTGGTTTGTCCCTAAACATGTTTCATTCAGCTTCTAACTAACAAGCTGGTTAAAAAAGCTCAATCAAACACAACTTAATAGTTTAATGAAAACTAATATTTACATGATTTGTTCCATGGTACGAACAATTTCACATAATAATTGAATAAATTTGTAAAACGGCAGGAATCAGGATTTCAGCTGGACGTTGTTCAACAACGTTTTCAACATGTTCGTTTCAGTCAGTAAGATTTTTTTTAATTGCTACAATACCTTACAACATGTAGAAAAGTACTTAAAAAACTTATTGGACTTTCAAGATTTGTTGGGGTTGGAGCCACAAATTAGGGGGTGTTTGGATCCCGAGACTAAATTTTAGTCCGTGTCACATCGAATGTTTCGATATTAATTTGAAGGACTAAACGTGAACTAATTATAAAAATAATTGTAGAATCGGAGACTAAATCACGAGACGAATTTTTTAAGCCTAATTAATCTATAATTAGCAAATGTTTACTGTAGCATCACATTGTCAAATCATGGTGTAATTAGGCTCATTAGATTCGTTTCGTTAATAATCCTCTGATTATGAATGAGTTTTGTAAATAGTCTACATTTAATACTCCAAAATAGTATTTAAACATTGGATGTGACAGGGGCTAAAATTTTAGCCCCGGTCCAAACACCCCCTTAGTTACCATTCTAATACTGCAATGCTACTTTCTAGTTATGTATTTATAAAAGGATCTATTTAAGGTACCCTCCTTAATCTCATGGGTACATAATAGTTAAAACTAAGCTAGATCATTGATTAAGTGTGTTTTAAAAAGTAATTAAAAAATAAAATAGGATAACCGACTTGATTATGGAAATGAATATGTATACATGTTGCCCGCATGGAAAGTTTGTTGATTATTTATTTTGAGTGCATGCAACAATTAATATAAACCGTTGGATTATATAAATTGGACGGTCCATAAAATTTTAGGGCATCATAAAATTCTCCTTATAAAAATATAGAAAATATAACTAAATAAAAGTATTTTCCATGATAATTCTACTAGTATTTCAAAAATCAAGTCATAATATTTTCTAGGCTGTTACTAATTTAAAGTTTTTGAGGTTTGGCTGCACAGATTTTGGACGTTATCTATTTGAGAATGTAGGTACTATCATATATGCAGATAGAAGTCAATGTTTTAAACTGTGCCCTGATGACAAAATGTTAGAACATCTTTTAAACAAACTCTAAAGAATACTTCTCATTAAATTTCAAAGATTGTAACTAAAAAATAGCTTCAACATATACTTAAAAAACTCTTAAAAATAAGACGCTCCATAATTTTTTCTTTATCCTTCCTATTTATAGGGAATGACTCTTATTCTCTATCTGTTCTGATTCTATCTATTGATGTTACAAGATATATAAATAAAAAGAAAGAATTGACGTTCAACAAGTAGATCCACGTATTGATGATACAAAAGTAAAATATATGGAATATGAAATCGGGAGGATGCTGGAGAATAATAAGATTTAGAGATTAGATTTTATTAAGAGGATTATCTATGAGATTTTGGAGAATGTAAAATAGCAACTATGTAGAAGATGCTATTAAAGATGGAATATTTTATATGCCCTTCTGGTTAGTAGGTACAGTAACTATATACTACGTATTATGTAACAACACACATGTTTATTTTTTAGTGCCACATAAAACATCATGATATCTCAGGTTCTGCTGTGATCAGTACATTGATCTCTCGTAGTATAATTCGTTTTGACGCTAACATATAAACGCTATTTTTTGTTGGATTCTTAGGGAGATCTTTATGACCATGAAAGCTTGGTGGCAGCCATCAAATCCACTGATGTGGTTATCTCGGCTGTGGGTTACGCGCAGCTAGCAGATCAAACCCGAATTATTAGTGCTATTAAAGAAGCTGGGAATGTAAAGGTGACCACCTAAACTCACACTAATCATGTCATGATTGTTATTGCTCAAGTTTTGTATGCATTGAAGAGTATGTCCTATGTCCTTGATGTATCATGACTAGTGATGTTGCTTTGTACATTAAAAAAAAACTTTCATGGCTCACACTTGAGTTTGAATATTAAGATGGTATGGCATTAGCCTTTTGTGATACAAATCCCATTCTTTCGTCGTTAAAATCTTTCAATCTCAATCAAATTGAAGTAGGCTAGAGTTAAAACCCAAACTTAGGTTTCATTTCTATTTGAGTGATTATGTTTTTTATTGTCTGGTCAAGTCAAACACAGCATTGCAAGAGAAAGGGATTCTCCCCTCTTCTTTACGAGAGCTTAGGACATACTATGTTGATACAAATAACCCAGCTTATAAAAACAGAGGAGGTTACTCTCTCTCTCTCTCTCTCTCTCTTGAAACCGTGATGAAGTTGCTCATTTGAAGAATCCTTGGAATTAAGGAGGCTTAACCATGTCTGTCCAATTTTCACTCTTGGTTTTAGCTGATGTTGATTGCATTGTGCAGAGATTCGTCCCCTCAGAGTTTGGTAACGATGTGGATCGTGTACATGCAGTTGAGCCTGCAAAGTCTGTGTTTGCAGTGAAAGCCGGTATAAGGCGTGAAATCGAGGCTGAGGGGATTCCATACACATACGTATCCTCTAACTTCTTTGCTGGTCGTTTCTTGCCAAACCTGTCCCAGGTCGGCATCAAAGGCCTTCCAACTGACAAGGTTGTCATCCTTGGTGATGGAAATGTAAAAGGTAAACCTGATCATGGTGTGTTTTACTGTGATTACTCTTGTGTGTGGTTTTATATTTACTCTGAGTGAGAAGTAAATCACATATGAAAAGACAAACATGGTGAAACTTCAATGCATGTGTTGTTGAATACCAGGTGTCTTTGCCGTGGAGGAGGATGTGGGCACCTACACTATTAAAGCTATAGATGATCCAAGAACCCTCAACAAGATCTTGTATCTGAGGCCACCAAGCAACATTTTGACTCACAACGAGCTCGTCTCACTCTGGGAGAAGAAAGTTGGCAAGACATTTGAGAGGGTGTACATCCCAGAGGATGAACTCCTGAAGAAGATTCAAGGTCAGAATATACAAGTCATGCCCTCTGAACTGCGACATTGTGGTTTAGGGTCGGTTTATTTTAGTTTGTGATTATATTTTCCAACTTACTTTCATAAGCTTAAACAAACAAGACAATTTATTATAATTCAGAGCGCATATTATGACAATCCGATAAATCGGTACGATACAACTTGGATTAGTACAGTTCTACATTCTTCTAGTTTTGCACTGGCATTTCACATTTGGCTCTAATATGGTGCAGAATCCCCGGTGCCGATAAATGTTGCACTAGCAATCCGCCACTCTGCCTGGGTGAAGGGGGATCACACCAATTTTGAGATCCAGCCTTCATTTGGAGTTGAAGCTACTGAGCTTTACCCCGATGTGAAGTACATTACTGTAGATGAATACCTGAGCAGGTTCCTTTGAACTCTGTTCGAATCCTACTCTAGGCTCCAAATATGCATGCAATTAACAAGCAGAATGGACGCAGCAAGTTGTGTTTTGCAATAAGCACCTCACCTCACCTGAATTCGAAACGTTTGACACCTCCACCACGTGATGGGTGCAGCGAGTGCCTGTTAAGCATTACATGTCTATATTGTCAAATATTAAGACTATTTGTATTGTATTTGAGAATTACTTGGGTGTGCGTTTGGTTCTAATGTGAGTTGTGAAAAAACTGTTGTGAGCTGTCTGCTATGAAAAAAATGTTGTGAGTTGTCTGTTGTGAAAAAACTAAAAATCATTTGGTTGAGGCTACTGTGAAAAAACTGTTGTGGGACTGACTGTTATTTATAACTAACATAATTTTCATCATTATAATATTTCATACATATATAAATAGGAAACAATCAACATTGATGCAACTAAATAACTAGAAATATATTAGATAAATAAAAAAGTTTATAGTTCACCTCATAAAGTAACTGACAACCACGTAGTTATCTCATGA
The DNA here is from genome assembly GCA_019279435.1 of Zizania palustris. Classification (NCBI taxonomy): domain Eukaryota; kingdom Viridiplantae; phylum Streptophyta; class Magnoliopsida; order Poales; family Poaceae; genus Zizania; species Zizania palustris. Next base: position 59,637,118 of record JAAALK010000283.1, read on the forward strand.
AATTGTGTAATGCAATACAGTCATAATGATATTAAATCAATCAAAACATCTTAAAATTCATGCTATCCAATTGTACTAAAAAATAGAAAAACGGAAAAACGGAAGCAGAAAAGTAGGGTCCAAATTGCTTTCAAATTTGTACTAGAAAAAACTATTTTTTGTGAGAAAAGCAGATTTTGTAAACCCATTTGGTTCAGTTTCTGTTTTTTCACATCGGAAACATATTTTAAAAACAGAACCAAATGCACCCCCGAAGGAAAAAAAAATCATCTAACCGAGCTATGTTAACTTGAATTTGTTGATTTTGGTCAAAATTCCTCAACCAAGTTTATTTAGGACTTGTTTCATTTTATAATTATAACGATCTAGTTTATTTTCGTAAGATAAATCCAATAAACTAGTTTAATCCATCTCATTTTGATAAGTTATATTACTATAATTCTAAACTAAAATGGATAACATTATGGAACATCATGGAGATAATGGGTACATGTCTTACAACTTAGTGATTATGATGGGAAAATACCAAGATTATTTTACACTTTAAATACACTAAATATTTAAAACAACGGAAATTTACTAAACTAATTGTTCAAGAGGGATTTGGGCGCAATGATACAACTTCAAATCTGAGCCATGCAATCAAGTAGCCGTGATGGTCAGAATTAAGCTGCGTAAACCTTCCAAATTTCAAAACTACAAGTTTTTAGATTAGTATATATATGTATAGATGTTATTCTAATCCAGTTCTTCATTACAATTTCGCTTGAATTTAACTTTGAAAATATTTACAACTCCTGAACTCCACTCAAGTGCCCGTAGTATAAGGGGTATTTGGTTCTTTTAGTCCAAAACTTAGTCCCGCCACGTCGGATGTTTGAGTGCTAATTAGAAATATTAAATAAATATTAATTATAAAACTAAATATATAAATAAGGACTAATTCGTGAGACAAATCTATTAAACCTAATTAGTTCATGATTTAACAATATGATGCTGCAGTAAACATGTGCTAATGATAAATTAATTAAAATTAAAGATTCCACCGACGAATTAGTTCTTGTTTATATATACTTAAATTTATAATTAACATATATTTAATACTTATAACATCTAAACATCCGATGCTATGAGACTAAACTTTATATTAAAGAACCAAACACCCTCCCCTTAAGAGCAACTACAATGTGAAGTACTCTTGAGCTAGTACTAGATTGACATATAAACAAATTTATTTATTAGAAAAAAATATTATAATGTATAGTACTAGATGTAACACTCTCCAACATAAAAAACTATAAAAAATAGACATGCTTTATCTAAGAATTACTCACATGCTATTATAATTTTTAAGAATTGTCTATATGTCACTGTCAATGATTGTAGTGGTTTCCATTTGTCATTGACACATTGATACATTGATGACATATTGACAAATCGTAAAAATTACAACGATACAGAAGAAATTAACCCTATATTAATTTACTTAGTACTACAAAATCAAACTAAAAAATTTCCATAACATTACAATTTATTTTAACATTGCAGATGCTCCAGGTGTATAAACCACGTACGCGGTACGACCAGGAGAAAACATGAGGCAGCTCATCAGCAATGCATGCCGCGTAACCACTGACCTAGTCACCTGCTCGAAAAAAAAAAACGTCTAAAAAAAAGCTCAAAGGGGGAAAAAACAGAGCCACCCCCGGCGGCCGGCGCTAAGCAGTAACCACTCGTGCTTCTCATCTAGCCATGGGGAGCAAGAACTCGAGGTCTCCCATGGCCGGAGTCGCCGCCAGCCTTCTCCTTGTGCCCTCCTCCTCTCCATCTTGGCCATCTCGGCCTCTTCGCCGTCGTCGGATGCGGATGTGATCTCCCGGTTCCAGGAGTACCTCCGCATCGACACGGCGCAGCCGGCGCCGGACTACGCCGCTGCAGTGGCGTTCCTGCGGGACCAGGCCGCCGCCGCCGGGCTCGAGGCGCGCACGCTGGAGCTCGTCGCCGGTAAGCCCCTGCTGCTGCTCCGGTGGCCCGGGCGGCTGCCGTCGCTCTCTTCTGTACTTCTCAATTCCCACACCGACGTCGTGCCTTCGGAGCCGCACAAGTGGGAGCACCCGCCCTTCTCCGCCGCCCTCGACGAGGCATCTGGTCGCATCTACGCGCGCGGTTCCCAGGCAAGACCGATTTCTACTTTCCAATGCTTAAAGCCGCTATTTTTGCTAATTTGGTGAACCTGTATCGATGTGGTCAGCATGTTTCTTGTAATCATTTGAGGTGAGGTACCTTCTTCTTGTAATCAACTGATTAGGGTTTAGGGTTTAGAGTTTAATCCTTAATCAGTAGTGATCAACTGATTAATCAGGTTGACTACCCAATTAATCGAGTTGACCAATTAATAGTCTGATTTCCTGTTAAATTAACTGGAGGAGTGGGGATCATAAGTTAATTGGTCGATTTTTTCATCACCGCCTTTTAGTTTTGTTCTATCAACAAGTTTGTCTGATCTGTAGAAAATTGTTTGGCTGGAATTATGCCCATACATAAATATTGCTGCCAAGACAGAAAACTAGCCATATGTAGGCGTGTTATTTGTTGTTATTGTTGGTTTGTCACCAGCAAGAAGTGATTCTTTGCCCACAAATGATTCTTGTTGCTTAAATTCCTTATAGCTTCTGTTGTGACTAATTTCAGTTTAAAGTTCTGGATATCCATACTCCTTGTGTCCTCGTCATCTCCAGTTATGGTTGTGTATCCATCAATGCATATCCCTTGTACATGCTTTCCTGAGAGGTGTTTTTCAATAACTAAAACAACTCTCCTGCGCGTTCGAGAAAAAAAAAACTAAAATGACTTAGCTGGTTGTTTTATGAAATTTATCTTGTATATTTTGCTGCATTCAGATGATCTGAATGATTGAAGGGGTTCAAGGTTCAACATGCATAGTAATTTATTTTCTGTGAAATTTCTCATTAGCTCCTATGCTGTCCAAAAAGCTACGTTTGCACGGCTATTTCATCTAAGAAATATTTTAATTTTGTTGGTGGTCCTTGCAGGACATGAAGTGTGTGGGGATGCAATACCTTGAAGCCATCCGCCGTCTGCGCAGTGCAGGCTTTATCCCAGACCGGAATATCTATATTACATTTGTTCCAGATGAAGAGATTGGCGGACATGGAGGTGTTGAGGCATTTGTTGCATCAAAGGAGTTTAAAGACATGAATGTAGGTTTGATTCTTGATGAAGGGCTTGCATCCCCTGGGGAGGAGTACCGCGTGTTCTATGCTGAGCGTAGTCCTTGGTGGCTTACTATCAAAGCTAAGGGAGCACCAGGGCATGGTGCAAAGCTGTATGATGGTAGTGCAATGGAGAATTTGATGACGAGTGTGGAAGCAATTAGGAGGTTCAGAACATCGCAGTTTAATTTGCTCAAGTCCGGAGCAATGGCTGAAGGGGATGTTGTATCAGTGAATTTTGCATACCTAAAGGCTGGGACACCAACACCAACGGTTAGTTGTTTCATCTTTCCTTCTACCACACATTTGCTCAAATGCAGTTTTAGGATCCGTAGCCTGATATTTTACTATACCCCACTAAAAGCCCAAAACATTAATAGCTTGAATAACTGGTCCCTTTCCTCATTTGCTAATGTGATGTATTTTTCAGTTAGTAATGGTCTCAAAGTTATTAACTAACTGTGTTTTGAATCTTACACTTTTACTTGGGGCTGCAGAATTGTTAAATTTAATTTTATTGGAGTACACTATTGGATCCCCAAGTATACTTAATTTATAATCTTATGCTTTTGTTTGTGATTTGTCCTTGGATCTGTTACAATTGTCAGCTCTTTACTTCTATACCTTTTGCACAAATTGAGATTATTTGAGAGCAGTTCATCATACAATTCACCTTGACTGACACATGTTCTGATCTGTAACGATTCCTGCTGATCAGTTTTTCTCGGCTCTTCTTTCAGGGTTTTCTTATGAACATACAACCATCTGAAGCAGAGATAGGTCTAGACATCCGACTACCTCCTACTGTTCATACTGAGGCACTGGAGAAGCGTCTCGCTGAAGAATGGGCACCTTCTTCACTCAACCTGACATTTGAGGTATGATGTTCTTGGTAGTCCTAATGATACAAAGACTAATGCGTATATAGAACACAGTATCATCAGAAAAAAAATGTGTGATGTTTGTTAATACTTGCTCATTTCACATGGGAATAAGGGGGATAGGATTCCTGAAAAATAGCTCATTTCACATTCTTTTCAGGATTTTAATTCATATTTTTGAGTTTATTTATTATGGGCTAGTATTAGGCAACAGACTTTTCAGAATGGTTGAAAATAATTAAGATCACCTGTGCAGCTTTTGTTTCAATAAAATTCATTGGACTGTTGTTTTCGATCATATCATCATTTAGGTGTTTTGGTCCGTGTTCTGTTTTAACGATTTCGAGTCAGCCATATTTGGTATGGTGAAGTCAAGTTGTCGTGCACAATTTGATGACCAAAACAATGCCACCTCGTGTTTTTTTAATACTGCAATCTGCAAGAAGTATCACATGCTCTTAATTGAGTGGAGCTTAAAGAAGCCTTTAATCATATACCTTCTCTTCTTCACAGTTTAAACAAAGGGACTCAGTCCTTGACACCTTTGGGAAGCCAGCCATCACCCCAGCTGACAGTTCAAACCCATGGTGGTTTCTATTTGAAGAGGCTGTGAAGAGAGCCGGTGGCAAACTTGGTAAGCCAGAAATATTCCCAGCCTCTACTGACGCCCGTTACTTCCGGAGGCTTGGGTTACCAGCATTCGGTTTCTCACCAATGGCAAACACACCAATATTACTCCATGATCACAATGAGGTTAGAATCACTGATCTTCATTTGGATATCCTTGTTAATGAAATGCTCTATGTATCTTTTGCCCTTTCGAATATCATATTTACAAACATGAATCTACCTGTCAATGGTGACTCAACTGAAATAGTAATACACCGGTCGTCACGAGAAAATACAATACCATTATACCAACATTGTTGACACCATAACTTATTATCTTGCAGTTTCTGAGCAAAGATGAGTACCTCAAAGGGATTGGGATATACGAGTCTATTATCAGAGCATTGGCGACTCACAAAGACAACAATGTCGACGATGAATCCAGGGCAGAGCTATGAAGAAAAAATGTTTAGGCAAATTCTCACCATGTCGTAGCTCTTGCAACCCAGCTGGAGCACAGAAGCATGTTTGGGCAAAGCAACTGCATTTCGTTCTGCTCCTGCAGCGTAATTGAAACTATAGATACAATCATTGCACATTTTCATCGAATCCGTGTTCTGAATAAATCAATAAATTGATCATGCATTTGCAGCCCACCTGCATGCTCTCCGCCATTGCTAGTTTGATACAATGCTGTTTGATGCGTCCCTGACTCACTGGCTTCCTGCTGTATAAAAATAAACCCATGCTTGCTCTAATAATAATGTGTCCGAATGCACTTGTTTATGTCTGGAATCGCTGTTGCTCCTGTGAAATGTGTCAGAAATTTGCATGAAACTAGCTGAAATGTGGTGAAACACTGAAACATGGACTGGACCTAATAAATTTTTGAACGGAAATTTGTTCTAATTCCTATGAAAGTTGAATTGATTTATGTGGAAATTTTATTTTCTTTATGTGAAATTCCTACATTTCAAACGCTTCTTGAACCTAAGATACTGAAACTAAACAAGGAGTACAAATCCACCGGCCTCCCATTTTGAGTACTCTTTTGGTTGATGACTCTTTTGGATTGAAAGAATATTGTGAGAATTAGGTATTCAAATCCTTTGAATATTTTATCTAGATTATTAGATCGTAGAATTAGAGCTCGATAAATTCCTATAGATTGGTTCCAAATTCCTGTGTTAAGATTCTTATAAATTCTACATATTCAAAGTATTCCGATTACATTTTTTTTTCTATTTATGGATTTCTTCTACTCTTTTTGCGATCCATGAAACCATCCATGTTCGAACACCTCCCCATCAAGCGTCTTGCTGCGCCTCGCCGTAGTTGTCGCTGCCTCCACTCCGATCCCCACACGCATCCCCTCCTCATCGCCTTCTCCCGCCTCTGCGTCGATGGCCCGCTCCGCGCAGCGCTCGCGCTGCTCCCGGACCTCGCCGCTGCCGGCCTCCGAGCGGACCCCGTCACCGTCTGCCGCCTCATCAAGCTCTGCGTCCGCCACGGCACGGCCAGCGACGGACGCCTCATCCATCGCCACGTTTTTGACAGCGGCCATGGCGGAGCGCCCTTCGGCAGCAGCTTATTCGTCTCCAACTCCCTCGTCTCCATGTACGCAAAGTTCGGCCTACTCGACGACGCGCTCAGGCTGTTCGACGGAATGCCGCAGAAGAACGTCGTGTCCTGGACGACCGTCGTTGCGGCGATGGCCAACGCCGGCGGGAGGAAGGAGGAGGCGCTGAGGTTTCTCGTGGCCATGCTGAGGGAAGGAGTGGCTCCCAACATGTACACTTTCTCGTCCGTTCTGGGTGCTTGCAGCACGCCGGGAGTGCTCGCGGCATTGCACGGGAGCATTGCTAAGGTTGGTCTGGAGTCGGACGTGTTTGTGCGGAGCTCCTTGATTGATGCGTATATGAAACTTGGGGATGTGGATGGCGGACGACGCGTCTTTGACGAGATGGTCACCTGTGATTTGATAGTGTGGAATTCGATCATTGCGGGATTTGCACAGAGCGGAGATGGTGTTGGGGCGATAGAGCTTTTCATGAGGATGAAGGAAGCTGGGTTCTTGAGTAACCAGGGCACCTTGACCAGTGTCCTCCGAGCGTGCACCGGGATGGTCATGCTTGAGGTGGGGAGGCAGGTTCATGCTCATGTAGTTAAGTATGATGAGCACCTGATTTTGCATAATGCACTTCTTGACATGTACTGCAAATGCGGTAGCTTGCAGGATGCAGATGCTTTGTTCAACAGGATGTGTCAGAGAGATGTGATCTCTTGGAGTACCATGATCTCTGGTTTGGCACAGAATGGGAGAAGCATTGAGGCATTGAAGGTTTTTGACCTGATGAAATCTGAAGGGCCTAAACCGAACCACATAACGATGGTTGGCGTTCTGTTTGCATGCAGCCACGCCGGTCTTGTGGAAGATGGTTGGTACTACTTAGGTCAATGGAGAAACTGTTTGGCATTCAACCTGAGAGAGAACACTACAACTGCATGGTCGATCTCCTTGGGCGGGCAGGGAAGCTTGATGAGGCTGTGAAGTTCATCCATGATATGAACTTTCAGCCAGACTCAGTTATATGGAGGACTCTTCTTGGGGCTTGCAGGATGCACAAAAAAGTCAATCTTGCAGCACATGCAGCAAAAGAGATCCTTAAACTGGAGCCTGATGACCAAGGTGCCCACATATTGTTGTCAAACACTTATGCTGATTTGCGACAATGGGCAGATGCTGAGAAGTCATGGAAGGTGATGAGAGACAGAGGGGTGAAGAAAGAGCCTGGGCGAAGCTGGATTGAGCTATGTAAACAGGTCCACTTATTCATTGCTGGTGACTTATCACACCCATATTCAGAGGGTATAATTCAAGAGCTGAGCCGACTGTTCTGCAGGGTCACAAATTTCGGCTATGCCCCCCAGACAGAGTTTGTGCTGCAGGATCTGGCAAGTGAACAGAAGGAAGATTTACTGAAATATCACAGTGAGAAGCTGGCAATAGCATTTGGAATGATGAATGTGATGGAAGGGAGGCCCATAAGGATCATGAAGAACCTCAGGATCTGTGGTGACTGCCACACATTCGCAAAGCTTGTCTCCAAAAGCGAAGGCAAGGTGATCATCATCAGGGACCCAGTTCGCTTCCACCATTTCCAAGATGGAGTTTGCTCCTGCGGTGATTATTGGTAGGGATGACAGGCACTGGGGCACACATTAACCAGGTGTGACGAGGGTTAGCAGTGAATGATGACTACGACAAGGTCTGCTTATCAAAGTGGCTGCCAAAAATGCAGATACATGCCATAACACAACAACTGACAAATCCTATATAATTTTTTTCTCACGAGGGTTCCACGTGATTGCATCTTCCTAGAGCAGGTAAGCAGCGAGATCTCATGGCCTTGAGTCCTCAACCTTTTCTGAGGCTCGTGATTAACTTGTCATTTGGATTGGAGCAGGAGAGGGATCATGCTTCACACAAATAGGGGAAGCAGTGTTTGTCGAGATTATGGGAGCTCCAAGGCTAGGAGTGACAACTGACAAGTACAACGAGGTTGGGGTTATACACTTAGCCCTTCCTTTCTTTCATTTACTGATTCTCTTCTGATGTGTTACTCACAATTCCTTCTGCTCATCATGGTAGTGTTTATGATAATACAGTTATCATTCCGATTATCTCATGTGTTTTACTGATCACATCGGAAGAACATCTGATTTTGAGTGCTTACAGAATAACCGTAGGGAACACTTAAGGACATTCTGATATTTGTAAGGAACATGAAAGAAATGTATGAATAAGAGATAAGTTTAGAATATGATATGGAATTATTCTATGCGGTTGTTCCAAAGTAGGTTTAGGAGTCCTAATTGCATGTTTAAGGGCTTAATGCTGTTATATCTGAAGGTTTTGTCATGAATTAATCAAGGGGTGATAACAATATATTTTTCTTACAGAAAAACTAGGCAACGGTATACCGCAACAACGGTATAGTTTATGAAGGTGTCAACCCGTTGGCCTGATTTATTTCCGCGATGCAAGTGGGCTTAATTGCAGTATGTTTTAGTTTGTTCTATTTTCGCGATGCAAATGTGAGCCCACTTATACGCGATGCATTCATCCTCTCGATACACCTGTTATTCCTTCTCTACACAGCAGCGAGTGAGCGGTGACGCAACCATCGAGACCGAAGCAACGGGGGAGAAAGTTTGAAGTGTGGTGAAGGAATATGGCGAGGAAGTATAGCGAAGAAGTGCGGCGTGGGGGAAAGGAAGGTTCACACTTGTGGCGCGGCGACGGACGCTTTCAGCGCTCTGATTAGGGTTTTGCTTGTTTTTTGGCGCTAGTTTTGGATACATAGAGCCAGTTTGAAGCGTTGCGTCGCACACATTTGAAGTGTGGCGAGGAAGATCCTTTTGTGGTCGGCGTCGACAACTGGAGGTGCGTGGGGATTGGCGTATTCAGTGCAGTTGGTCAAGGAAGACAAGTGAAGGGCCGATTGGAAGAAGGGGGAAGATTTTACTATTGTGCATTCTACCAGGTACTTCTATCTTGCATTTTAAGTAGTTTGCATGGAGTAAATTAGTACACATGTATGGAATAATGTTTGTTGTATAATGACACCATTTTTAGTGAGATATTTAGTTATTTCTCTGATCTGGGATAATGTTGATTTATTTAGATGCAAATAATATTTGGTTCGAGGTTGATACCTTTTTGGTTGGTGTGTTATTTGCACGAATAGAATCTAAGAAGATGACATTTGTTAGAATGGTGTAGACATTTGTTGGTTGTTTGATTATTTTTCCAATCACCCCTCAAAATATAGTTAGTGTATGTGTTTTTAAGGAAGAGTAGGAGTGTTGATGAGAGAGCGAGAAAGATTTTTTTAATCAATTGTGTGGAGGAATAGCAGTCGGCAATTAACATGATAATGAGAGGTGATTTTTTTGTCATTGACGTGAATATTTTTTAAAATATAAACATCTGTGTATGTGCACATTATGGACCTAAAAATGCGTAGAGAGATGTAAATATGCAATGTCATTATATGGTACATGAATGTATCATTGTGGTACATATATGTATCATATTGTTATGTTTATCTTTCTTATGGTTTAATTTCTGTTGTTTACACATTGTTTTTTTATTTTATGAGAGAGCGAGAAAGATTTTTTTAATCAATTGTGTGGAGGAATAGCAGTCGGCAATTAACATGATAATGAGAGGTGATTTTTTTGTCATTGACTGTGAATATTTTTAAAATATAAAACATCTGTGTATGTGCATATTATGGACCTAAAAATGCGTAGAGAGATGTAAATATGCAATGTTATTATATGGTACATGATGTATCATTGTGGTACATATATGTATCATATTGTTATGTTGTCTTTCTTATGGTTTAATTTCTGTTGTTTACACATTGTTTTTTATTTTATGTTGTTTTTTTAAGATTTTAAGATGGAATCAAAATCAGATAATTCTGATTTTATCGTAGGAACAATGAGGTCACAGAGGTCAACAGTAAGAAAAGTGCATGTGGATACGTTTTTTGGTTGGAAACAAGTAAAACAATGTTTTATACACGACAGTTAGAATAAATAAACCATCCGAATAACAAAAGTTATAGGTCGAAGATTTTAAGGGGAAGAGAATGAGGAAGTAGGTGATAAAATCAGGGAAGAGAGATTGGAGGGCTCTCATTAAAGAAGATGCAAGGAGTGACAACCAAGTGTTCGACTGAGACGTCAAAAGAACCTTACTGATGAACATGAAGATGAGGCAATTGAGAACAATAGAGACAGAGAATTTGATCCAAGAGACAATGCTGCAGATGAGGATCTTGGTGTACCGGTAAGAACTAACAAGCTATTTATATTTTTATGTAATTTATTTTATAATTATATACACATATGAACATTTGTTAATGTGATATAAATGATTCACCATACAATTATTAGTTGTATCTAAATAGTATGTGTTAGTTTTTCATTCGGATCACTTTGATTATCATATAATACTTATGTGTAGTAGAATATTATTCATATTTACATGTACACAATTGTAGTCCATGCGGTATAGATGTGTATGAGATAATTGGTAGGGGCATATTAGTATTACATTCTTGTTGTTATTTTTTTTCATGCGATACACATGAGCACTGGATGGTATTTATTGTTACCAGAGTACCTATATTTAGATGTGTGTTATATATGTTGTGCATATGTATTTTTAGTGACATCGTAAATGGTACATGTGCAACCCTAAGCGTATACCAATTATAGTTGCACTATTATTTGATATAACAAAGAAAGCGTGTTAAAACTGTAGTTTTGACAACATTTTAACGATAGTATCGTTTAAAATGCCGAAGAGCCTAACTACATGGTTCATGAGTAAAGTTGATGTCTCTAATGACACATTAGAGATTTGTGGAAAATCAATAGCGATTAAGTCGTCTGTGTCCAAAATTCTTGGTATACCAATGGGTTAAAGAAGGTGAATCTCTCCAAAGATATTGACTTTGTGATGAAGGTGAAGTTCTCTAACAGAGGGAGGAGGCAAAATGTGGTACATATTATGAAGCAACTGCAAACAAAAGAAAATGAAGATGATTTATTATTATGTTTATGCTTATCATTTTGGGCCTTTATCTGCAATCAGGAACAAACTTATATGTTAACAGAGAGTACTTACCTGTTTTGAAACATGACAAGGATATTAAAGAATTTAATTGGTGTGATCATGTTGCTCGATTGCTTAATCGAGGGGATAAAAAATTGATGGTATGCGAAAATTATAATGTAAATGCAAATGCAAAGGTATGTGTTGTATTTCTCAATTCAACATATGTTTTACAATTGAATTGAAAAATACAATGTATCCATTTGCATTTACATTATCCTTTTTGTATGACCTCAGTTCTTTTATTCCTTCGATTAAGCAATCAACAACATTATCACACTAATTAAACTCCTTAATACCCTTGCAATGTTTCAAAACAGTCAAGTACTATATGTTAACATATAAGTTTGTTCCTGGTGCTAGGTAAATAGCCAAAATGACAAGGATAAACGCGATAATAAAATCATCTTCATTTTTCTTCTGTTTGCATTTGCTTCATGGTATCTACCATATTCTGCCCCTCCCTTTGTTGATGAACTTCTCCTTCGTCACAGCGTCAATATCTTTGGAGAGATTCACCTTCTTTGCCCCATTTGGTACACCAAGAATCTTAGGCACAAGCGGCGGCTTGATCGCTATTGACTTCCCATAAATCTCCAATGTGTCGTTAGAGACATTAACTTTACTCATGAGCCATGTAGTTAGGCTCTTCGACATTTCAGACGACACCATCGTCAAAATGCTGCTAAAACCACAATTTTTAACATGCTCTCTTTATACACCAGATAATAGTGTCACTATCATTGGTATAGGGGTTAGGGTTGCATTTGTACCCTTCGCAACGTCCCTAAAAACACATATGCACACCATATATAACACACATCTGAATATAAGTACTATGGTAATAATAAGTATCATCTGGTGCTTATGTGTATGACATGAAAAACGATGAAAATTAGAATGTACTATTAATATTATGCCCTTACCAATCATCTGATACACATCTATACCATATGAACTATAATTGTGTACATGTAAAATGTGACATAATATTCTGGTACACATAAGTATCATATGATACTTAGGGTCCGCATGAGAAACTAACATATACTATTTATATACAACTAATAATCGTATGGTAAATCATTTATATCACATTAACAAATGTTTATATGTGTATGTAATTATAAAATGAACTACATACAAAATATAAATAGTTTGTTAGTTCTTACCGGTGCACCAAAATCCTCATCTACAGCGTCGTTTCTTGTATCAAATTCTTTATCTCCGTTTCCTCTACTACCTTATCTTCATGTTCGTCAGCGAGGTTCTTCTGACATCTCGGTCGAACACTTGGTTGTCTACTCCTTTGCACATTCTTTAATGAGGCCCGTCCAATATGTCTCCCCTAATCTTCTAACACCTCTTTTCTCATTCTCTTCCCCTTAAAATCTTTCACCTATAACTTCTGCTCATCGGATGGTGTATTGTCTTCTGACCGTTGTTTATAAAACACTGTTTTACTTGTTTCAGTCAAAAACTTTTCTACAAACACTTTTCTTACTACTAACCTCTGTGGCCTCATTGTTCCTGCGGTAAAATCAAAATCATCTGATTTCGATTCCATCTGAAAATCCCTACAAAAAACAATATAAAACAAAACAGCAGCATGTCAACAACACAAACTAAACCATAAGAAAGACAAACATGACCATATGATATATATATATGTACCACAATGATACATTCATATACCATATAATGACATCTCATATTTACATCTTTGTAGTGTGTTTTTTTGGTCACACTTTGACACACGTGTAACCTGGGAGATCTGCTTAGCGCTAGTGCAGGTCCTACAATATTAGAAAAATGGTTGAAGGTGTGCCAATCAGTTTGACCCTATAACTGATAAGGAAATAGAGAATGATATTAGTAGCATAGTCGATCGGCTGCCAAGTCGATGACTGTGGTAAGGATAAAACAATCATGAGCGAATAATGTTAATCGACTATAAGGTCGATGACCAAAGAAGAGCGACTGAGGCAAACACGCCATCGGCTGATGAGATGGACAATTCACACATATGGGTCGATGAGTCTTTCCCGATGGCAGGTAGAATATAACATTGAATTAAAGATAACTTATTGGCTTGTACTTTGACAGAAATAAATAAAACATGCTAAATAACATGTTCGCATCATCAAAATCATCACAATAACAAGATTAGATCTAACCATGACAGTAGTTAGTCACGATGAATTTAATAATACTTTAAAGTATGAGACACACTTTATTTAGATGGATGATATACAAATGAAGAAGATACAATAGAAAGAAATGTCAGATCTAACCGATAAAGCCTCAGACTACCACACCTAAATCACATCAATCTAACAGATTAAATTGATGCAGCCTTAGACCTAGCAAATACACTAGGATAAACCGGCGATCGTACTATTTCAGCCGAAGCCTCAAGAGATCAAATTGATATAGTCGTGAGAACACTGATCTAGTCAATATGATCGTTGGGGTGACGAGACTCACCTCTTTGTCGGAGATTGGAACGATGCAGCCTAACTCTGAGGGCCTAATCTCGTCGGGATTAACCTTGGGAAGCCAAGTGTGGCAATGTGCCGAAGATTTGTTTGTAGGGTTTGATGTTGTTTGACCTAACTAAAGGATACATATTTATAGTATGGAGACTTGTTGTCCAAATAATCTATCTTAATCGATCCTAGATAATCTTCATCTTCTCACCATCGACTCCTTCATATCTGATCATGTTGTAACGGACGAGTTTCTTTGACCACCTTTGACCGGACTCCCTTGACTTTCATTGACCGTGCGATATCCCTGGTGGGCCTTGGGCTTTATCAAATCTTGGTGTCAACACATGTCCCCTAGTTTCGAAGTATTAAATGGTTTTTGATGCTTCGAAATTACTGGTCAACATCATTTCCTGCCAGCATGTCTTTTCGAATGTCCATCCACACCATCCTTTTACATTCATTTAATTATCCAGTCAAAACCCTTCATCTTCTAGTACTTTAATAAAATTTGTCGAGGGTTCTAACTCTACACCACTTTCCTTTTTCTGCCTCTTCTTCCTTGGCCATCCACAACTGCGATGGGTGTCGCTTGGTCTGACGCATTTACTTTTTATTTTGTGGCGGCATCAGACCAGGCTTCATCCCACACAGTTATGTATTAGTGACCTTTAAGCCGAAGATTCGGTTCCTCTATTCCCGGATGTGTAAAGATTTTAGCCCTTCAAAAATTATACTCGTGATTACCTTTTGTCGAACATTGCAAGTGGTCCACACAAGATTCGGTGGGATCGGTTTGACCCGACTGCTGAGGAGTCATTCCGCTCTATAAGTGTCTGTCGAGCACTCTCTTTTTCTTTTACGCTTCTTGTACAAGCTGCACTGTTGCCTTTCGAGCTCACCGCCGCCTGCTTCCAATACTTCTCGTGATTGCCGTCGCTCACCGTCTTCTTCTTCATTGACCCACACTCCAGTGATGCTAGGATGGCTACCATTAGCGCGATCCCTGAGGTAAGTCTCCGACATTCTCATCTTTTCTCGTTTCTTCGGTTTTTCTTGGTTCACTCATTTTTTTCTTCGCCCCTTTCACCGTTTCTTTTGCTTTTTTGTAGAACCTGCATAACCAAGTTTTGATTCCAATAGGCACTTATCCATCTTGTTTCTTGTTAGTCCCCATGGGTAATCTTGATCCTACAGATTTTATTAATACCGAATCTTGCTGAATCTTGTCGAATCCCTTTCAAGTTTTCTTCTATGCTCTATTCCGTTTGGCAATCCAATTTGGAATCTTTTCATCCTCTCCCCGGCTAGCGTGACTGGTACATTAGGGTATCGACCTCCTACCGTGCTAATTAGGAAGAAATTGATATCGACCATTGTCTCGGCCTTTCCCTTGTTGAACCATAGCAAAATGACTGATACCTCAGATCCACTTAACACCTCCTTCATCTCGTATCGGTCAAACTCTCGGTTGGTAATTTCTCCAGCTCTAGCTAAATGTGTATATGACCGATGTCATTGGAGGACCCCCTTTCACCCAAATGTGTTTTCCTATCGACGTTCCAGAATCGTCTACTCTTATTTATCGTCGTTTTCTCTTCCTTGGGCAAGGCTATATCATGTCATTCTGCTTTTCCTTTATCTTGTGCATCCTTGGCTACCTGCTTCAAAGGTTTCTACCCTAGATTTTTCGATCGGTCCATCTGGTACCACTTTGAGTACTACTCTGAGTATGAATGCCCTCATCGGCTAATCCTTCCTGAGGTATTTTGGGATGAAGAATCCCTCTGTATCTTCATGGTCGTGATTTTCCCTTGTCTCTTACCTATTAATTTCACCGGTGATCATCTTCGGAAAGGCTCTTATGAGTTCTATCACTCATCGGCCTTTGCGAGACAATTAGGCTTCGGTCAGCTCCCACCCCACCTATTCTTCGTTGATTGGATTCAGACTCATGTGGAAGTCAAGAATATCTTGGAATGGGACTACCTCTTCCATATGACTGATGAGATCTTTACCGGTGATTTCACTTCTTGGACAGTCTGTTGGGCATCCTATATTTTCTTTCGCCAATGGTGGGTCGAGCTAAAGCAGCATATCTTCAATTGTTCTTCGATGATCTATTGGCAACGGTTTCACCCAAGTGAAGTTGACATAGGACCCGAGGTGGGTATTTTGATTCCTCCTTTTATTTAGTTTCCATTATCTCATTTTCGCATGTTTAACTCTCCCTCTTGCAGGAGGATGACCTTGACGCACCTTCGGTAAGTTCTAGCGGTCGTCCGATACGATACAGACCAGTATCGACCACTACGAACTTGAGAACCGGTGCCTCACTCCCACGGCCCAGATAAGTGGGAGACAATCTAAGGTCTTGGCGTGCAAGCTTCAAACATCGACTTCAACCATACGCCGATCCATCAGGGCCCGGGCTAGTCAGACAAACCCACATCCTTTGGCGCTGATCGCCTCTTCGACTGCACCAACCCCTGCCATTCGTACTCCGTCGACAGCCGAAGTCACATCATTTGCCTAGGTTTTCCTTATATTTATTGTCAACATGTCTTCCCCTGTAATCGTGACGTCGGACATCTTCTTTATCTTCAGCCTCCATCATCTCCTATTGACGCCGACTCCCTCTCCGCGATGTTCGATCATACATCATATGCACCCATCGATCCTCGACCGACGAAGGCTGTTGGAGTTGCCGTAGAGGTCACTGTTTGAGCCAATACGCTCGAGGCTGTTGCCACCGATCTAAATGTATCGGTTGTCGCCGACGTCATTGCTGCGGGCGTGGTTGTCACCGGGGCCACGCCTGTTGGTGTCGACGCCAAAAACAAGAAAAACCCTAATCGGAGTGTTGAACGCATTGGTCGCCGCTCCACAAGTGCCAACTCCTCCCCAGCGTCGCACTTCTTCGCTACACTTACTCATTGTATTCCTTCACCACACTTCAAACTTGCTCCCTGTTGTTTCAGTCTCGATGGTTGCGTCGCCGCTCACTCGCCGCTGGGCAGAGAAGGATTAACATGTGTATCGAGAAGACGAATGCATCGCGTGTAAGTGGGCTCCCATTTGCATCCCGAAAATATAACGGTCTGCAATTAAGCCCACTTGCATCGTGAAAATAAAACAGACTGCAATTAAGCTCACTTGCATCGTGAAAATAAAACAGACTGCAATTAAGCCCACTTGCATCGTGAAAATAAAACAGACTGCAATTAAGCCCACTTGCATCGTGAAAATAAAACGGGTCAATGGACTGACACCTTCATAAACTATACTTTTGTTGCGGTATACCTTGCCTAGTTTTTCTATTTTTCTATAGCCTCATCCCCTTGGCGGTTAGGGTTCCTGAAACCTAGGACCTTAACAACTTGATATCAAAGCATCATGGATTTTTCGGCCATGGAGGAGTGTGTTCATGTGTTGGCAGGAGGCAAAGCACGACTAGAAGATGGCAATGTTATTAATCTAATGATTAATCGATGACTATTCGAACGAATATATTACTATTTTATCTTTTAATTGCTTGTTATGAATTTATTACGAGTAAAATCATGTAATTAGCAATGTTAGAAATATCGACCAACAATGGATTATGAATTAATGGGTTAATCGGGGATTAACTGAAGTAGACCGATTAATGGGTTATGGAGATGGATATATGAGTTCCATTG
This sequence comes from Zizania palustris, assembly GCA_019279435.1. Classification (NCBI taxonomy): domain Eukaryota; kingdom Viridiplantae; phylum Streptophyta; class Magnoliopsida; order Poales; family Poaceae; genus Zizania; species Zizania palustris. The sequence continues at coordinate 59,654,707 of JAAALK010000283.1, forward strand.
TTGACGTTAGCCTTTTTCTTTCCTTCTTTTGGTTTATTTGCTCAAATGCTCTGCTATTGATGTGAATGTCTTATCCTAGCAGGGTTTGTTGTAACCATGGTTTTGTGAATACAAGTGAATGCTGATAGATCTTAGCAGCTCTCCAAAGCGTCAATCTTGACCAACCAATTGTATTAGGTTATTTAAGTGATGACGTATATAACCTGTACATAGTGTAAATAGGTTATTGACCAACAAATTGTATCAGATTGCTCGGAGTATGGGGAGGTCGGATGGTTGCGATCGAGCGACCGGACGCGTTCCGTTTGTCAGCTGTCTCATGTGATATATCTGACAGCTTAGAAAAAAATAAAAAGATAATTGAATTAACTAATGTTTTTAATTAACTATTATAATCCCGGTGCGCAGGCGCACATGCATGCCCCAGCGCTCGCTCCTGCACCCTCCAATGCATGCAACTACCTGTGTGAGAGAAAGAAGGTAAAGAAGAAAAAGAAAAAGAAGAAAAATGAAAAAAAGAAGAAAAGAAAAATAAAAGAAAAATATACTTTTGTATTTTAATCTTTTAATTTTTGTATTTGTGTGGATGTATAAATTTTTGTAAGAAAACTTAGATTTCTAAAAAATCTTACAAAAACATGAATTTTGTGCAAAGACCCTTTTGCAAAATAAAGTTCTATTGTAAAGTATAAACGGACATCTGACTATATTAAGTATAATTTTTGTATAATAAAAAATTGTAAGATCCCAACCTCTCTACGCAAAGTTAGGCTATTCACAATGTGAGTTTTATAGTATTAATTACCATGACAGATCATATTTTTGTTGACATGATATTAAATTAATAAGGAAAGAGACATGGTGCTAACCTGTTTCCAAGGCGGATGAAACGAAATAAAACGCAGCCAAATTGTTTTATCGGAGGGAGATTATTTAATTTAGTTGCAAAACATTTAATTACACTAGTTAACCTAAGAAATAATGAAATGAAACTCTCTATTAAAAAATGATATTTCATTCAGTTGTAAAACTGACGTCTATATAAAAAATGTTAGAACATCTCCAACAAGGGTAGCTCTAATTGGGCCCTATAATTTGTATTAGCAACTCATTTATTGAATTTGAGACTCTAAAAAAATATTGCCATCCAACAATGAGGCCCTAAACCTGAAACAAACTTAACTAACTCAGTTGGCGCTAATTTTTTTAGGCGCAGCCTTTTCCTGCGTAGCCCTTTCCCGCTGTAGGCTCCTATGTATCCATTCACATCAGATTGGCACCCACAATTATCAAATCACTAAATGACAACCACAATTTCAGCAACAGATTGAAATGTTCATGAAAATTGACAACAACGGATTATACCTAAATCCAGGCATGGTCGATGAGGGATCATGGTACAATCCATCTGTTGTACTAGCAACTTCCACATGAACGCCTCTGCCTCTGGTAGGGGTCCTTCCGCCATCGTGTCCACCTCCTTGCTTGCCGATGGAATCAAGAGCCGTATTCAGACCAGATCGACGACTCTTAGAAGGCGCTCTGCTGGACATCATCAGTACCTTGGAGGAGAAACTAGCACCGGCGCAAATCAGGCAGACGAAGGGAGGTGGCGGAACAGAGCCGTAGGTCGCCGACGGCCGCGCACAGCATGAGGACGAAGAAGGAACAAAATCAGGGTAGATCTAGAGACGAACCAGGGATGTGGCGGCGCTGGGATTGATTCGTCACGCAGGGCATCGGCGGCGCGGCGAAGCGGCGGCGTCGACCTGACCTAAAGTTTCACGGACAGTTAAGAATCGGGCGCGAGCGGATGCGGCCCGCGATGCCTCGGCCACAAATATGCCCCCCGCTCCCGAGGCCCTTAACATGTTTAGTGAAAATTTAAGAATAGGGCCACTGTTGAAGGGGGTAAAAACTCTCTGGGCCCTATATTTCAATTTACAATCCCAGATACAACCTCTGTTGGAGATGCCCCTATAAACAGTAAATAACCTTACGGGCTGGCCCCGATGAGAGCGGCGGGCATCGTGCCGGTCATCTCTGCAGCGCCGCGTGTCCGCTACTCCCCTCCACTTCAATCAAGCGCGGCAAGAAGAAGCAGGTGAAATCTCGCGGTTTCCTTCCCCTCTGCCTCCTCCCACCAAACGCCGCCCCCCATCCATCCCTTGGTTCCGCCTCCAGATCTCCTCCGGCTCACTCCGCGGAGCGGCATGGAGGTGCTCTGCATCGGGACGGGGGATACCAAGTTGGAGGAGCTGCTCTTCCTCGCCGCCCGTCTCCGCGCCACCCTCGCCGCTCCCTCCTCGCCCGGCAATCAGGTGGGTCGGCAATCTCTTTGCGCCCTTCTCCTCATTAGCTGGTTACTGCGCGAGATGCAGAACAATGTTATCCTAATACTCGCGAGCCCTTTCGACTATGTATTTGGGTTGGATTTTGTGGAAATCCGGACCTTGAGATTGCTCATTGATATGCCCTCGCACTTGATTTTGTTGTTTTTTCCCCTTACGGGGCCGCACTGATGATAAATTATTGAGTACGTGATAGCAAATCCATCTGGAAGGGGAATGGGAGCTCCATCTCAGGAGTAAGCCACCTTTTGTGTGACTGTGCTGGAGTGGGTGACTGGGTGCATGACTTCACTTACCTGTGCTTAAATACTAGTTCTGACAATTAAATGGCTTGTGTCCATCCATAGTTGGTGCATATATGTTGGTTTTAGTTACTTTCACTTTCCAAAAATATTAGGACGGGGATGTTTGGCATGCGATGGGATGGGATCATCTAGGATATGAGGTTTGGTTGGTTGGATCTTCCTGGATGGTCCCCACTCCTCAGTAGTTAGTAATCACGGGACAATTAACATGGTAGTTAACATGTTTATATGTTTCATACCATCATTACTTATTTGTGTGAGTTAAGCATTGAAAATTGATAATGACTCCTAATTAGTGTTAAAAATATGTTTTTCATTGTACAATTATGTGCTATTCATAAAAGTCAAGGGAGCATATATGTTTTGGGATTTTTTATTAATACTAATTTAGTTAAATTCATAGTTTTCTATTACAATTTGAGTATTTGCACTCTCGATACGAGAACTTGTTATGTGAATGTGAATTGTGCATTCCAATGCTAATGCAACAACCAGAGTCTATCCTGAAGGGGGCGAGAGGGGTGGCCGTCCTATCTGCTGAATCCAAGGGGCCCTATATATGTGTAATTAATTATTTTCTATTGAATAGCTGAGTGCAATTAATAGTATCATTTCAACCATTTTCTTTGCATTTTACCCCCTAATTACTGGACCCATCTTAATTCATACTGATTTTGCCCCTCCCCATATTAAATGTTATCTTTCATCAACAACATATCATGATATCAACATTTTGGAATTGACCAAATTGGGGGATAAAATACAAAAATGGTTAAAGTGGTATTTTATTAGATGCACTTAACTATTGGATGATAAATAATCAATTGACTTCTATTAAATGGCCAATAGTTAATTGCATGTATGTATGGTGGCAAATAGTTAATTTTCTTAACACAACATGCTACATTAAGTATAGATAGATGTACACGTGCAACCACAGAACAAGTAGGACAATTAATGAAACACTATGACTCAGAGACATCGGGTGCCCAGTAACTCCACATTCCTGTCTGTGGATGACTTGTCACCTACAGTCCTAGATGGTGTATGAGGCTCATGTGCTGATTATTCTTTCTTTTCGGTGGAGATTGATCTCATGCTCAGAGGTGACACTGGCAAACCAATTACATGAATGTGACTACATGACACAACCGACACAGAGATATTGAGATTGCCATGGCCTAAACATGATGATGCAACGACATACAATGGCTTTGCATGATGATGCGTTCGCGGATGCAGGACTATGTGAGCATATAGCCGCTGCCGGTTAATAGGGCCCCATTTTTTTTGTCAGGACTCAGGACTGGCCCTAGCAACTTGGCTTGGGCATACATTTTTAGTCCTAGGAGGTGTCCATGTGACTTTCAAGGTGTCATGCTGGCTCGACAAGGGAACATATGGTGCCATCATGGCAAGTGATGGGCAGCCCTAGTGTTCTTACAGAAACCCCTCTGCTTTTGTAGTTATTGACTTGATGAATTTCTGCCTGCCCTTGCTTCATTCATGAATTGTGACTCCCACGGGAATGAAGTTTTCGTCTCTTTGAAGCCGATGGTCTCAAAGCTCATGGTGATGGGGGCCTTGAATCTATGGCCCCTGTTTTTCTTCACACCTGCGGCTAGTGCTAAGGGCCTTGAGCTGGATGGTGCTGATGCAGAACTGAAAGCTTGCAAGTTGCAACGCTGGGGACCTCGACCCAATGGTGGTAGGTGTCTTCACAGTGACAACTTGTTTGACACAAAGAGTGACTATTTCGAGGGTGATTATGGCTCTGGCAACTCTTAGGATGGTGATGGTGGCATCATCATTGTCTCCACAACAACATAGACTGCCTTCCATGTCTCAAATCATCTTGCCTACCATCACCATGGCCTTCTATAGCACAAGCCTCATCTCACAATTGGTAGCGATGGCTCTATCAAATAGAACTTTGGGGTAACTTGGTAGCAAGAGCCATGGAGGATCAATTTCTCTGATATTATGGTTCTAGATTCTTGGATGGTACTGTTAGGAACGACAACCCAATTATAGAGGCCCAATTAGGGGCTAGGGATGTCACCGACAGGGGTTTCCACGGAATTGGTAGGGACTAATCGTCTCAAACTATATTTAAAAGAGGTAGATGGTCGAGGTCTTGGACCTCTCCGTCGCAGCGATGCCATTGCGGCGACGCGACGAAGAGGCAGGGATACAAGAAGGCAATAGCCTAACTGAACTACTCGATGCTTATTCTATTGCATCGGTCCTGTTTATATAGACACAAGATCAATAAAATCTAACAACCAAAATCTTAACTACTCTAATAGAAAACATAAATTTAATCTAATCTGATTTAATCTAATCTGAACTCTAAACTAATTAATCTAAATAGAACCTAACCTAACTGCTACAGTACCACGTGGTACTGTTCACAAGCGGGCCAGGACCTTCGACCCATGATCTGAGGCCATGACATCTCTCCCCCCTTGAAAACTAGCTCGTCCTTGAGCTGGGCTGTTGGTGCCACCAAGGCATCCCACGTCGATCCACCAACCGTCGGCCAGGCTGTCGTCCGTGCGCGCGAGGGTGTTCTCTGCGCGGTCAGGAAAGTAGCGTTGGCCTCCGCAGCACTGTTGACGTTGCCGACCGAGCCGTTGCCGCCTAACCTAGCCCTGCCAATGCTGCCCACGCCGCCACCGGAGCGACCCTAGCCACCTCCGTCCCTGGTGGCACGGAGGTGGATCCACGTGATCAACGACAACCTGGGGATGTTGCCGGCTAGGATTTTGGACGAACACCTCCAATGTGGCTACCCTCTCCTCCAAGGGCTGGGTCGGCTGCAGCTTCTCTTCAATCGTGTCCACCCGCTTCGTCACCACTGCTTCCAATTCTATGTATTTCGCCTGGAGTGATTGCAGCAGTTGCAACTTCTCTTTGATGGCATCTAGGTGCTGCATAATAGCCTTCAACATGTCATCGACGGTGCTTCTCGAACCGGTGCCGGATTGGGAATTCATTGCAGTGGAAGAACCCGAGAGCTCTGATACCAAGTTGTCACCAGCAGGGATTTCTACGGAATTGGTAGGAACTAATCTTTTGAAATTATATAAAAATGGTAGTTGGTCGAGGGCCTGGACCTCTCTGTTGCGGCGGCGCCGTTGCGGCGACGTGGCGAAGAGGCAGGGATACAAGAAGGCAATAGCCGAATTGAATACTCGACACCTAAACTCCTCTTGGGGCCCTGTTTATATAGACACAGGACTAGCCTCTCTATTTGATCTAATCTATTAAATCCTAACAGGTTTATCCTAACTGAACTCTTTAACCAACTTATTCTAACAGAACACTTGATAGATAATTGGACTCTTTAACCTAACTAATTTGCTACTCTCGTGCTCCTACAAGGTACACTCCTCTAGGACTATGGCTTTGCAGTGTCATGGAAAGAACCAGTTCTTTCTTGCTTCCTAGATGATGAGATGTGGCTACCTTATATAATATGCTTCCTAGTAACTATAGATAACAGATAAGTAAAATTTAGTTGATTCTAACACAAAGTAACCTATCCTAATAAAAGGGAAACTAGAGATAATAGGATCAATTCTTCCAATGTGCCAGGCATGGCACATGGCCATAACATTTACAAAAAAACAAAAGATTATGTTTTCCGTGAGAAGTAGGATTTGTATTTTCTTTGTTGCCCTTATTATTATCATTTGTCAGATTTTTTTCTCATTGTTAATGTCAATAGAAAAATAAGAGAGCAGATCTCATGCTTCTCTTTTTTTTAAAGTGTTAATAGAAAAAACTTTGAGCATGGAGTTTTATACATATGTACAGAAAATTGAGAGGTACATGTAGAATTTTTCTTGGTCCCCATATATAAAACTATTGTCATGTCATATATGGGAAAGGAAAAAATTATCTACACATGTGTCATGTCACATTTTAATATGCAGTTACAATTGCTTGGCTACTTATAGCATTGTTGCAACTGAACATTGTTCTACTGAAAATTTACATGGTCCTTGGAAATACTGTAGATTTGTTATTTTATGTACATATAGTGTGGTGTATCATATGGTGTCATGAAATTACAGGTTCAAGTAAGCATAGTGGATGTCTCCACTACTAAGAAGGTGCCAGTACAAGATTTTAAAGACACCACATTTATCTCAAGAGACACAATTCTTTCATGTCATTTAGGTGTTGACCAACATGAACTTCCCGATGACAGAGGTGAAGCAATTGCACTTATGTCGAAGGCTCTCCTGAGCTTTCTGAAAAAAAGATATGAGAGTGGTAACCTGGTAGGTGCTGTTGGTTTGGGAGGCAGTGGAGGAACTGCCCTAATTGCTCCTGCTCTACGATCTCTGCCACTCGGAGTGCCTAAGCTTATTGTATCTACTGTTGCTAGTGGCCATACGGCGCCATATGTTGGAACATCAGACTTGGTATTGTTTCCTTCAGTTGTTGACATATGTGGACTAAATAGTGTCAGCCGTGTTATATTGTCTAATGCTGCTGCAGCTGTTGCTGGAATGGTGCATGGAATATTAATGGAATCCAATGTATCTGATGAAACGGCCACAAAACCAACTATTGGTATTACAATGTTTGGTGTTACAACACCATGTGTAAATGCAGTGAAAGAAAGACTGGGCAAACAAGGGTATGAGACACTCATATTCCATGCCACAGGTGTAGGAGGAAAAGCAATGGAAGAACTAGTCAGGGAAGGTTTTATTCAGGTAACTTTTTCTTGGAATTTTGATGATAAAACTCAGGATCTCAGACAGCAATGCTTATTTTTTGTAGAGTTTCTCATGTCACATTCATTTGTTTGCATATAGGGCGTCTTAGATATAACAACAACAGAAGTTGCAGATCACATTGTTGGCGGTGTTATGGCATGTGATGAGACAAGGTTTGATGCAATTATTGAAAACAAAATCCCTCTCGTTCTCAGCGTTGGAGCCTTGGATATGGTCAACTTTGGAGCTCCAGATACAATTCCTCATGATTTTGCAGGCAGAAAGATACATGTGCATAATGAGCAGGTTAATTATAAGAATACTTTCCAATGCTTATAATTCGTTCTTTTGACCAAAACATGCTTGCATGATCGATGCTCAACTTATTTTATGGTGTATTTTCACTTGTAATGCACTATGACGACATAATCATAATTAGATGGTTAAGTTGGCACAGTGCATGTGTCACAGATAGGAAGTGGGCCAGGCCCGTGAACAGTACCCCGGTACTGTAGCAGTTAGGATAAAATCTGTTTTGATTAATTAGTTAAGATTCCAGATTAGATCAAGTTGGTTATAGCAGATTAGATCAAAGGGTGAAGTCTTGTGCCTATATAAACATGACCTAATTAGGAGTCTAGGCGTCGAGTATTTAGTTTGGCTATTGCCTTCTTGTATCCCGGCCTCTTCGTCGCGTCGCCGCAACGGCGCCGCCGCGACGGAGAGGTCTAGGCCCTCGACCAACTACCTCGTTTCCTTATCAATTAAGAAGTTTAGTTCCTTCTAATTCCCCCGAAATCCCTGCCGGTGACAGCATGCTACCGGCGATATCACTTTGGATTTTATTACATATAATGCTATTAAGGTTTTAGGATGATTCATTGTTGTACAGAGCTCTTATAAGGTCATTCTTTTGTTGCCAGCATATGACAGATTCCATTTCCTCACTCTACATGATGCATTTTTCCAATGTACCGATGTGTGACGATTTGCTCAAGTATTGTGTTTTTTAATATGGCTGTTTAAAAGTTCATTTTCAAAAATTATTCAGTTACCAGCATACAACTATTAAGTGTTCTAAAAGTTGGCGCTAGGCGCTGCCTAGGCACCTATTAAGCGCTGGGCGTCACCCTGCCGCCACCTTTTGCCTCAAGTCAGCGAGCTGGGTGGGCCTCGGTGTGGTTGTTATGTGCAGCAACACAATTAGTTAGATCAGATTAGTTAGGTTAAGATAAGATTAGTTATTTCTGTTTTAAAGATAGAGATAAGAATATCATATTAGATTGTATTAGGATTATAAATACCCCATAAGGGTCATGGAATAAACCAAGCAGAAGAAATTAATCATTGGTATTAGAGAATCCAGGTTCCAAAGATCCGACGCCATGACGATGTTCGTCCCATCCACTTGGTCCGCAGAAGAGATGCAAGCCCTCACAGATTTGCAGCATGTTGTTGCCAGCCTCTCAGCGTACCTGGGCTTGGCTCCGGTGGCCTCCAAGCTGCTGAGTTTTCCCCACGGTGCAATGGGTTTCCCTACCGCGCCGTCACCACCGTCGTCGGATGCAGAGGCAGAAGCGCAAGGGGAGAGGAAGGATTGGGAGGCACTCAGCCCCATCGGCCCATCCTCATCAAGGAGGCCGCGGATCAGCAAGGCGAGATGGTGGGCCAAACCCTAGCCGAGCTCCCTCTGCCGCGGGCTGCTGGAGATGCCGACATGGAGCCGCCGGTCGCGAAGAAGCAGTCACAGATAGTCCCTACGCACCGTCACCCTCGCGACCCCCGATGAGGAGAACCACAACGGGTCCCTTGACTCCACCGCCCGCTCCTTCCACGACTCCATGAATAGCGATGCGGCTGATCTGGCGCCCCAGCTGCCGCCCCCTTCCGCTGACGACAATGGGGTCGACCTCGAGAAGGAAGGGGACTATGTGGGCAGCGGCGACGAAGGTCAGGAGGGGGGCCCAGCGAATGGGCTGAAGACAACCCGAAGGGTATGTGTCGGCCGCCGATTCCCCGCACAAGGTGGCGCCGCTGGCCGTCGTGACCAGCACGCCGTCTTCTTCCTCGACTCTGGCGGCATGGCGGTGGGCGGCGAAGAGAAGCCGAGGGCAACGACGCCCGACCCGATCCCTTGCGCGAGGCGTGGGGGCCGTTTGGGAAGACTGGTGCTAGGAGGGTCCAGTGGGGACAGTTGCTAGGTGGGCCAGCGGTGGTAGGGAGGCCCGTGCGCGTGCTGGTGCATCTGCCGTGGGTGTGCTGCGTGGCACATTCGCAAGGTGTACGGGCTACGACAGGGAGGCTAGTGCATGTGCTGATGCACAAACCACACTTGTACAAACTGCTCCTACCGTGGGCTCTACACATGGCGCATGCACCAGCCGCGTTCTTCATCGCGCAGCCTTGCGCGTTGGACATCGGCTGGGAAGTCTGGGTGGGGCGCGAAGGGCTGCCGATCGTCGACGGGAGCCATGTTGTGATGCTTTGGGTGGTGCACAAGGCTGGTTCGCTGGTCTTCTGCTCCATCACATGGGACCAAGGCAGGCAACACGTCGTCACCGTGTGTGCAGCAGGGGCGGCCATGGTTTCTACGGTCCGGGTTCACAAAAAATGGCGTCACGACACTCGCCGTTGCACGATTCTTCTTATTTGATTTTTAGCTCGAGTACGAGCTGATTTCCGAGGGAGGGAGAGAATGTTATGTGCAGCAACACAATTAGTTAGATCAGATTAGTTAGATTAAGATAAGATTAGTTATTTCTGTTTTAAAGATAGAGATAAGAATATCAGATTAGATTGTATTAGGATTATAAATATCCCTTAAGGGTCATGGAATAAACCAAGCAGAAGGAATTAATTAATTCCTCCTCTACTCCTACCTGTGGTGGTGCCTAGGCTGGTGGTGTCCCAGAAATGTGGCCCAACGGTGTGGGATCCAGTGACTGGAGGCGCGCCGCGCATGGGTGGCCAGTGGGCAGAGACGGGAGGGGATCAGTTGTGTGTGGATGCGGGAGGATAGTAGACGTGTGCAGAGGAGGGAGGGGAGAACTTGCGTGCGGAGGCAAGAGGGGAGCAGAGGAATGCTAGGGTGCGAAGGCAGGAGGGGAGCAGATGAATGGTGGGGAGGAGGAGAAGAAAAGGGGAGGAGAGGAAAGAAATAGAAGGGATAGGCAGGGTGAAGGAGAAGAAAAGGGGAGGAGAGGAAAGAAATAGAAGGGATAGGCAGGGTGAAGGAGAAGAAAAGGGGAGAAAGAGAGAAACCTAGGTGCCACCTAGGCGGCTCTAGGTGCTAGGTGCCATGTCACCACCTGACTAGCGCCTAGCGCCTACTTGAACACTATAACTATTTACCTTTTGCACCATTATTTGCAAGGACTTCATGCATTTCCTATTTTGTTTACAGCCATAACAACACGTCAACCTGTTATCTTGCAGGTTTCACTGATGCGGACTACTGTGGAAGAGAACAAGAAATTTGCTCAGTTTATAGCTGATAAGATAAACAAATCTTCATCCAAAATTATTGTTTGCCTGCCACAAAAGGGCATTTCTGCAATAGATGCGCCTGAAATGCCATTTTATGATCCGGAGGCTACATCTACGCTACTGAATGAATTATGTAGTCTTGTAGAGAAAACTGACAATCGAGAGGTTTCCTCATATTTCACAAATTGTATGCAGTTGTCTTGTATCTTTAGTGTGTCAGGTGATTTAAGCTTGTTTGGATTACTGACAGGTCAATCTGCTTCCTTATCATATAAATGATATAGAATTTGCCAACGCTTTAGTGGACGCATTCTTGAGTATGGATATCAAGACATCTAATACAGTAAGTCCAGAAAACAACATTGTACGACTTAAGCAAGATGTAAATACAAAAGAATACTGTACAGGACAGAGATCCTCAGATAGTTCTATTATATGGAAATCTCCTGTGAATTTTCCTGATGCAAGACCAGGTTAGTTCTTATTCTATTTGCATCTCATGTGCCCAAAAATATTTTTGTGTTCACTAAGAAGACCATAGATGTTATTAAGTATTTACATGTTCTGATTCCGTCTACATGTTCTATGAGGGTCTCAGATAAAATGCTGTATGAGGTTATTGAGGCTGTCTGATGCATACTTTAGCATTTGCTGTACAACCTTACCAAAACATTTAGGGTGAAGTTTTATATTCATTTTCATTTTTAGTATGCATGCCTAGGGTGCTCTCATGATCTTCATATTTCCACTGGAGATATGTTCACTATCTATGAACTCTTTGTGTGGTTGTTCTTATAAATCTACAGTCAATTTCATTCATCGTTTTCCTTTCGTTGTAATTGTTTTATTCTGGTTGTCCAGTATTTACTTTTTGTAACTCATTAAGAGCATGTTTGGATCTAGGGGCTAAATTTTAGCCTGTGTCACATTGGATGTTTGGACATCAATTTGAAGAACTAAACGTGAACTAATTATAAAAATAATTGCAGAATCGTAGGATAATTCGTGAGACGAATTTATTAAGCCTAATTAATCCATGATTAGCAAATATTTACTATAGTATCATATTGTTAAATCATGGCGTAATTAGATTCGTTAGATTCGTCTCACGAATAATCTACCGATTATAAATGGGTTTTGTAAATAGTCTATATTTAATACTCCAAAATAGTATTTAAACATTGAAGTTGACAGGGGCTAAAATTTTAGCCCCTGATCCAAACACCCCCTAAATCTGCTTCCTTGTAGGGGAGGGAGTTTCAGTTTTGTTCTTGATTGCCTTCCAAATAAAAATTTCAATGTCCTTCAAATAGAAGAGGATAAATAATCAAATAACCAACCTGCGAATGAATGAAATTAGAAGCTAAGAATGTAGCATTGAAATCTCATGTGACACCAAACATGACAGAATATATTATCGGTTACTGCATGAGTGGAACAACCGAACAATTCAATCATTAATTTTTTGAAACTATTATTAGGAAATTATGTACATGTTATAAGGCATGTTTCGTTCATTTTTATAGTCCTGACATTTATTGCACAATGACGTGCTATTATGGTTTGCTCTTGTGTTCTTACAGAAACTTTGAGAAAGACGAAGTCAGTATTACATAAACTAAAGCAACAGATTGTTGAGGGTATTCCTGTCATTGGGGCTGGTGCTGGCACAGGCATATCTGCTAAGTTTGAAGAAGCCGGTGGGGTTGATCTTATAGTTTTGTACAACTCTGGGCGGTTTCGCATGGCTGGGAGGGGTTCATTGGCAGGACTCTTGCCATTTGCAGATGCAAATGCCATTGTACTTGAGATGGCCAATGAAGTGTTGCCAGTAAGTTGTTCAGAAACCATACAATCATAGTCACTGAGATGCCTGTTTAACTTATTGTCTACAATTAAAAGTCCATGATATGGTGTTAATTTAGGTGGTTAAAGGAGTTCCGGTTCTTGCTGGGGTTTGCGCTACTGATCCGTTCCGTAGAATGGAGTACTTTCTTAAACAGTTAGAAGCTGTTGGATTTTGCGGCGTCCAAAACTTCCCCACTGTTGGTCTTTTTGATGGGAATTTTCGACAGAACTTAGAGGAAACTGGAATGGGCTACAGGTATGATTAATCAAATCCTGAACTGAAATATGTTTTCTCGATGGCTTGAAGTTTAGATATGAAACATTATTTATTTAAATTTGGTTCATGGGAAAAGTTCAGATGAGTTGCTGATAAGATCATAAAATCCTTACTCTTTTGCATACACAGGGATTGTCTCCTTGGCTTATTAAGGTTTGAATTGAATTTTCCCTCCCGCATGAGGGGAGGAATTTACATTGGATCATGTTAACATCTTTTTGTCCTTGCCAGCTTGGAAGTGCAGATGATCTCAACAGCTCGCAACATGGGTTTTTTGACGACTCCATATGCTTTCAATCCTGAAGAAGCTGCTGCCATGGCAAAGGCTGGAGCTCATATCATAGTGGCACATATGGGTCTAACAACAGCTGGGTCTATTGGGGCAAAGACAGCTGTTACTTTAGATGACAGTGTCATACGTGTTCAAGCCATCGCGGATGCAGCACTTGGGATTAATCCTGACATTATTGTTCTGTGTCATGGAGGTACACCTATTGCCTCTATGAATGGATGGTCTCTTAATCTTCTTTTGCAATGTTTCGATCCAAATCATACTTATCAACTTACCATGGATATTTTTCATCAGGTCCCATATCAGGGCCCCGGGAGGCTGAGTTTATCCTGAAGAATACTAACAGGGTCCATGGATTCTACGGTGCATCAAGCATGGAGCGTTTACCAGTTGAGCAAGCTATCACAAGCACCATGGAGGAGTATAAACGTATTTCCATAAAATAAGAATGGTAGTTGGTGTCCTTCGGTCTACATAATACCCATCTTAAGAGCAATAATGAAAGTTAAAGCCAGGTGTTCGTGATGTTGTTGTACTTGTACCATATGCGGCAAATGTACTCTTGTATTTTACTCAGAATAAAGAGTAATATACTACTGTTCCCAATTAGAGATGGCAATAGGTAAAATCTTTGTGGGTATTATCTGCCTATACCTATATCTAACTAGACAAACCTGTATCTGTACTTGCTCATGCCCATGGGTATGGATTCTTTTCCATACATGTGCTTGCGTCAATAATTGATATCCAATGTGTACTCGTACTTGAGGCAGAAAAAAAAACAAATAAGTAAAAAAAATACCTTGCTCTGTGGCGGCCTAAGGCAAGATGGGGTTGGCGCCGGCGGAGCCGTGGTGGGAAGAACGTACGAGTGTGTGATAGGGCCAGGCCGGTGGTGAATATCGCAAAGTGAACAACCAAATTAGGACCTTCTGCTAGCCACCAAATCAATCAGGGTTAGGTACCACTCGAGATAAAAAAAAGAAGCCTTACATGATGAGTCTATCACATTTTTGTTGCTATGTGCAACTAGGGGCAATATACCCGATGAGACTCAGGTTTGATTTTTCACCCACAATTTTAACAGGTCGTGTCCTACTTTAAAATGGGTCCAAACTTGTGTTTATTATTTTAAACGTGGGTCTCCAAACAACTCTCCAACTCCCCTTGCGCACAACCAACACGTAGGTTCTCAGTACCCATTCCACTGTCACCGTTGACAAAGTCACCACCCCCTGCTGCCCCAAGAACAGTTCCCCTAACATCGGGCTCCCGATTGCCCTCTGTCCTTGCGATCCACGCTGTCCAGCGCGGATCCAACAGTGTGGAGGGCTCCGGAGCTGTGGAGGTGAGCTTCACCACGTGCGGAGCCCACCTGCAAAGCCCCTCCGATATCTGTTGGATCGAAATCTGACAGTCGCCGATTGCAGAGGACCTCATTTCTGCCACTCCTGGCAACGCCGAGTATCTCTAACCGCAACCCGCCATCGGCCAAATCCAACCCTCGTTGGCCATATGGCTGCTCCTGACTGCCTCCACTACCCTCGGTCGTCCCTCACTGCCTCTAACCTTCTCCTGCCATCTCAACCTCTCTTGACCACCCCTAACCACCTTCTGTCGGATATGAATATCCGCCCCCGGATCCACTCTATCGCCAGCCAAATCTGTCGCCATAGCCCTCTACCACTGATAGCAAGCCTCCTAGACGTAGCAGCCACCGTTGGTTGCCCTTAGCTAGCCCCACCTACCCCAAGCCACCAGGTTTGTGAGGAACCCATTGGGTTTGTGGGAATTTGACGGTTTAGGTTTGGGTCGGGATTTTAACCCATGGGGACATGCAGGTTCAGGTTTGGTATTGACTAATGCAAACCTAATCCAAACCCATTGTCACCCCTATGTGCAACACCATTTTAAGAGCACCCTAACATAGTACTTGGATCTAAAGCACTAAGGAGAAAAACCACTCAAATATAATCTAGTCTAGGACCAATCATATGAGACTAAAAGATGTGGGAACTCAAAGTTTTAGTAGGACTTAAGGGCTACTGGAATATGAGACTCAAGTATCACTAAAATCAACTTATCTAGCTACACGAACATGGGATGGGCTAGACTGGGCTGATTATATGAAGTAACCAAATATGATATGACATATCCTATAGAAAAGGACATATTACCTTCTAGATAAAGCTAGAGTTTCTATTGTAAATAAATAAAATGCTCTAACCTAGTCAATAATGGTACCCCACTTATAATCTTACCTTCCCCCACGTGCACGCGCGCACACACACATAATGGGAGGTTGGGAAGCCTCCAATAAAATCATAACATATCTGAGATCACATCACGTCGAGTTAGATCATCAACCTATACATCACAACACCACATCATCATTGAATACAAGTAATATATATTTATAAATATGATATTACTATCTTCAGGAGGATTAAACCGGTCTAAATACATATTTTGTACCACTATCGATCTTTGCTATAAACACATAACCTTAGAATCATTATTGCTGATAAGAAACACCGATAAAATCCATCTGTACTACACTCCACGATTTCATCCCATATGGATGCCGCCGGTATATATAGCAATGCATTGCACGACCTACGGTGTAGGAACCTACAACTATCTAGGTTGTCACAGTTTTGGCCATTGGAGCCTACCAATTGATCGCTGCCACACCTAGGCACAGGTTGCACTCCCCTCTGCCATCACCATTGCAGAATGGCACTAATGAGATGGTGTCCATATTCAATCCACAACCTAGGAGGGAGCACCTTGTTTCATACACATTGTTGGGAATCACTACCTCTCAAACACTCACTAGTTTTCTTCACTTACGAGAAAAAATATGGGTACAAAAACTAGTGTAAATAAACATGCAAATGCAAAATATCAAGATTAGCTTCAACATTCACCCCCCCTAATCTTGACATGCAATTCTTCGTGCAACTTCAAAGAAGTGCTAGTTCGTCATCGCTTGATGTTGTTGTTAGAAGTGCTTGCTCCATATTATTCTTCTTTTCGGGGCACTTAAATGCAAAGTGTCCTAATTCTTAGGAGTGATAGCACATCACCTTAGATTTATCAAATCTTTTTCCATGGTTACGACCACCACCACTTGAGCCACCCATGCTAAGAAACATCTACTCCTCATTTTATTGTTCACATTTGCATATCCTCTCCTCTTATGCCTTGAGACGGCCAAGCATCTCATCAAATGGCATGGTATCCAAATCAAAGAACTGCTCGATGCGATCCACCACCATCTAGTGCATACCCTTCAGCTTCGGGTGGTCCACTACAGCCTCTTCCCCCTCGGGGTAGGTTTGTTCAAGGTGAACAATGTCTTTGACAGAGATCACTTGGTCAGTTCTAGCCCTTTCTTCATCAAAGGAAACTTGGTTCGTTTTGTCAAGCACAATGAGGGCATCAACTATCGTCAATCCTCCTTTGCTCGGTAAGGATGGGTGATGTTCTTGGGTTACCCGCTAGATCTCAAGAACTTTTACTTCCTTCAGCAAGTCTGCGCCTTGTTTGGAAAGCTTATTTTTTTGCATAAGGATGATCCTAGTTTCTCACAGATTCTGCTCAAGGTTTTATAAGACGATGCCCTAGACATCCCTAGAAGCATCACTCTAAAGTTGGGCCGAAATTTGGATAGCATTGGTCGCTCCCGAACATTCCCTGAGTATCTTTTGCACTCCAATTTGGCTGATGCAGTTCTTGGTGACGAAGATACTCTCCCCCCTAGACAACGGGAATCCTCACCCTTTCAACGGTGTGGTCCTCCCTAGCGAACTTGCTTGGATTCAACATTGGGCTGATCAACAACAATTTGGTCACCATGGTGGGCATTGGCACCAGGCTCAATTCCCGCCCGCCTTCCATGTTCCAGTTCTGGACAATCAGAATGAGGATGTTCAGCAATAGGGATGTGATGCCCTCACAGTTGTTTCCAAAATCTCAAGCACTGACGCTGCAAACCTGGTGATGTTTGTCCACAGTCCTGCACCCTACCATGATCCGACTCCTCATAACTCACCTCAAGTGCATCCTCAGAGCCCATTGGTTATTCCTTCGATGCCACAACCTGTCAACATCCCTAGGGTTGCCTTTCAAATCATTGTTTCCGAACTAAATGCCAACACCAATACTGAAGCTCCACCTAATCAAGGTGCATCCAAAGATATCATAGTGTACATAAGTCCGAACAAGCCCAATACTAAGACACAAGTAAAGACGTCAACCGCCCCTGCTTTCGCCAAAGGCCTTCGCAAGTTTCCACATCAAAAACCTCCTTCAGGGCTTCAAAAAGTCAATTGCTATTGGTACTGTCGTGTCCTCACTACCTTCCCGCCCGACCATCCAGGATTTCATTGACCTCACTAGGTCTGATTTCCCATGTACACTTCTGACTGAGCATCAAATTCATTTCATTACACTGCTACTCAATTATATGGCTTTAGTGACTTTACTCTCAACAACGCTTCTCTGCTTCTCAGTGATGATTCAGATGATCACCAGCTGGTCCTCGACCGAAATGTTGTTGCTTCAAGCCCACCTGTAGATGTCTAGTCTCAATTGGTCGTCTCCTGCCTACTAGTATTTTGGGGGTTGTATTTTGTGGACTTATGTTGCTCCTTTTGTTCTGCCCAAGTTGGTATCTCTGTCGCTAGCTACTATTACCTAGTTGTCGGTTGTTGATTGTTATTTGCTTGTATTTTGCTACCTCGTTCCTCTACTCCATTTGGGTGTGGAGATGTGCTACTTTCTTCGGCTTTGTTTCCCATGGGAATCCACTCGGACTAATTTATCTTAAACTGAAACATTAGAAGACTCAACTCCTCTCACAAATGTTTAGCCCTCAAGCACTTTCTTAAAGATTCTGCCTACTCAATCTTCTGTATTCAAGAAACAAAAAGGGATTTATTCGATCACTCTATAATCAGAAAAATTGCCCCTAAGAGCTTTTATCAATTCACCTTCTGCCCCTCGGTTGGTGCCTCTAGTGGGATCTTTGTCGATTGGAAAGGGTCTTGGTTCTCAGGAGTGGTTACCTCCTCTTTTCAATTTTCCATCTGTTTCACATCTATTATCAATAGTTGTAATTGTCTTCTCACCTCAGTCTACAGCCTTTGTTATTCTTCTGATAGGGATTGCTTTATTGATTGGCTTCTCTCCTTAGATGGGGACCTCGCAACCAATTGGATTTTTATGAGGGACTTTAATATGTACCGCTTCGCTTCCAACAGAAACAAACATGTGGCTAATTCAACCATTATGGACAATTTTAATAATGTGATCATCACACTTGGCCTTCTAGAAGTCCCTCTCTGGTAGGAAATTCACTTGGAGCAATATGCAATCCCCCAACTTTGGTCCAACTGGATTGGTGTTTCATCTCCCCCAACTGGTCTGCTTCCTTCCACAATACCACATTTTTGGCTCTTCCCAACATTATCTCAGATCATGCTCCTTGCCAAATTAGGGTGGCTAGTTCCATCCCCAGTTTGTTTATCTTCCCCTTTGAGAATTTCTGGACCAAGCTTCCTGGTTTCTTCGAGCTAGTTAGCCATCCTTCCCTAGAGTAAACATGTTGGAGCCTTTAAGTTGTGGATCAAACATTCTCTTATTGTGCCAAGTTTCCTCGATCATTTGGAGGACTTGAGATCTCTCTCCATCCTGGAGAGCAACTTCCGTAGGCTTCTCAAGGACCACATTGCCTCTCTTCTCCGAATTGAAAATGCTTACTAGAAACAAAGATACACTGTTCGTTGGACCAAACTTGGAGACGAAAACACCAAATTCTTTCACATGGCAGCTAACTCTAGGAGGCAATCTAATTCTATCCAATACATCTCCCTTCTAGATGGTCGGTCGGTCCAAACTATCGAAGACAAAGCGGAGGCCTTCCTAGAGGTTTTTCTAACTAAAATGGGCTTTACCAGTAGTCTACACATGCACTTCGATCTAGATGACCTTATTCCTCACTCTCCCAATTTGGTTCATTTGGCGGACGACATCTCTCCCTCTGAGCTCGACGTTGTTGTCAAGCATATCCCGACTGACAAGACCTTAGGCCCACATGGTTTTAATGGGCATTTTTACAAGAAATGCTAATATATAATTCGTTCGGATTTCTATACCTCGCTGCTCACTTTTCTGCCAACAACATTTGCCTCAAAGCTATCAATGGTTCCTACATTACTCTACTTCCGAAATGCAGCAACCCAACTGCAGTTCATGACTTTAGACCTATCTCTCTTCTCAACAATAATATCAAAATCATCACGAAGGTTCTTACCAATCGCCTCCAACTAGTCATCACCAACATTATTCATAACAATCAATATGGTTTCATTGGGGGTCGTACAATTCAAGATTGCTTAGCCTGGGTTCTTGAGTTCACTCATCGACGTCACATTTCAAAGCGGAGTGTTGTTATCCTTAAGCTTGATTTCGAGAAAGCATTTGACACTATTGAGCGATCGGTTATACTTCAGCTTTTGACCCGTTTAGGCTTCCTAGATAAATGGACCTCTTGGATCAAGGCATTTCTCTCTTCTGGCTTCTCCTCCATCTTGGTTAATGGAATTCCAAGCAAATTTTTCCACTGTAAAAGAGGAGTTCGCCAAGGAGATCCTCTCTCCCCCTCCTTTTCGTTATTGCTACAGACCTGTTGCAACACATTCTCAACAAAGCGACCTCTCTTGGAATTATCAAGGCCCCCCATTGCCATGACCCCCGATTGTGCAATATGCTGATGACACCATCATCTTTTTGCAAGCTTCTCAACGGAATTTATTTAAGCTCAAAGGGCTTATCAATTGTTTCTCGGAATCCACTGACCAAGGTCAGTTTCTCCAAATCAAGCTTGATCCCTATAAACCTAGAGCCTGCTCAAATTTGGTTCCCTTCTGTTTCCTTATCTCGGTCTCCCCCTCGGCATCTTCCAGCCTAAATTTTGTGATTTCGGTGGTTTGATCGAGAGAGTTTAGAGAAGACTCTCTACTCTCTCCACGTGGCTTTCCATGGTTGGTTGACTCCAAACTGTCAACACAGTTATTTCAGCTCTTCCCACATATGCAATGTGTTCCTTCAAGCTTCCGGTTAAAGTTATCAAGACTATCAACACAACAAAAAGGAACTGCCTTTGGAAGGGTTCTCGTAGCATCTCCCAAATGCCTCCCATGGTTAAATGGTCCACCGTTTGCCTTCCCAAACGCAAGGGTGGCCTTGGGGTGATCAACCTTTGCTGTCAAAACAATGCCCTTTTACTCAAACACTTGCACAAGTTCTACTCCTGATCGGATTCCCCTTGGGTTAGACTCATTCGGTCTTTGTATTCCAATGGTAGTTCGGCTCCTCATCTCTCCACCCCCAAAGGTTCGCGTTGGTGGAAAGACATCCTCCAAGTTTTAGTACTCTTTCGGGCTATTGCCAAACCCTCCATCGGAGATGGTTCCTTCGTCTCATTTTGGTCCGATTGTTGGTTGGACTCTCCTTTGGAAATCTCCTTTCCTAGACTGTTTTCCTTCATCAAAAACAAGTCTTTGCCAGTTCATCACTTCCTTATTCAGGGCAATCTCGACCATCTTTTCCACCTTCCCTTATTTGAGGAGGCTTTCGTCGAGCTTGCCCAATTGAATCTTCGCTTATCCGAATTTCATCTTCAGATCTATGTTGTTGATGCCTGGTCTTTCATTTGGGGTTCAGACACCTAATCCTCATAGTGCTTCTACAAGTTTCACTTCAACCAACTTCACTCGCACCATATCTTCACCTGACTCTGGAAGTCAAAATGTGCCAACAAAATCAAGGTTTTTTTTGTTACTGTTATTGGGCAGGCTCAACACCAGAAACATCCTAAGGTAGAAGCACATCTTGCCCCCTTTAGGCAATCATAACTATGTCCTTTGTCAAGAGGACTTGGAAGAAACATCTGCCCACCTTTTCTTCTCATGTAGCTTCAGTCAAGACTGCTGATTTTCTTTTCAAGTTTCTTGGGATCTCTCCCTGCCGCTCTCGGACATGATAGCCAAAGCTAATAATGATCTCAAACTTGTCTTCTCCCTGGAGTTAATTATGATCGGTTGCTGGTCCTTATGGACCCACCGGAACAGACATATCTTTAACGATCAGTTTCTTCACCTGGTTGGAAGGAAGTTTTCTTGGTTCAACTCTTAACCCAAGCTCAACATTTTCCTAAAAAGCTTCGTCAAGCTCTTCTTTCTTGGATCAACCTTCTCCCTCTCTAAGCCCCCATGATCTCTGTTCTCTTTTTTTTCTCTTCTCTCTAGCTCTCTAGTCTTCCTGGCTTTATGTTGTGGTGGGTTTGTACTCTTTTCACGCTTATAATATTATAAAATCTTAGTATCAGCCTCTCCTCCTGATTTTTCTTAAAAAAAACAAACCATAAAGATAACAAACCATAAAGATAGAAGAAGACCTCCACATATGTAAGGGACAGCGTGCCCTCAATTTGGATCTCAGAGTTCCTGTCTTGCTTGCAGATTTACAGATTCAGTGCAAGTGTTTTTTTGGGTAGGAGCCGTAGCTGCAATGGACAATAGGTGCTCTGTTACTACATTGTATTTTTTATCAGAAGCAAGTACCGCATTTCTGTGGCACACAAGAGGTTCTGCTACCTACAGCAGCATGTCGCCACCCAGTTCATCAATGACTTCGTCGAGCTTGAACAAAAAATCTAGGGAAAGCAAGATAACTTTATCAATAGAACCGTGTGAATGAGATTCAATGTGCAAATAACATTTCCTTTCTCCCAATCTCCCAAGGGATATTAAAATTTCCTTCAGGGCCGGCCCTGGGGTGGGGCCACCGGTGCCACCGCCCCGGCCCCCACCACCTAGAGGGCCCCATATATATATATATGTGTGTGTGTGTGTATGTGTGTATATATATATGTATGTATATATGTATAGATATAAATGTATGTATGTATATATATATATATGTATGTATGTGTGTGTATATATATATGTATGGGTGTATATATATATATGTATGTATGTGTGCATGTATGTGTGTATGTATGTATATGTATGGGCTAATCATGTTGGACATACAAAAAGTCGCAAAGCAAGTTGCAAACTTGCAATTTACATGTTAATTTGTCCCGCTCATCTCCTCGATCGTCAATCATAGCCTTAGCCTCCCTTATGATTGATATGACAATCAATTCATTGAAAAAGAAATTTGAAGAACTCTAATCATTTGAAGAAATATTTAGGTTTTTAATGAGTTTAACAACTTTGAAGTCATTTGATGGTCTTGAACTAAAAATGTGTTGCATAACGTTGGCATTAACCTTCTCTCTACATGGTTCATCTGATCTGAATTTAAATAATCTAATTTATGAGTTAAGTGTTTTATAATTCATTTTGCAATAAAAAAATATCAGTTATAGAGATTTTTGATTTTTTAGATCTATAATATCTCAAGAGATGTTAAATAGTTTGTCAACTTTATACATTGAGAAACACTTATAGGATGAAATTGATATTGATACTATCATCAATAAAATTTGTTTTATTATTAAGAAACATCACTAGAAAATTTTAAAGTAATTTAAAATATTTACGTTATTTAGATTAATATTATTTTACATATATTTTAATTATATTTCGGTAAAGACCCTAAAATTAAGTTCGCCCCGAGCCCCTACGATCTCACAACCAGCCCTGATTTCCTTTCTCAATCCCAGGGAAGAGGAACATAATAGAAAGTCACATACCATGAAAGGAGTCGCAGGCCATATAATTCTACAGAAGAAAAATTAGATGACGTTATAACACAGAAATTGTTTGGTGACTTCAGGAGAAACTTAGAAGATTTTTGGTGAGATACCTTTATCTCTGACATAACATCACTAATGTCTTTATCAGCACCATTATCTTTATCCGCAGTCATTTCTTTACTGGCAACTACAACTGCGGCAAACATTACTGACATGTCACGAATAGAGAATAAAAGAATCGACACAAATAAGCAGGACATGGAGTTGTCCTTACCACCATGAGGAATGCATAGTGTATGGACCTGCAAAGAATGCAAATATAACAAACATTTGTTAAGTAGAAATCATTTACAAAAATCTACTGAGTACAGATAACACATCATTACCTCTTCAGGAGCATTGACGGTTGTAGTCATGATAAAGGGTTCTCCTGAACCATATTTATATGTGTGAATTGATTAACATAAATCAAAATGAAAAAACTGCATTTCTGGAGTAAATTCATAAAATGGAGATTTCCTATATTTGTCATTCTCTTTTGTGGGGTGGGGGTGTACAAAACTACCTTTCACATTGTGAGTTGAACAGTCTGTCAGCATTTGAGAAGAACTATAAGGGAAACCAGAGTAGATGCTATTGATATTGGTCACAAGTGAAGGTTCAAGAACAGGCGCATGTGTTTCTTTGTGGTAACCTGATGCAAGTGTATCTATCCACTGACCAGAAGCTGGATCATCAATGCATGCCACCTCATCAAGCCTAGTCATAGAATATGATGTTATCACAGGCAATATAAATCTTGTGAGCTATAAACCACTGCTTACCTGTGGTGAAGTCCATTAGAAGTAATATATTCAGATGCTGATGAACCTTCATATATGTAGTTGCTTCTAGATGATATGATATCCATGGTGGCACTTGAGCATTCCTTTTGCAATACATTAAATCAATGCATTTAGTACTTGAAAAATCATAATATGTTATATACAGTGAATGGAAAATATAATCTAACAAGTAATCCTCCTTTATCTAGGCCAAAGAAAATATGTAACTAGCAAGGTAGTAAACATTACTATTTACTACTTGAGTCCCTGCCAAGAAAACTATGGCCCAACCAAGTGATTGGTGGAAATAAGCATACATCATCAAAACAGATCCAGAGACATCAAAAGAGTCCAGGATTATTTCATAAGGTCACGATAACATTCATGTAGTCATGCTCACTGTTAGAGTGTGTGTGTGTCTGTCGTGTGGGGCCCCTGTGTGTGGGCCCCTCCTGTAAGGCTCTCCTTCTTCTATCCTCCCAACCCTAGGGAGAGGAATCCATCTAGCTCTTCCTTCATGGTATCAGAGCCTTAGGCTCCCCCCTTCCCCCCTCTTCTTTCCTGCTGCTGGCGCCGCCGCCACCGCCTCCATGGCCGGCGAGCCTCCTCCGGCGAGCACCACCTTCTCCTTCTCGTCTCCGGCCTCCTCCTCCCCTTTTCCTGGGCTGGGTTCCGCCACCATGGCCGGATCCGCCACTCCCCCGCCCGAATCTGTCGCCGGGGCGGCCAGATCTGGCGCCGCCGGCCTCCCTCCGCTCTGATCCGTCGCCGGGGCAGACAGATCGGGCGCTGCTGGCCTCCCCCCGCCGGTTTCACCGCCGGCGGCCTACCCTCGCCTGGTTTCGCCGCCACCGGCCTCCCCCCGCCCTGCCTCGACGCCGGCGTGGCCAGCTCTGCCGCCGCCGGCCTTCCCCCGAGCTTCTTCGTCGCCGCCCCGCCCGCCCCACCCGGACCCGACGCCGGGGTGGCCGGATCTGGCGCCGCCCCCTCCCCCCGCCACGGCCATGGACTGGCTGACCATGGGGGGCCCCTCTTGCTGCCGCCGGCCTCGCCGGCCTCCCCCAGGCCCCGGGGGCGCCGCCCCCCCTTCCCCCCGCCATGGCCATGGCCTGGCCGAACTTGGGTGGGCCGCCGCCCCTCCTCCCCACCGCCGTGGCCTTGGGCTGGCCGGCCCCTACCGATGTGGTGGCTGCCGACGCTGCCCTTGCTGCCGCCCTTGCCACTGCAAGGACCGCTACCGCTGCTGCTCGGGCGCGCGAGCGGGCAGCCGCTCTTGCTTGGGAGAATGAACGCCAGACCGCTGATGCACTGGCCCAGCATGTCGCTGAGGCCGAGCATCACCTCAGGGGTGTTGACCCCACTGCCACTGTGACTCCAGCTATCGCCGCAGATCCAGGTGCCGCACAGCTCCACGCCCAGGCGGCCGGTGTCCAGAACATCCGGGCGCTTGTGCCAGTCACCCTTGATCCCTCATCATCCTCCTACGCACGCTGGCGCGACCTGGTGCTCCTCACCCTCCAGCGCTATGCCCTAGATGACCACGTCCTCATCGACACTCCGGCGGTCGCCCAGGGGTCTGTTTGGCGGCGCATGGACAGCGTGGTGCTGTCATGGATCCTTGGGTCCATCACTGTCGAGCTCCAGGACATCGTGCGGGAACTTGGTGGCACCGCTCGGCAGGCCTAGGTTGCGATCGAGGGGCAGTTCCTTGGCAACCGCGAGGCTCGTGCTCTCCAGTTGGACGCTGCCTTTCGCACCTTCGTCTAGGGGGATCTCTCCATCTCGGAGTACTGTCGTCGCATGAAGGGGATGGCGGATTCTCTTCGTGACCTTGGCGAGCCTATTGTGGACCGCACTCTTGTCCTCAACATCCTCCGCGGTCTCGGCGACAGCTACGCCCATCTCCGGACATGGATCACCAGGACAGTGCCGTTCCCCTCCTTCCACAAGGTTCGTGAAGACCTTGTCCTCGAGGAGCTGACCCGGGGGCTCGCTCCCATATCTACTACCGCGACTGCTCTAGTCACCTCCGGCTCCAACCGGCCGGCCTCCCACCCACCGCCGTCGCCGGCTCCCTCCCTTCTTGGTACTCCTACCGCCGGTTCCACCACTGGCGGGGGGGGCGTGGTGGCGATCGCGGTGGCGATCGTCGTCGCCGGGGAGGGGGGCGCCGTGGTGGTACCGGTCGCGCTCTAGCTCCTACCTACGCCACACCAGCCCCTGCCGCTGGGAGTGCGCCCTGGCCATCCTTCTCCAACCCATGGACGGGGCGCATTTCCATGTGGCCGGGACAGTTCACTCCTCAGCCTCCTGCCCCACCTACGGCCATGCTCACCGGGTGGCCGGTCCCGCCTGCTCCTTCGGCGTGGGGCCCGTGGTCCGGTGGGTGGGATCAGACGGCCCTCGCGCAGTCATTCAACACCATGGCGTTGACTCCGCCGGCCGCCACGGATTGGGTGGACGACTCGGGTGCTTCCTTCCACACCACTCCCCATGATGGTATTATCTCCTCTCACAGGCCCCCCCACCCATCTCACCCTTCTTCCATCATGGTTGGGAATGGCTCATGTCTTCCGATCACCTCCGTGGGTGATGCGACTCCTTGTGGGTCTTTTCGCCTGTAAAACATTCTTGTTGCTCCTGACATTGTTCACAACCTTCTTTCCATTCGTCAATTCACCACTGATAATTCATGTTCTGTTGAATTTGACTCTTTTGGTTTGACTGTGAAGGATATGGCCACCCGGCGTCCTCTTCTCCGCTGTGACAGCACCGGACCCCTCTACACGCTTCGTCTTCCACCTTCCGCTGCTCCACCCTCGTCCGCCCTTGCCGCCACAACGTCCTCCACACTCTGGCATCGCCGGCTTGGTCATCCCGGTGTCGACATTTTGGCTCAGCTTTGTCGTAGCTCCTCTATTCCTTGTACTAGGGCTACTAGTGAGCATATTTGTCATGCGTGTCAATTAGGTCATCATGTTCGCCTACCTTTTCCTATTTCTTCCTCGCATGTTGTTCATGCGTTTGACCTTATTCACTGTGACTTGTGGACCTCTCCGATCATGAGTATTTCTGGTTATAAATATTATCTGGTTGTTCGCCTTCCCCACGCTCACTCACTTCTTTGCTTGGGTTTCTACTCAGTTTGGGGTTACTATCAAGGTCGTCCAGTGTGATAATGGTCGTGAGTTTGACAACTCTACTTCCCGGGCTTTCTTCCTCTCGAAGAGAGTCCAATTGCGCATGTTCTGCCCCTACACCTCCCCTCAGAATGGCAAGGCTGAGCGCATGATTCATACCACTAATAATGTTATGCGCTCCATGCTCTTTCAGGCTTCGGCTCCCGCTCGCTTCTGGGCTAAGAGCCTCCTTACTGCCACCTATGTGCTCAACCGCATGCCTTCTAAGGCCACGTGCGCTCCCACCCCTCACCATGCCTTGTTCGGTACCCCACCTTCCTACACTCACCTTCGTGTTTTCGGGTGTGCTTGCTATCCAACACTTCTGCCACTGCTCCTCATAAGCTTGCGCCCCGCTCGACCCTGTGTGTGTTTCTCGGCTACTCCCCCGATCATAAGGGGTACCGTTGTTTTGACCTCTCCTCTCATCATGTTCTTATCTCACGACATGTCATCTTCGCTAAGTCCATCTTTCCTTTCTCCGTTGAATCCACCCCACCACCAGTCTTGAGTTGGACTCCCTGTTTTATACTGACCCGGTGGTTCAGCCACCTTTGTCTTCTGCAGGTACATCACCGGCTGTTCCGACGGCTCTCCCGCCATCTGACGAGCCGTGTGTGGCAGCGGAGCTGCCTGTCGTGCCGCCCGCGGCCCCCGTGTCCCCGGCTGTGCCAAGTGCGGCCACTCCGCACCAGCCGGCGTTGCCCTCCGCGCCATGCGCGGCCCCGACATCCTCGTCCGTGCAGCACGCGGACCCTTCCCTGTCGCCTCCTGCGCCTGGGGTTGGCCCGCTGCTGCCGTCGGCGCCGTGTTCTGCCTCGGACACGGCCCCGGTCGTGCCCTGTGTCCCCGCGACACTTGCCGCGCCACGCGCGGCCCCGACATCTTCTTCCCGCTACGCCAACCCTGTTCGGGTCTACCAGCGCCGCCCGACGGGTGTTGCACCGGCCCGCTCTCGCGCCGAGCCGCCGGTGTACCACCCGCCCATCCTCCACCGCGATCCCCACCACACTCACCCGATGGTGACTCGGCGGGCTGCGGGGGTCCTCCGTCCAGTTGACCGCCTGGTCCTCTCCGCCGCTACGGAGCTGCCAGTCTCTCCCATACCCTCCACTGTTCGTGGCGCCCTGGCGGATCCACATTGGCGCCACGCGATGGAGGAAGAATATGCGGCCCTTCTGGCCAATCAGACCTGGGACCTGGTGCCTCGCCCCTCTGGCTGCAATGTGGTCACCGGCAAGTGGATCTGGACACATAAACGCAAGACAGATGCTTCGCTGGATCGCTACAAGGCTCGCTGGGTCCTTCGGGGTTTCACCCAGCGCCCTGGAGTTGACTATGATGAGACCTTCAGCCCAGTGGTGAAGGCTAGTACTGTCCGGACCATCCTCTCCCTGGCACTCTCGAGGTCCTGGCCAGTTCACCAGCTCGATGTGAAGAATGCCTTCCTCCATGGCACTCTGATGGAGACTGTGTACTGCAGCCAGCCTGCGGGCTTTGTGGATCCCGCTCACCCTGAGCGTGTTTGCCGGCTTAACAAGTCTCTGTATGGTCTGAAGCAGGCTCCTCGGGCTTGGTACAGTCGGTTCGCCTCCTTCATGGTGTCTGTGGGGTTCAGCGAAGCCAAGAGTGACACTTCTCTATTTGTCCTCCACCACAGTGCTGACTCAGCCTACTTGCTGCTTTATGTGGATGATATTATTCTCACTGCGTCCAGCCAGTCTCTACTTCAGCGGATTGTCTCCTCGTTGCAGCAGGAGTTTGCCATGAAGGACCTTGGTGTGCTCCATCACTTCTTGGGAGTGACAGTGGAACACCGCCCTGATGGCCTCTTCCTTCACCAGCGCCAATACGCCTTGGATGTCCTTCAACGCGCAGGGATGACTGACTGCAAGCCCTGTGCCACTCCAGTCGATGCTTAGTCCAAGATTTTCGGTACCAAGGGCGCACCAGTGGATGATCCCACTGCCTACTGAAGCATTGTTGGCGCCCTTCAGTACCTCACTTTCACTCGGCCGGATATCTCCTATGCGGTGCAGCAGGTGTGCCTTCACATGCACGACCCCAGGGACCCGCACCTTACCGCTATGAAGCGGATTCTCCGCTATCTGCGCGGCTCCCTCGACTTTGGGCTTCACCTTCGGCGTTCTCCTGTTGCTGAGCTCGTGGTTTACACTGACGCCGACTGGGCGGGCTGCCCGGACACGCGTCGCTCCACCTCCGGCTACGCCATCTTCCTTGGTGGCAACCTCGTGTCTTGGTCATCCAAGCGACAGCCGGTTGTCTCCCGCTCTAGTGCCGAGGCTGAGTACCGGGCGGTTGCCAATGGGGTGGCCGAGGCATCCTGGCTCCGGCAGCTCCTCGGGGAGATCCATAGTCCCCTGGCTAGGAGTACTTTGGTCTACTGCGACAACGTCAGCGCCGTCTACCTCTCTACCAACCCCGTCCAGCACCAACGCACCAAGCATGTGGAAATTGACCTCCACTTCGTTCGTGATCATGTCGCCGTGGGAGATGTTCGTGTTCTACATGTGCCTACCACCTCCCAGTTCGCCGACATCTTCACCAAAGGCTTGCCTTCCTCCACCTTCTCCGAGTTCCGCTCCAGTCTCAACATCCGCTGTGCCGGAGTTTCGACTGCGGGGGGTGTTAGAGTGTGTGTGTCTGTCGTGTGGGGCCCCCTGTGTGTGGGCCCCTCCTGTAAGGCTCTCCTTCTTCTATCCTCCCAACCCTAGGGAGAGGAATCCATCTAGCTCTTCCTTCACTCACACGTTGTAATTTACAGCAGGGATGTGCTCCTATATCCCAACGATAAAGAAATGGAGAAGATAGTTTAATATTTGCATCAACATAAAAATGGATAAATTAGTATTTGTATAACATAAAACTGAAAATGTTACAAATAGTAGTTGATAAGTCCATAGAACCACTTTTAAGATTGTTGATCTACAACTGATAGTACTGTATTCATTGTGAGAATATGCATCCACTGGTCATTCTTAAAGCACATAAGTTATCTTGCTATCATTTCCCCTAAGTTTATTTGTTCATGAAAGGAAACATGCTTGTGCAGAAGATGAGATCAAAGTAAGAAGCTGCAATGAAAATAAGTCATAATAAAAAAACAATCTGCAATTAACAGTAATCTACGTATTCAATTTTGCGTCTAAAACGTAATTATATACCTGGTAATTAAATAAAAAAACTTCAATATACAGATAAATGCCATCAAACAGAAGACAGTATCCCAACGAACATGAAAAATAAGAAAGAAAAATTGTGAAAAACCACATAAGTTTAGACCATAAAAAATACTCCCTAAGATATTAGAAATACAGAAATTGCACCTTCACACAATTCAAGAATGATTCTGCATCACTAATCTGTGGGAAACGTACAGCAAATTTTTCAATCTGTAGAGGAATAAATTCATTAGAAATTTGTTTCTGAAAGAAATGAAATGCATGGAAACAACCCATAAGAACAAATATTAGCTATAAGGAAGTCTTGTGATCATGTAGGTTCATTCACATGTTGAGATTACATTATAATCACTGAAAAACAGAGGGAATAGAGGAAAGTGCACATATTTGAAATAAGGTAGATGTTGTGGCAACGAACTCATGGCCTCCACCATTACACCACCATGGCACCAGAGCACATGATCTCCCCCGCATTGCAATAGTGATATCATGGCATTCAACTAATGAGTTGGTAGAATCAAATTTGACATACAAGACTCACCTGTTTGGACATATCACAAAAACTCATCAAGACCACCCTGCTCCCTCTAATTGGGTACTGCGTCATGCATGTAATTTGTGGGCATGAGAAGTTGAGAATAGAAACATAGTGCTCCTCCTGTACCATGAGCAAAGATATGTATAATTAAAATAAAAAATAACAATTTACTGTAACATCATATTGTGAAAATCTGTAAGAGCAAGTGTATTGTTCAATATTTCATTATGTCATCATGTTGTCATGGAAGCACATCCAACTACAAAGGCCTGACCAAAACTTTTCACATTTAACTGACAAGTGATCAAAGTAGAATAAAAGTAGCACGGGATCAGTAGTAAAAGGATATTTTCAGGTAACACAATCCAAAAGATCGCAGGAGAATAAAAATAGCACAGGATCATTAATGAAAGGATATTTTCAGGTAACACAATCCATTTTCAACATTCAACCAATGGAATTTCCAAGGTTGATTCCTCTTGTGTACCAAGAACAATACTCTGCATAGAGACCCAAATGACTCAAGCTAGAAACTGCCTTCCATGAATGATACTAGTTAATTTAGTAAACAAAAACAAACAGCATCCACAAGACACAACATGCAACACTTGTATGGTAAGCCAAGGTGACACTAAAACAGAATAACCTCATGCAAAATTAAAGTAACAAAACATATTTCAGTAGTTGGGAAATCATGAAAACCAGAGATAGACTGTACATGCAAAAAATATGATGCTAACAAACAAAGTCACGATGCTAAATACTAGCCCGCAAACAACCAAGTATCATCGCACTTATAACCGAACATGATACTCTCTTCTCTTATTCAAGACCAAACGTCATGAATTCGATTACTTATGAGGATAAAAAATGTTCATGTACTCTGCTCGAGCTTTGCGCCCGAATCAGTCAAGCAGAGAAGCACAAAACAACATGTGACGACAGGAGCGTTCAGAACGGAGAGGCGGCGCTCGGTACGGACGTAGACGACGTTGCCGATGGACACGGTGAGGACGGGGGCCGCGTAGGGGCTACCGGCGCTGGAGACGCGGAGCACTGCGGGGGACGCGGAGGGGAGCCACGCGCCGCGGAGGCGGAGGCCGCGGAGCCTGCCGCGGGAGATATGGCGGAGGCCGGGGGGCGGCAGGGCCGTTGAGGGGCCCTGCCGCGGCGTCGGCATGTAGCGCGCGAACTCTACCGTCCACCTCCGCGGTGGCGCAGCCTGATGCGCTGGGAGTAGCTGTCGGCGGCGGTTGCATGCGCTCGCCATCGCGTGTCGCGACGATGAGGAAGGGGTTTTGGTGCAGTATGTGATGTTGCTTAGTTTAGATGTAATTAGTAAGGTTGAAAAAATAAAAATAGGTCAAAATAGTGTTTTTAGAATGGTGTATATAAGGGGGAAATATCATGTGCAATCTGCAATCGTGCAATTGTGCGATCTAGTACATTCAATTAAGATCCAATGGAATCTAGTATTTTTTACTTTTTTTCATATGTAACCGTTGGATCTTGATTGGATGTATCAGATCGCACGATTGCACGGTTGCACAGAATATTTCCCCATATATAGGGATGCAGTGTGCTTTAGGAAACATACGCAAACTTAGTAGGGATTTGATTTCACGGACTAAAGTTAGTCTATGTCACATCGGATGTTTAGATATTAATTTAAAGGATTAAACGTGAACTAATTATAAAAATGATTGTAGAATCGAAGGATTATTCACGAGATGAATTTATTAAACTTAATTAATCTATGATTAGCAAATGTTTACTGTAGTATCACATTGTCAAATCATGGTGTAATTAGGCTCATAAGATTCGTCTTGAGAATAATCCACCAATTATGAATAAGTTTTATAAATAGTCTATATTTAATACTCTAAAACAATATCTAAACATCAAATGTGACGGAATTAAAATTTTGGACTAAAGAACCAAACAACACCAAATTTTAGTTGATATGCATATAAAATGAAGAGTAAAAGCATCTACAACTCCAAAAGAATTTCTAAATTTGATATATATATATATATATATGTTTACGAGAGCGATATTCTACATCACGTGTGTAAAATAGCTATTCTACAACGACCATGAAAGTACTATTTTTGGTAGTAGATTTTTTTAGTAGAATAGCAATTAAGTACTATTTTTTCAATAGTAGATTTTCAGTAGAATAGCTATTATACACACGTGATGTATGATAACATTTATATATATATATGTAGCATATTGTTTTTGTCGTAAAATAATTTAACATGGTTTGATCCAATCGTGAAGATGTAAATTTGTTGTATGGTAATATGGTAGCATATGATCGAATGGTCGTATATGCAGATTTTTTTTAAATAATATTTTTAAAAAAGAAAATTTCAAATTTGTATTGTGATTTTGAAAAAAATTACAAAAATAGGTATCGATCGGCACTTAAATTATCGACAAGATACCACGTCAGCTCCAGTCAGCACTTCAAATGCCGATTGAAACTAACTTCAAGTGCCAACTGGAGCTGACATGGTAAAATCTGATAGAAAGACAGTATCCAATCGACACTTGAAGTGCCGACTGAAGCTGATGTGACACCAATCTACACTTCAAGTACCAACCGGTACCCATTTTTACAATTCTTCGAAATTGACATACAGATTTAAATTTTTCTTTTAAAAAACATTATTTCGGGGGAAAATTTCTATACATGTATGTCAGAACAAGTATATTTTATGATTTATTTAGGAGATGGGCAAATTTTCAATGGTCCAAATGGCGCATATTTAGATATCTGAAGTTCTGAACGATTCCCCTAACAGACTGAAGAAATCACAGAACAGAAACCAAACGGAAAGATATCTGAACGATATATTTAGGTACTATGCAGATTTAGATTTGTTGATAATCATTGAAGACGACACGATGCACAGTTCTACTTAACTCACAGTGAACGCATGTTAACATAGAAGGTGGATCTCCTGTGATCCGCAATATCTTCACTTCCGTTCACAGCTAATCACCTAGCCTAACAAGTCTATGGGAAACCACCTTTATGCATCAACAACATGGTATCTACAGTCCAAATAATGCATGGCTCCTTGCCGCCACATCACCCTCAGTTGAAGCAGTTAATCCAGAAGACGGCGAGGATTTCATGGACTGGATCGGCTGTTGACCCACACTGGAAGCATGTTTGATCATCACACTCTCTCGTGATATGTCAGCTACATGGACGGTCCCAATGTTGGGCTCACTGGAAAGAGCAGATGGATCAATCACGCTCTTGATCTTCTTGGCCCGACGCTTTGGTGGTGGTGCTGGCAGCATTTCATGGGCAGAATTGCTGCCACTCAACAAGCTCTTTCTGTGCATAGAGCAGAAATCCATCCCCCACTTGGCGCTTGTCCCACATCCTTCAAACTTGCAGCGCCTGCCGCCTCCATGTTTAATACAGCATTCACTCCGCCCCTGTGCACTCTTACCACATCCTTCGAACTTGCATCGCCTTCCCCCACCATGTCCGATGCAAAAATCTGTGTTCCCTTGCGCACCCTTCCCACAACCATCAAATTTGCACCTCCTTCCACCACCATGCCTCACGCAGCGGTCAGTGAGGCCTTGACTGCTGCCACATGCTGCATTGGGGCATCCAGTGACAGCACAGCGCTTGCCTCCGCCGTGAGCAATGCATAAGGGTGTGCCCCCATGTGCACCCTTTGTACAACCTTGAACCATGCATCCCTTCGAACCACCACGGTGAATCTTACAATACATTGCATTTCCCTGGGCTCGCTTGCTGCAGCCTTGGTACTTGCACATCACAACTTCACCATCAAGATTATATGTCCCTGCACTAGCCAGATCATTCCCAGCATTTTGCATTACTCTGAATCCATTATCTCCTTCATACTTGACTGATACTTCTGGTTTGGAGCAAGCTACTGTACTGGAACCAGGATCACCAAGTGTCCGCCCTCCACCATGGGACATGCATAATACTGAACCATCTGGTACAATATGAGGGCAGCCAAGCATTTGGCATCGCTGCCCTATATTGTGACTTTTACATAGCACTGTCTGGCCTTCAACAACCGCATTACACCCAAATCTCTGGCATCGTTGTCCAACTGCTTAATAAGAATGAAAAACAAAGCCCAAGAAAGATGTAAACATTATATAAATAACAAATTAAAATTTATGCCTGCATTAAATCTTCTCCAAACGTATTTTCCAATCAACTACATTTTGGTTAATAGTTAGTTAGTTACCCTCTAGAAAGGTATCTAAATGGGATTGTGGAAAAGCATTATTTAGATTATATTGACCTAAAGACCAAGGTCAATAGAATAGCTGCACCTACAATACCAATGCATCCACATAGCAAGCGTATCATTAGCACCATCTTGAGCAAAAACTTGGAGCAAATAAAATCGTGCATAGCAAAAAGGAAGTGTTGACATATCACAGAAGGAGCTATTGGTTGGAGTGGCGAGCGGGAACGACCAGAGCAACGGGGGCAGCAAGGGTGACGGGGGTGGCCGGGTCAAGCCCCCGCTGCTCGATCCAGTACGGCAGTACCCACCCACCAGCCACTAATGTCATTGGTGAAGATGGCCATGTAGCGGTTTGCATGGGGACACATTTGCATGGGGACACAGGGAGATGCAATGGCACATTGGCGCCATAGCAATGCAGCATAGATGAAGAGAGGGGAGGGGCTAGAGCGATCAGAATGCCCCATGTGAGAGGTTTCCCTATGATGACTTCTAGGGCCCACGGAGAATTGTCCTCTAACCAGCTTCGTGGCCAAACTGCACCATGTGAGTTCTCATGTTAGTTTATGAGGATCACAGAGAGTAGTTCCTCGACCAGCCCAATGGTCGGGGTGCTCCATGTGATCTTGCCCTACTAGGGTGGTCGAAATGTTGCCCTGATCTATCTTACCTATTGACCACTTCTGACCTAGTCATTGTCGAGAGGGGTCTCCATATCATTTGGGAGAAGAGACGGTTGTAGTTGGACCTCCTACTGAAGGGCCAAAGCTACATAACGCATTCTGCCCATTGGTTGAATATGGGTTAAACTTGAGTCTTGCATAGCTTAGGCCTTAGGGGGATCTTAGGCCAGTTGTCTCTGTATCACCAGCATACATGTAGTACAAAAGCTAAATATCGATAGAATTATGTAAAAATTGTGAAGTACTCCCTGTGACCAGAGCATAAAAGACATGTCAATGAAAGAAAAAATGTATTCATTAACTTCAAATAATATTAGCACATGTATTCTAGAGTTTTACCCAAAGCAAATATATAGGCATTTAGATAGTCTTAAAAGAAGTGCATGGGATATGGGAAAAAAGTAGGTTAAAATAACATACCAACAGAACAATTATCAGCCATGCATGTCTGTAGCCAAAAAATGAAACATGAGTGTCAGAAAATTGCTTATTAGACTATAAAGCATAAATTGGAAGACAAAGTAGCTTACATTTAACTGTAGCATATGGCCATGCTCCCCAAAGCTACTTTGTTTATCAGCATCCATGCCTAGAAAAATTACATGGTCAGATGATCAGATCTACCAGATAGAGCAGTTTAAAATACCAGAAAGTTGTGAAAGTGGTTGTGCAAAATAGTAAAATACCATGTTGAAAAGAATCCATGGCATACACCTGCATGGAGCATTTAACATATTAAACCAAACAAAAAGGTAATTTTAAACATCAAATGTAGACTATCAAGCAATACTTTGCTGAAATGCTGAGAAGGATGGATGTGTCCAATCCAATCATAGATATTTATTGCCCTAAACATCGCATGGATAAGATTTAAAGCATGTTGTTTATCAAAAACATAAATTTCAGTTCGAATGCTGCAAACAATCTGAGAAAATAACATTTTTCTCTAACCTTTTTAGAATGTGACTTGCTGAGCTCTAACACCAAAAGAACAGGTGGATCAGACATATCAGTCATATCATGTGAGATTAGAGATTTATTAATACACTCCAATTATTCCTCATTGTAATCAAACACATGTGGGTGCATTGTAAGGTCCAATGCAGTTCTCAAATCTTCGCAACTCCATAAAACTTGGAAATGTCTAGTTGTCTACTTAACCACCTGAAGTGGCACAATAGGCCATTTGATCATGTTTCGATACTTCAAAGGGTTAAATACTTAGTTTCATACTTTGAGGGGAAAAGTAATTGAACCCCAATACTTCATTGGGTTAAGTAGACTTCTTCCATAAATATATGAAGAGTTTCATTCTATTCGTTAGCAACAAATATTATATGATAGTACAACAAAGAAAATTTTAAACAAAAGATTGAAACTATTTTACCCCTCATTAAGTACCTCAAAACAAAGATAAATAGATTTTCATGAACCATTGTTTTTTTTGAGGCAAATCAGTAGGAGAGGCTCCTACCCAGATTTTAATATTAAATTGCGAAAAAAGAACCCAAGCAAACAGAACAAGAGGGGATGGGAAGCAGAGGGAGGTTACAGAGGGAGATTGCAGGTGCCCAGCCAGTTCCTAACAGCCCCTTAAAGCCGGGGCGGGAACCGCTGGGACTGAGCAGAGAACAAAGTGATGAACAGGCCTAACCAACCCCCAACAGTGGGAGCCAAGGCATTGAAGATGCAACTATTCCTGACTAACCATAGGGACCAAGTGGTCATGATCACAACTTCCATGAAAAAAGGTTTACCAAACCTTCTTCTAGCCTCCGTGAGTTTGTCTTGAACGGGAGAGTCGGGCTGCCAGTGAAGGTCCAGCAGGTTCCAGCAATGACAACTGAAGGTGCATTCGAAAAATAAATGGGTCACCGTTTCTTCAACAGCCGAGTAGTAGCAGAGGCAGCAGGTTGAGTCATCAGTCATGGTGAGGATGCGCTTTCGGCGGAGGATGTGTTTCGTGTTTAGGCGATCCACCAGGAGGAGCCAGAAGAAAACCTTAAGCTTGCTGGAGCATTTGGATCGCCAAACCCATTTGAAGGAGGCGTGGGGCTGCATAAACTTAAACTGGTAGCCGTAGAGGAGTCTAGGGTTGTAGGTAGTGGAATTCCAAATAAAGGACCAGTTGTCAGAGATGCCATCCTGGAGGGTGATGTTGGCCAAAAGCTGTTGTAGGTGGGTGAATTCAAGCATGGCTTCCAGGGAAAGCGGAAGGTGGAAATTATCGGCAGGATCAAAAAGGGAAAGGAAGGAGTGGATAGAACTAAGGTGGGATTTGGCAAAGGAGAACAGGTGGGGGAGGGCATGGCGAAGGGGAGGGCCACACCAGCCATCCTCCCAAAAGGAGACCGTCCGCCCACTGAGGACAGAAGGGGAGGCAACAGCCCTGAACAGGGAAGCTAGGCCGACAATATCCCGCCACCAATAAGAGGCCCTGGGGGTGGAGAGGTGGGGAGGGTAGGGGGAGGTAGCATAGTTAAGTCGGATCAGTTTGACCCAGGGGGTGTCGTGATCAGCTAAGAATTTCCAGAAGTGCTTTAGTAGGAGGGCAGAGTTCTGGGTGCGGAGGTCGATAACCCCCAACCCACCTTTGAGCTTGGGCTTGCACACCCGGTGCCAGGCGACCCTGGATGAGGAGCCCGCATTGATGTTGTTACCATGCCAAAGGAAATTACGGCGGGCCCGATCAATGCAGTGAATAACCTTGACGGGGATCTTGAGGGAGCACATGGTGTAAGTTGGGAGGGCCGAAAGAACCGAGTTAACTATTTGAAGCCTACCAGCCATATTGAGCCAAGGCGAGAGAGAAGAAAGGCGCTTCGTGACTTTGTGGATAGAGGGTCCCCCTGACGCACCCCTCGCTTGCAAGGAAAGAATTTCCCGGCAAAGCCATTGAGCAGGACAGAGGAGAAGCCGGAGGAGAGGATGAGCTTGATCCAAGAAATCCAAGAACTGGGAAAGCCGAGGTGCAACATCATGAGCAGGATGGCAGAGTGCTCAATGGTGTCGAATGCTTTTTCAAAGTAAAGTTTTAGGATGATAGCCTCCTGCCTCGACCTTTTGCACCGGTGAGTCAGCTCCAGGGCCCAAGCAATGCAGTCCTGGATATTACGGCCCTTAATGAACCCATATTGATTCTTGTGAATAAGCGAGGTGATAACACCCTGAAGCTGATTGGCAAGGACCTTGGTGATAATCTTGACGCTAAAGTTCATGAGGGAGATGGGCCGAAAGTCCCGAATGGAAGTAGCATTGTCGGTTTTGGGGATAAGAGCAATGTAGGACCCGTTGATAGGATGTAGATGAGTAGAGCAGTTGGAGAAAGCAGAAGCTAAAGCGAGGAAGTCCTGACGCACAATGGGCCAGCAGGCTTTGAAAAAAGCCCCGTTGAACCCATCCAGGCCAGGGGCCTTATCAGGGAGAGATGTCCGGACAACAGAGTCAAGTTCAGAAGCCGAGAAGTCATCACCCAGAGAGTCAAGGCTCGGGACCCTAGGGATGAGTTGGGCCAGATCGAAGGCCATGGGAGGGGCAGACGAAAAGCCCATTTTAGAAAGAAAGAAGTCCAGAAAGATCTCAGCCTTGTCCTGAACAGAAGTGGCCCAAGAACCGTCCTCCCGCTGGATGGAAGGGATTGCATTCCTGCGCCTTCTGATGGTGGCCGCAGAGTGAAAGAATTTGGTGTTGGCATCACCAAGCTTGGTCCAACGAAGGGTGAAACGTTGCTTCCAGTATTTGTGGCGGATAGCCAAGAGGAAAGCCAAATGTTGCCGAAGAATGGACCTAAAGTGGGATTCCGGTCCAGAAAGCGGACAGAGCTCCTCACTTTTGTCCAGGAATCCTAGGATGATGGAGGAATTGCGAATCCAGAGTTTGAAACCGCCCCAGTGACGATGCCAATTGGAGAGGGCTTTTTGCAGGACTTTCAACTTAGAAGCAATTCGCAGCAGGGTCAGGGGGAAAGGACCCGGAGTTCCAACAAGAGTGAACGAGATCAAAAAAGCCCGGGAGCTTGAGCCAAATGTTTTCAAAACGAAAGATGGAGGACCGGGGGATGGAGGTTCCAATCTTGACCAAGCAAGGGCAATAGTCAGAACTGGTGTTAGGGAGTGCAAGGAAGGAGGTGTTGGGGTAGGAGGAGGTCCAGTGGGGGGACGAGAGGCACCAGTCGAGAAGGACCAGAATGGGGTGGCTTTGCCTGTTGCTCCAGGAGAACTTCCTGTTCTGAAGGTGGATGTCCTGGAGACCTAGAGTACTGATGATGTTGTTGAAAGTGGCCATGAGATTATGATTGAGACGCCCCCCATTCTTGTTGTTAGGGAAGCGGTAGAGATTGAAGTCGCCCACAAACAACCAATCTGAGGCAGGGGGGATAAACAAAGAGAGAAACCAGGAGACAAAAGGAGCACGGTCAACGCTCCGGCACGGACCATAGATGTTAGAAAGGGTCCAGGAGGCACCGTTCAGAACAGAGGTAAGAGAGATGGTAAGGTGGAAAGGAGAGGAGGAAAGGGTGACGCCAGAGAAGAGAGCGCTGTTCCACCCAATGAAGAGTCCTCCGGTCGAACCCAGGGCCAGGACAAAAGAAAACTTGTCCAGACGTCTGGGGCAGAAAGACCGAACAAAGGAGGGCGCAAAGGAGGCCAACTTAGTTTCCTGAAGACAGACAACGTCCGCCAAAACCGAGGAGATGAGGTTGCGGACCGCAAGCCTCTTAGGGCAAGAATTAAGGCCACGCACGTTCCAACTAACCACTTGCCACACTCTATCGCGACCCATCAAAAAAAACCACTGAGCCAGGGAGGGGGCCGGCAGTGGGCAAGGGCACACAAGCCGAAAGCAAGCGCAAGAACAAAAAAAGGGAAACAGACGGAAATTAAGCTAAAGCGTGGCAAATAGGAGTACGGCCAGATAGACTGGGGAAAGCGTACGTGGCACAAACAGCGTGGCCACCAAAACAAGTTCGAATTACAACCCTCCCAGGGCAACAAACAGCACGCAGGCCAGTCAGATAGAGTGGGACTGATTATCATTGTGGGAGGCAACAAAGGCAGGTAGGGCCGCCACGGAGGAAGCCGCGGAGGAGCCAACGTCAGCGGGTGCAGAGGAAGCTGTGGCGTCATCAGTCACTGGAGAGAACAGAGTTGGACACGGAGTTAGCGCAAAGGCCACAGAGTTTGACAGCAGAATGTTGAATTTGCTGAATAGTTAACGGGGGGAGAGGGGTGTCCAACCTGGATAGCTCAATGAATTCTTCAATAGTAGGCATCGGGGAGAACTGGCCACGAACCCGACGAGACGATGGCTTGTACCCCCTGAGCCGGGCTTTAATCCTGGCGCTCCGCCTCAAGCCTAGGGCCGAGAGCGGGGGTTGTCGCACGGACGGGGGCGAGAGGGGAGGCACACGGGGGGCCCCGCCCCTGCGGCGCCTAGAGTAAACGAACCGAACCGGGAGGCGCACAGGGGAGACAGAGGCGTCTGGACCTGGAAGGATGTTGACAAGCGCCTGGGGGGAGGCCGGGGCCCAGGAGACTGGGACCCAGTGGCAGAGGCAGGCCCAGGGGACCCTGGAAGCAGCGTGGTGGCTTTGGGCGCCGTAGTCTGAGACGTCGGGCATGCAGGGGACGAAAGAGGCTGCTCCACAAATGATTCCAGGGAGGACGCTGAGGAGACGCCTGAAACATCCATGCTGTCTTGGGGGTCATGGTCCTCAGGGGCGTCCTCCATCTGAGCTTCAGGCAAATCTTCGAACCCTTCGAGGACGTCATCCAGGAAGGGTTCGACCTCGTCTATCGGAGCAGCGCCATCCTGCTCCTATTGATTGCCCAGGTGGGGTTGGTTTGGTGGAGCCCACTGGTTGGCCAGAGGGCCAAACCTCTGATCGTCCGCCCAGTTCTGGATCCATTCCGGTTCCCCGGGCTGAATGGGACCCAGGAAAGGGTGGGGGTTCCCGTTGTCCGGCGGCGGCGGGTCTTCATCACCAGGCCAGTAGGCCACTGATCGGCGAGGTCAGACTGAAGCAAGTACACGGGGAAGGTCCAAGAACGGCCGCCTCCATCCCGGACGCAGCCATGCTTCAACATGATGCTTCTAGGGACGTCCAGATCATCTTCATAGAGCACCTTGACGAGGACTCTAGCGAGACTAGGGTCAGACTCATGCCAAAACAAGAGTTGGCCGAAGGAAGCACAGGCCTGCTGGATGAAGCCCAGGGTACGGCAGTCCAGGGGGTACCCAAGGAACATTACCCAGCCGACCCTCGCAAAAGGTGATTGCTTGCAGTTGATCACCGCATCATGCTTGACGAAGCGGACCAGCCTCCCGTTGATGAAGAAAGGTGGAGAGTTGACGAGCGAGTCCCGCTCAAACACGGTCCCCAACATGTAAATGCCGACGCCGAGCGGGTAGAGGGAGTAGCGGTCCACTTGAAGGTGTAATTCGACACTAAGGTGATGCCGGATGTCGATCAAGAGGCCCATCTTCGCGGCCGGAGAAAGAGGACCATCATGCTCAGCGATGGCGAAGCACTCATGCCGCTTGTGAAGCTCACCAGAGAGGGAAATGAGGTTACGTTGGTGGCAAAGAGGGCCGCCCCCATCCCGAATCACCCCGCCATAGGGGAGGAAGGGGAGGGGGTTCGCCGGGAAGTTCGCCATGGGGAGGATTGCAAGGGGAGAAACCGGCGGGGAAAGAGGGGAAGGCAGGCAAAGGGGGAAGGAACAAGAGAGGAGGGGTTGGAGCACCAGGAACAAAAGAGGGGGAGAGCCCAGGCGCCTCGACAGCCGTGGCAGGCGGGTACGAGGGGGCTGGGGTGGGGCACCCCAAGCGAGGCGGAGAGGCAGAAGCGGAACCGGCAGGACAGAGGGGACTGGGCCTTGAGTCCGTCGGCTGACGTGGGCATTTAATGCGAGGCAGCGAAAGGAGCGGGCCACAGGAGTCCGACGGCCAAGCCTGCATGCTAGCACCAATCCGGAGATCCGATTTGAGGCGCGAGAAGATATGCGCAGTCGAAATTGCGCCCTGCGAAACCGACAGTGCGAGAGGCTGTAGGGGCAGGCGACACAAAGGAGGGGAAGAGCGAGGGGGAGGCGGCTGGCCCAGGAGCGAGGGGAGGCCACTGTTGAATTTGAAAGTGGCGCGAGGATCAAGAGGGGCAACTTGGGGACGAGAGCCGGAGCGAGGGGGGGAGGGGGAGGCTTGCCGAGGAAGGAAGGCAAGCCGGAGGAGGAAGGGGGCACAGAAAGGAGCCAACCCTAAGAGCCGGAGGAGGCAGAAGGGGAGGCGAAGGAGGAGGAAAGAACGAAATAACATTACTGAACGAAACTTTCTTGGCGGGAAGGGCCGGACTACGAGCCGAGGAGAGCAAAGCGGGACGAAGGGGGGGAAGGAAGCGGGGGGCGGGGGGCAAACTAGGGCAAGGACGAGGTCCCAGCAAGAAGCCAGGAGAACGAGAGGACGAGGGACGCCGCCGG
This sequence comes from Zizania palustris, assembly GCA_019279435.1. Taxonomy (NCBI): domain Eukaryota; kingdom Viridiplantae; phylum Streptophyta; class Magnoliopsida; order Poales; family Poaceae; genus Zizania; species Zizania palustris. The sequence continues at coordinate 59,697,941 of JAAALK010000283.1, forward strand.
CGCGGGACCGAGGTCCAGCTCGCGCGTTCCTCATCGGACCAACGCCGAAGGTCCTTAGACCAACGTGGGCCACCATCATGCCAAAGATGGAAGTAGACGTCGAACTGATCAGTGATGACCCGACGCCGGCGGCAGACCTCAAAGCCCACACGGCGCGAGGAAACGGAGAACCGAAAGTGCCTATCTTGGAGAAAGGCGACGTGGAAACCCGTCGGAGAACCACCCAGGCAAGCATGCAGAGCCATGCTGACCGAGGACTCAGTGAGGTGGAAAGTAAAACAGCGAAAAAACAGCCAGCGGGAGAAAGGAACCAGCTGGGGAGGAAGAGGGGTGATGAACCAGGGAAGCGAGGGAGTCCAGAATGAACTGCTGGAAGTCCCTGCCGGGGGAGAAATCCCAGGGGGCCACGAGCTCACGTAAGTCCTGATCGACTTCGAGCTCGACCAAAGCCAGACGAGGCCCCATCTGGACGAGGACGGGGGGACGGGAAGAGGGGCAGAGGAGAGGGAAGGGGACGCACCCGGAGAGACGATCCGCGGGAAGCCAACGAGGGGGCGCCGGCGGCGAGGAGAGAGGAGCAGCCATCGGGAACCACCGCCAGGGTAGACGCGAACCGGGGGGGCGCCATCTTTTTACCAGGAGAAGATTTGAACCATTGTTTGTGACACAACATCTAAGTACACTATCCATTAAATAGCTTTATTATAAGTTCTAGTATCTCCAGTAGTGCATATAATGAGCTATCCTAATCTCAAATCATTAGGGGCTATAATGGACATAATAAGCGCATTATGCGCAGGCACGATTAAGAGGGCCGCTTAAGCTTGATGCAGCGATTAGGCGTCGTATAAGCGAAGTGGAGCGCAGGTGAAGCGGGAGGGAAAACTGCGCGGGGGAGAGAAGCATGTGCGCGCACGCGCAACTTTGGCGCGACCACGCAGGAAAGTTGTGTGCGCCGCACGGGATAAAAGTTGTGCGTTGTGGCTCGTGCGCGGGATAATAGCTATGCGCTCGAGCGCCTCCTCACCGGTTCCCTACAGCCTTGTCCTCACCGGCCTCTGCAGCCTCATCCTCGCTGGCCCCCACTGCAGCCCCATGGGTGGCCCCCGCTTGCTGTTGTTGCCCTGTCCTCACTTGCCCCTGCTGCAGCCCCGTCCCAGCCACTCCCTTGCTAGAGCCCCATTCTCGCTGCCTCCCTGTAGCCCATCGCTAGCCGTAGCTGCCCTGTTCTCGCCAACCCCTGTAGTCGCCTTGTTGTCCTCATCGGCTCCCTATCCTCCTAGGTATGGACTATTTCTCCTTCTTCCCCCTGTTATCACTTTAACATACAACATTTGTCTAGAAATTAGTGGATTTGACACTCGGCCAGCAATTAGTGTATTGAGTAGGAGGAATTGTTAATTGCTGGTGCTAGTAGATTTTTTGGATTTGGCACTCGTGAGCAATCTGTGATTTGGCACTCATGATTTCTACCTGTTTTTTGTCATTCCGTTGACAAAGTCAACAATGCTTAAGCGCCGCTTAAGCGCGCATAAATCGCCTAAGCGCTATGCAGGATGCCACCGCACGCATAGCGCATAACGCTTTTTCTAACCTTGTGCAAATATTAATCACTGCAATAATTTTATAAATAATGGTAATGATTGAGTAATCATATAACCAAGCTATTAAAACAAGATAACAAAAGTGTTTTTCTAGGTTTAACCAATGCAATAATTTCATAGTAAAGCCATCATGAGGAGCTTGAGATCCTGTCCATAATCAGTTGTAGGTTGACAACAAATAATTCTTAGTAGAAATATAATTAGGGACCCAGATTTTGAGAAAAAAACAACTATTATAAAAGCTTCTGTTGCTGATGTTTAGTGCTAGCTGGTTAGTACATGTCTATTTAATACTGAAATTTGAGTTGGGCGGATAGTCAAACCACATGGTTATAATTCCGATTTCCATGAATGGACAACACCTTTTTTGTCACAGGTAAGAGCATCTCCAAAAGCTTGGCTATCAAGCTCTCCAAGCCAAATTTTGGTCATTCAAGCCAAAAAAACATCCTCCAACAGAATGGCTATCTGGTTGGCTAAGCCATCTGGTTGGCCAAACTAGACTCTTGGCTGGCCAAGTTTGGATGGCCAAATGGTGTGGGTCCCATCTGGCAGTGTCAGCCGGAAGTAGTACTACAATACTGCGCAACGCGAGAAGGAAAAAGCATTGTGCAACGCAAGAAGGAAGGAAAAATGGAAAAAAGAAAGAAAGAAAAAGGGCAAGAGAAAGAAAGAAGAAGGATGAAGAGAAAAGAAAAAAATAGAAAGGAAAAGAAGATAATTTTTAATTTCTAAAATCTGAAAAAATTATAATTTGGGTATTTCTAAGAATAGAAATTGGGATTTCAAAAAGAAATCAAATCTTTGGAAATATTTTGGGATTTTAAAAGGTAGAATAAACTGTTTAGAGAGTTGAGAATAGAGTCTGTTGGAGTGTATAGTAAATTTGGAGAGGAATCTTTTTGGAAAGTTGGCTAAATGGACAAATAGAGAGTCAAAAATGGAGAGGCTTTTGGAGATGCTCTAAAGAGGTTTGAGACCACTCAGTGCAAAACATGTAATTCATTGAAATAAGATGAAAAAACTAAGCTCTCCATCTAGAAAGGAAAACCATGGGGGCGTGCAATCAGTTGTCCACATAACAAAAGGTGGATTTGTGTATTAGCACCATTGCTTCATAGAAATTAGAAATGCAATTTTGCTTCCAACTTAAGTTTATGCCTAGTAAGAATTGAAAATTTAGTCAATGCCCAGAGATATTCTATTCTAGATAGTGCAGGTGGCAAAGCACCACTGTCACTCACTTCCACTACCTAAAAAGCCTCATCCCCTTCAGGTTCCTAACAATGTAGGTGTTAGATTTCTCTTCAAGCTATTCTTCCATACACAATTACTCCGCTGTGTACTAATAAGTGGCCCAGTAGCAGATAACTTTATGGTAATGCCTTGATACAAGTCAGAAATACAACCTTATCACATCCCTAAAGGGCAAGGGAAAAACTTTAGGGTGTATTTGGCAGTGCTCCAAATTCTTATTCTTGGTGCTCTTGCTCCTGACTCTACCTGAATCAGAACCTCAAAAGAAACAGAATCAATTTGCGGAAGTGTTTGACTAGTAGGTTGGATTCAGATCATGGTGAGATTTCTTGATGAATTGTCTTGTCTGTATTACTCTTGAGCAATACAATTAAGGTGGTCATCAACTCATCATAATAGTCAGTTCTAATAGAAGCATGAATAAGAACCGATTCATTATGTATAGTGAAGCTTGTACATGGGTTATAAATTGGTACCAAAGTCACAAAAGATGTTTAGCTAACTGGGAAATGTGCAACTAAAGCTCTGCTTCTCTTCTTACACAGAAGAGAACGGCCATGCAGCTTTCTGCTCTTCTAGGCAACATAAAAACCATGTCTAAGATTACTAAAATAAGAATTATTCTCGCACAACCAGATCTGTCAATTTGCTAAAGGAGCTCATTGAATTAGTTCCCTGACTATCTTCTTAATGAACTATTCAGGACCAAAATGTGCAATACCTGCTGCAAATCCTACTCATGATTAATGAAAAAATTCTGTACATTCGTGCTGCAAATATTTAGCAATCGTGAATAGCTCGAGCTTCAGATCCACACAAATGTACAGCCAAAAACATACATTAAGAAGGTAAACAATTTGCTAATCGTCGCATGTACCATAGGAAGGACAAGAAGTCCAAGGGGGAGGGCGTTCGCTGACCTCGGCTCCTTGGTTGCCGCCGATCGACGGGGCAACCGCGGAGGCGGTATGCAGCACCGGCTGTCCTGGTGCCGCGGGGCTTCCACCGAGGCAGCCGGCAGGGCAGGCAGGAGGCGGCGGTAGATTGAGAGCTCCCGCCGAGGCGGGCGAGCGACGGCGGTAGAAGTGGAGGGGGATTGGGGAGAGAAGCGTCGGGGATCGAAGCAGGCGGCGCTCTTCCCCCTCGGAGGCTCGGCTGGGAATGGAAGGGGATGCACACTGGGGTTTGGACTTTGGAGAGGGGAAAGGTTCTGTGCTGCATGTATTTTAGTACCACTAGGGTTTATTTTAGAGCGCAACCGGGTCCTCTGTTCCTAATCTGGTACCGGCTTGGGTAAGGATGGCAGTAGGCCCTGATCCCCTCTCCCCATTGTGATTGGAAATTTTATTTCTACTAGTCAGATGCATGTGTTTTGCAACAAAACGTTATTCTGTAATATGGCTTTTGCGCAAAATTTATGTTTCTGCATGATTTTTCAGAAATCTAAGGGTTTTTACACAAAATTCGTACATCCGCGCAAAATACATAAATTAAAAGACCGAAATATAAAAATACATTTTATTTTTTTTTCTTCTTTTTTCTTTTTCCTCTTTTTCTTCTTTTTTCTTTTTCTTATTTTTTTCTTTTTCCTCATTTCTTTCTCCCACGCACATGCATCATGCATGCATGCGGCGCTGCTTTTTTTTCCAGCGTTGCCATTAACCATCGGCCATTAACCCGACGGGGATCGGGGATGGGGGAAAGTGTCCCTGAAACCGGAGACGGGGAACGGGGAAGGGACCTCTCCCCGTCGAGGAGTATCTCGTTGCCATCCCTAGACCTGAGAGGCCTATTACTCAACGTATATACAATCCGGGATGAATAGATGCTACTACGTGTATAAATGTGTTACGATGTATTTAGGTAGTGTTTGGCTCGGTGAACATGGAGGAATGGAATGAGATGATTCGGAATCATCTCGTTCAGCAAAAAAAATCAGTACCATGTGATTCAGCATCTACCGAGAATATTCTATTTTTGGGATCGTTTGGTTCCATTTGATTCCATCTTATCTCTCAAACCAAATAATTGTATCACTTCATATTCAATAACAATTACATATCATTCTTCTTAATACACCAAACCAAACACAACACTATATACACAAGGGTTATTTTCCATCGTTGAAGCTTTGGTTGGTCGGTACAATTTTCGTCTATGAACTACAGTATTGGGTACATTTGTCCACCTATTCTAAAAACAAGATCATTTCTCAGTTGGATTTAATTGGTCTTGATCAATTGAATCTAAAAGCTATAAAGTTAAAAATACTAGGAGAAAAAAGAGAGCATTTGTCTTATCTTTAGAACATAATGGAGAAGAGATAGGTGAGGGAGAAAAGCTTGCTCAACACATTTACTCCTACTACAATAATTTGTTTGGATCTAAAAAAAAAATCCTACAATTCATTTTTTTCTTCAGTGTGGTGCTAATAATCCCTTCACAAATGAAGGGCCGGACAGTGCTTTGAAATCAATAAAATCCAATAGTACTTTTGGGTTTGATGAGTTCTCTATGAATTTTTATAAAACTTTTTGGAAACCTCTCTTTAAAGAAATGTTAGATGAGCTTCTTGACGGAGATCTAGACTCGGCAAGGCTTAACTACGTTGTAATAGTTTTATTGCTTAGAATTAAGGATGCTAACAACGTCAAACAATTTTCTCCTATTTGTTTACTCGATGTTTGCTATAAATTGATAATAAAAGTCCTGATTTGTAGACTTGCTAGAGTCATTGCTCATGCTATAATTAATCATAGACAATCAGCCTTTATCCTAGGAAAACATTTTGGAATGAATTGTAACCCTTCATCAGGTGATTCATGAGCTTAGACGTATCATCAAGTTGGATTTTAAAAAAGTATATGACAAAGTCCAATGGAGGTTTATGATTGTTGTTCTGCAAAGGGAAGTCTTTGATACTAAATGAATTGATTGGATGAGAAAGGTTATTTAAGGGGGAGAGTAGATATAAATATCAATGGAGAAGTATGGAGCTTCTTCAAAACTTACAAGGGTATCACACAAGGGGGCCCTTTCACTACAACAATCCAGACAACTTCCGTCGGCCAAAGCCGATGGAAGTTAGCCCTTTTCCGATGGAAGAAGCTAACTTCCGTCGGCATTTGGCCGATGGAAGCGAGTAGACGAAAGTTAGCTAACTTCCGTCGGTGGTCGACGGAAGTTAGTTAACTTTCATCGGCTAAACATAGCCGACGAAAATTAACACAGGAAATCGATAACTTCCGTCGGCCAAACATTAGCCGACGGAAGTTGTTTTTTTCTTCTTTTTTTGCTTTTTTCTGTACATTCCAGCAATGCACTAAACTAAGCACTGATATTTTTTTCTTTTTTTTGCTTTTTTCAGTATACATCCTCAGTATACAACATCACAAACATGTATTCAAATTCATATTACAAGTATTCACAAATCTCTCTCAACAATATACAAAAGCATGATACATATATAATCAATATACCACATCAGTATGATACATATATAATCAAATCTCTTTCAACATGAATAATCATGCCACATCACAAACATGTATTCATATTACAAGTCACTCAACCATAAGTATACAAAAGTGGGGTGGCCAAACATTTCAATCACCTTTCTAATGTAAAACACGAGGTAAACTATCTTCAAATTGCTCAGATGGATAATAGATAGGCAAATGGACCACCTCAAAATTATCTTTAAATTGGCAAAGAAGCATAACTCTAGGGCCTGAGATTTGTAGGGTTCATCAATTGTAACCTGCATAGAAACTCTTTGCATAAGATGACTTGCCATTTTTTGCATAACAAGCACTGAAAGTTGTCAATTACTTCAATGATGAACTCGCTAGAAGCAAATTTTATTTAATATTTATCTTATGAGGTACGAGGAACATAGTATTTCAAATTAACATGCAAACGTATCAAGGCATGTTTACCAAGAAAACTGTAATTAATTTTTACTTGCGCTGCAACTAAAAATTGACAAGCTTTTGACCGGGCAGCAGCAGGGTTTCGAGCTGAATTCACCTTCTTCTCCATAGCCAGCCCTGCGATTCCATCAAAATTCAGCAAACACAATACGAACCGTCACAAACCGAAGTGAAGAACAAATCCGTACTAACCAGCCGCCTTCTCCAATCCATTGGACACAACATCCTTGTTGGCAACCGCCCCTCTCGACGGTAAGGACGCGCTCTGCCATAGCACAGGTTTCTTCTTCACCTGCCTCGGCGTGCCGACCACCTTGCCATTCGACAACTTCCCCTTCCTCGCTGCAGCCGCATCCCCTGATCCAACCTTCTGCACGCGCACAGAGACGACACCCAGCGTTAGCAACAAATATCGTCGTCGTCGCCGCCGCCCCACACACTCACCGCAGAGCTAAGCAAGGTGGGCTGGAGGCGGGTGGCCGGTAGAGGGCGAGGTGAGGAGGCGTGGAGGCGTGCTGGAGGCGGCGGCCGGGAGGCGAGGAGGCGCACAGAGGGCGATGTGAGGAGGCGCACGGCGGTGAGGCTCGGAAGGAGGCTGGAAAAACCTAGGCGCGGTGTTGGACCGGAAACGGCGACCAGAGGGGGGGTGAATGGGAGCTTTAAAAATTTCTGGCTAAAAACTAGCCTTCGGTTTCAGTTCTGTCTTCTGCGGAACAGGCTTCGAACACTACCTTCGAAGGTCTGGTTCGGAGGTACTTCGACACCTTCGAACACAGGCTTCGGAGGAGCAAAAGTTCGAAGCCAAGAAGACTTCGCTCCACTTACAACCCTCGAAAATCTACTCTGCTTAGTCAGTGCAGGCTCCGCACACAGGGTGCTTCGAGCAGGCTTCGCACTTCACCCTTCGTAAGAGTGGATAGCCCTCTGAGGACTTCGACCAAGTACTTGACAGCAGCAACTGGTGCTGAGCTTCGTACCCGAAGGTCTACACGCACACAACTGGACTAAACTAAGGGCTTCGACACAAGAAGCAAAACGGGCCTCGGTCAGGGCTACGCTAGTAAGCAGCGAGGTCTCGCCTCGTGTTACACAGAGCGAATGCACACTGACAAAACACACTTCGCATAAAAACAACCTTCGCCTCAACAGGCTTCGGTGCACAACAACAGACGAGGTATGCAAAGCAAGCTCAAGCAAAAGCACAGGAAAACAGGGCTTCGCCGCTTGAACAAGGAACACAGAAAATGAACTCTCTAGATGTATTCAATCGAAGTGTGTGGCTACAGGAGCTCAACAGTAAATGCTCAAAGTGTTAAATGTTACCTACCGAGCCCCCATATTTATAGCCCACAGTTCACCCAAAGGAATTGACTACACTACCCCTAGGGTTTACATTCATTTTGTCTCTACAGAACTAAGGGGTACAAAAGGTAGTCCACCTTTATTTTGGAGGCTTCTCTGTCAGCTTTGCAGAGGGGACAGTGTCAGCCTTTTACAGAACAGACAGTGTCAGCCTTTGCAGTCTTTGACTTTCTGCAGCCTCCCTTCGCACGCGAGGGTGCGGTAGCTTCGGTGAGAAGCCTTGAGCCTGGTGGCCTTCGCTTCACCGAAGTCAGTCTCCGATACACTAACGGTTTTGAGCCGAAGCCGTCAAAGCACTTGGGCCTTCGCACCAACACCTCCGGAGTGGACCACCACGGCTTCGCAGCTTCACCCAGCTCGAACTCCGTCAGTCCGTGTACCGAAGCCATGCAGGCCGAAGCACCACAAGACATCCTCACTCTGGAGCTAGCCTCGCTCCGAAACCTTTCACCCTCCGAAGCCCCACCTTCGGAGTACCACCCTTCGAAGTCCCTCCTTCGTCCAAGGCCTCCGCATGAAGCATTCCATGAGCCCTTCGTCGCAGTGCCTTTCCCCGAGCACACTCCTCGACGAGCCTCACCCGTACCATGCCTTCGATGCGCCTCGACTTCTGAGACCTTCGTCGGGTACCTTCGAATGTCTCCCTCCGGAGCACACTTCGAACCCTTGCCTCCGCAGAGGACTTGATCCACCAACTCCGAAGTCACTCCATTCGGAGTACCTTCGAAGTGCCTCACCTCCGAGGACTTTGTCTCGGAGTACCTTCAGCCGGAGCCACGCTCCGCACTCTCTGCCTTCACCTGGCGCGCCTTGACCCGGGGACCGACCCGGACCACCTTCGCAGCCACCGTGACGGAGCTCCCCGCTCCCCTAGCATCAAGCCTCCCGCTTGACCCAGGTTCACCTGGCTCGAACCTTGTCCGTCGCCTCCGAAGTCCCTGCGCACCACAGAAAAGCAAACAAGTGTATCCAGTACTCCGGAGACCTCTCCGGGTTAGCAACCTCCGGTACACACTCCGGTGTACCGCCCAAAATACCGAAGCCTCCGGTACGAACCCAGTCATTGCGTACTGCCGGACCCCTCCGACAAGCACACTCCGCTGCACAGCTACAGCAAGCAAGCACCGAACACCCTTCGGAGGTACCACCTCCGAAGCCCCTTCGGAGGTACCCTTCGAACAGAGGGTAAAATCCTGTCAATCACTCATCACAAAACACCGAAACCAACCCTTGGTTTCTCAATCTCCCCCTTGATGAGTGCATTGACAACCAAATCGAAGTTCAAGAAAATGTAAAAAATTTCAGCACACAAGTGACCATAAAAACTCAGAAAAGAGCCAAGGCATGTCACTTGATAAAAGAATTTTTCTCCCCCTTTGTAAAAGAGTAAAAGCCCCTTTGGCAAATCTCCCCTTGAGTTAAGCAAATTTTTCTCCCCCTTTATGTCAAAAATCTCTCCCCTTCTCTCCCCTTTTCGAAATTATGCCTTCTTGCGGCAGAGAACATAGCAAATCTCTCCCCCTTTGGCAATGCAAGCATCAAGGAGCAGTCAAAAAATGCAAAGCTTCGAAATGAATAGAATTGCAAAGACATATAATGCAAAAATATGCCAACAGTAATACCAATGTTCATGTGCTCAGCTCAATTTAACATTCTGTGAAACAAGATGATGGCATGTGATTTTGTCATTTTGATATAAAAACATCACCACTTAATCATAGCAGCTAGACATGTGAAGGCAAGTACTGCGCAAAGCTAACAATTTCTACCCTAGACAGACAAGTCTTGTTCAAAAAGGAGCTTTGAAAGCAAACTTGATGATTAATTAATTTTGTTGTTCTTTTCTTAATGTCAGGGGTTATTTGTTTGTCCACCTTATACTTTCCAATCAGGCCAAGCCTAGGCATGAAATCCGTCTGAAGCTTAAGGCGGTGATTTTGGCATACACTACACTATCCCAATTCAGACCAAAGTGCAGTGGTAAGCAGTCTAGAATAGAGTAGTGCGACAAACAAACCCTCCTGGATCTTTTCATTTAAACCAGACAAATCATGGATTTTTGATTTTGATTCAGGTGAATTAAATATTTTGATGAGTATCCATGAATAAAGAACACATTTTTCAAGTTGCAAATTTTAGCATCCAAGGAACAGTGTCTTGCTGTCAAGTAGATAAAAGATAGCTAAAAGCAGTCCTGCCTAAACAAGCTAGATACACGATTGTGCGGTGAGCAAGTTTTGATTTTAGAAAATAAAACATCATGCACAACTAATGTTCCAGACATATTTCATAGAGTTGAGCTGTCATGATTGCTTTGAATTAAAGGTAGGCATATAATAGCAAAAGATGTAAATGCAATTTCACACATAATGAGCATATGCAAGACAATTAAAATCAGCTCCCCCTCATAAAATGCCGTAGGGATGACAAATACCAAGTTCCCCACGCAAGTAAGCAAATCGAGAAGCATCGAGGGGTTTTGTAAAAATATCGGCAAGCTGGTGTTGGGTATCAACATATTGAAGTTCAATATCACCCTTCTCATTGTGATCTCTGAGAAAATGATACCGTACATCAATGTGTTTGGTTCTAGAGTGCTGAACCGGGTTGTTTGCAATACAAATAGCACTAGTGTTATCACAGAAAAGTGGAACACTCTTATAATCTAACCCGAAATCCCGCAAAGTGGAAACCATCCACAAAATCTGAGAGCAACAGCTAGCTGCAGCAACATATTCGGCCTCAGCCGTCGATTGTGCAACACTAGACTGTTTGCGGGAAGACCAGCAAACCAGAGAAGTACCCAGAAAATGACAAGTACCAGAGGTACTCTTCCTATCAATTCTACACCCAGCAAAGTCTGCATCAGAATAACCTCGAAGACATAAAGATGAAGATGCTGAATACCATATGCCAAATTCAAGGGTGTGTTTGAGATACCTTAGGATGCGTTTTACCGCTTGGCGGTGCGAAGCTCGTGGTGAAGCCTGAAAACGAGCGCACAGACACACTGCGAAGTGTATGTCCGGCCTCGTGGCAGTCAAGTAGAGGAGGGAGCCGATCATGCTCCGGAACTCCTTCTGATCTACGACTTCTCCATCTTCGTCAGGGTCCAATGCTACAGATGTAGCCATTGGAGTGGCGAGGGGCTTCGTATCGGACATGTCGAACTTCTTGAGCAGGTCCTTGGTGTACTTTGTCTGGTGGACAAAAGTACCTTGTTTGCTTTGCTTGATTTGCAAACCAAGGAAAAAGGTGAGTTCACCCATCATCGACATTTCAAACTCCCTGCTCATGGTATCTGCAAACTCGGCAACCAAAGCATGAGAAGAGCCACCAAAGATGATATCATCCACATAAATCTGCACTAGGAGGAAATCTTTGCCATGCTTGAGAGTAAACAAAGTTTTATCAACAGAGCCCATCAAATACCCTCGCTCAAGCAGAAAAGACTTAAGTCTATCATACCAAGCCCGAGGGGCCTGCTTGAGTCCATAGAGAGCCTTATGAAGTTTAAGGACTTTATGTGGGTACTTGGGGTTTTCAAAACCAGGGGGTTGTTTTACATAAACATCTTCACCTATGAAGCCATTAAGAAAAGCACTTTTGACATCCATTTGATAGAGTTTGAATCCCCTGGATGTCGCAAAGGCAAGCAAAATCCTAATGGCCTCAAGGCGAGCAACAGGTGCAAAAGTTTCAGTAAAATCAATCCCTTCTAGTTGAGAAAAGCCTTGAGCTACAAGTCTAGCCTTGTTTCTAACAATTGTCCCATCCTCCCCTTGTTTATTTTTGAAAATCCATTTTGTTCCAATGAAATGAACATTTGGTGGAGGATCAACTAAAGTCCAGACTTGGTTTCTCTCAAAATTTTCAAGTTCCTCATGCATGGCATTGATCCAACTAGAATCAGAAAGTGCATGACTAACATCTAAAGGCTCGAAAGAAGCAACAAAAGCAGCATTAGTGAAATGGGCATGAGAACGAGTTACCCTTTGATCAAGCTCACCAATGATCTGCTCGGGAGGGTGCATCCTTTGGACATGATGTGGAGCCTCGCGGCGGGATGCAGTCTCCCCCTCAACTTGTGCGTTGGAGTGGTCCAAGATGACCGATGTTGAGGTAGTCGCTTCGGGACCTCGTGCCGAAGTAGTTGAAGCGGGGTCAGCTTCGGGGGTCGTTGTCGAGGGTAGTAGGGGATCATCCTCGAATTCTCCGGGATCTTCGTCTTCGAATAAGGTCTGTTCCATGTCGTGTTCATTTGCCTGTTCAAAAGCAGAACTATCAGAGGGGGTTGATTCATCAAAAGTCACATCACATGACTCGATGACAGTGTTAGTTTCCAAGTTATAAACACGATAAGAATGACCATGAGTAGTATAACCCAAAAAGATCCCGTCAGAAGATCGCAACTCAAATTTATCCAAATTTCCACGTTTTAGGATAAAGCAGCGACAGCCAAAACTCGAAGATGAGTAACCTTGGGCTGTCTCCCAAAACGTAGTTCATAAGATGTCAAGTTTAAAATTGAGCGCAAGAAAATTCGGTTTGAGATGTAACATGCAGTGTTCATGGCCTCAGCCCAGAATTTTCTAGGAGTCCTATGCTCATCAAGCATCGTCCTAGCCATCTCAACCAAAGTGCGGTTTTTCCTCTCAACAACACCATTCTGTTGAGGAACCCGCGGAGCAGAGAATTGATGTTCTATGCCATGCTCCATGCAAAAGTTGTAACACCCCAAAAATTAAAAAGAATAAAATAAAAGAAAATATTTTCTGAATTTATTGTTAAAGAAAAATCACCAAAGAACCCAAATAAAGCCAAACAAGGGGAAATACTCAAAATCTGGACTTGAAAATTTTATGAGATGAACTAGAGACCAAGTTATAATTTTAGGAATTTTTACAAATTTTTATCAACAGTGATTCAACCCTTAATCAAATAAATGAATTACTGGAATTATTTTAAATCAGAAAAGAATTAAAAAGCTTAACGGGCCGAAACCCTGAAACTCCCTCCAGCAGCCTTTTAGGCCCAGCCCACCTCTACTCTCTCTCTGACAAGCGGGCCCCGCTTGTCGGCGCTTTTTTTTCCGCCTCCCTCTTCCGCCCGCACCCGCCTGGCCCCACCGGTCAGCCCCCGCCTCGCCACTGACCTCCCGGACCCATCTGTCGGCCCCCTTCCTTTTTGATCGATCACTGACAGGTGGAGCCCACCTGTCAGGATCGTCTTCCTCCCGGGAAGGGGATCCCCTTTCCTTCCCCGCGATCTCCTTCGGATCCCTTGCCGCCGGCCGCCCAAATCCGCCCGATTTCGCCTGGATTCTTCTCGGATCACCTTCCCCGACCGCCCCGACCTCATTCCATCAAAGATCAACGCGTTTTCGTGCATATGGAAGCCTACCCGAGGAGAATGGCAACCTCGCCGGAGAGGGAAGGAAACCCTCGGTTTCCTTCCGTTTAATCGCCGCCAATGACCCTATTTATACCCCACTGGTCGCCGCCCTCTGCCCACACCGCTGTAGCCCGAGCCTTAGCCCTCCAGAGCGCCTTGGCTATTTTTGCGAGCACCTCCTCTGCTCCAACTCCGGCGAGCCCTCACCAACGACCCCGGCCTCCCCCGCCCTAGCCGCCGCCACCATCGTGATCGCCAGAGCCCTCCCTACCTCGGCACCCACTCCGTTGGCCGTGGACGTCGTCGGATCGCCGTCGCCGTCAAGCACCCGAGACCTCCCCGTCGTCTACGCTCGCCGCCGGTCACCTCCAGGCCCCCGTCGTCGCCGCCGGAGGTACCATCTTGACCCCCTTACTCCCCGCGTTCCGTTTTTGGCCCGAGATAGGTCCCTAGGCCCTCGCCGTCGCCGCCGCGGCCGCACCCGAGCCCGCCGTCGCTGGAGACGAAGGGGGGTACGCGCCCCTTACGCCGTGCCGTGCCGGACCGCGTCGCAGCCGTCCGATCGTGATCGGAGGGCTACGATTAAATCCCTCCGGGATTTAATCGAGGCCCTCGGATCTGGTCAAAGGGGTATCGAGGCCTCTCGGCCGTCGATCGCCACTTAAACCCCTCGAACGATCTCAGGCGTCCACGCGTACCCTTTCGCTGCGATAAAATCTCAGCCGTCCATTTTCACTTGCGCCTCCCGCCTCGCGTCCGACCGCCAGATCCAGATCCGACGGCTCTGGATCGGCCGGTCCACGCGAATAGTCACGGGTTCACGGTGAGCCTGGTTCACCGTGGACCAGGGACTGTTTTTAGTTTAAATAAAATCCAGAAAATTGATTTAAACTTTGAAAATTCATATCTTGCTCAATTTAACTCCAAATTTCACCATTTAAATTTTGTTAAAACCATAATATTATCCTCTACACATTAATGCCATAAAACAGTATGTTTCTGTTACCCAAAATATTATTAATAAATAAATGAATAAAAATCCCTTAGGGTTAAAATTAAAAATACAGAAAATAAATTGGGAAAATTCTAAATATTAAACTTTACTGTTTTGGACAAAACCTTGAAATATTAAAAATATTACATAATAAACCTACAAATGTGTATGTTTAATATTTGGTGAATTTTTATCTGTTTATTGAATGTATTGTTTATTTTCCGTATCGAGAAGACTACGAGTTCGTCGAGGAGCAGGAGTTCTACCCCGAGGTTCCTCCATCCCCATTTGCTGAGCAAGGCAAGTCATCGACCGTCTCTGTGGAAACAGTTGATCATAATTGAGCCCATGTTTTAATAACTTATCGCTATAACCCATAGGTTAATATTGCATTAGTCAAATATTCAAGCCTTACACTTATATTTATTAGATCCCTGTCCTTGTGTGCAAACCCAAGCCATGCTTATTGAGCCTTAACTCCTTGTCACTCTACTATAGAAAATATTAGCTAGTGCCCAATGTACCGGCACAACTGCTATAGGTTAAAAAGAACGAGTCGTAGATAGCTGGATTCTGTATATGAATTTCCCTGTTATTCTCGTCCCTGGACTCTGTTGGAGTTGGCTAGGTTATAAGTATGGTGGGTTCCGGGTGCAAGCTCGGGCACTGGTTTGTCGCACCCGGGGCACTATAAGGACCGGTCTGCGGGATCTGTTGCAAAGCACTTCCGTACCAACCACAAGTCTAATGGGTAAGTCCTAACTGGAAGTATGGAATACTCCGGCTTGATGCACCATAGAGGAGGGGGCAAGGGCTAGCCTGCGGGCGACTTGTACCGACGAGGCTCAAGGGGGGGTATGGTGGGGCTCCGATGCGTCGGGACACCATATGAAACCCATAAGAGGGTGCTATTGAGTCGGGGAGGACTATATGGAAGGTTTTGGCACGAGTTCCCGTGTGATGGGTCATCTCGTTACACTTCGGTGTAGGTGATGAGTGCGTGCCTTGTGGGTACAGTGGTACATCTCTGATCAGAGTAATTCAATCTTTTCGAAAAGCCGAGCCCACGGTCAAGGGCGGGTTGTGTGACTACTCGCAGTTAGTTTACAATTGTTTGAATGTTCAAGTTATTCATGGCACGTAAGGACTGTTGAGCGAGGTGGGGCTGACTGTACCCCTCGAGTTAGAAGATGATGATACACATGCACATGTTTACTCTTCCGTACTAATAAACTGCTCTCATTTAAAGCTTTACAAATATGCTGCTTCCGCTAAATTAGCCACTATCTCCCCTGTTATTACCTTGCATTATATTTGCATTCGGTGGCTTGCTGAGTACATCTGTACTCACCCCGTTGACTTACAACATCAGAGCCAGTCTACTACGAGGAGGATGAAGGTCTGGAGTAGCGACCCAGTCAAGGCGAGACTGGAAGGAGGCGTTCATCTAGGACCCTTGTTTTATTAGTTTCTCTTCATCTTTATTCACTTTTGTATTAATGCGGTCTACGAACCGTGAATGATTGCTCGTATTGTACGTGGTCGTGTGATGAACGCTTGTTTTATTGATTTTCTATGGAATTTCAATAAAGTCCTGATTTATTAAATCGGGGCGCGACAAAAGTCAACAAAGAGACTTTTTGAAACTCGGTGCCATTATCGCTTCGAATGAATTTTAATGCACCAGGGAGTTCAGTGAAAAGCCTCAAAGCCAAGCTCCGAAAGTGTTGAAAACACTTCGTCCTTGCTGGCAAGAAAGAAGACCCAAGAGTAGCGAGAGTAATCGTCGACAATAACTAGAACTACCACTTGCCGCCTAAAGAACTAACCCGAGAAGGACCTACAGTGTCCATATGGAGAAGTTCTCCGGGCTGTTCAGTCATCACTGTGGTGACTGGCGAATGCGAAGCGGCAATCATTTTTCCATGTCGACAAGGAGCGCAAACTAATTCTTCTCAAACTTGAGCTTGGGCAATCCTCGGATCAGACCTAGGGCGCTCAAACGAGCGAGCAACTCCAAGCTCATATGCCCTAGTCTCCTATGCCACTTCCAAAGCTCAGAAGTCGAATGTGCACAAGACAATGAGAAGAACCAGACGATTCTGAAAATCAGCTCCAAAAACTCTCCAACCCTAAAGATCTTACACACCACAACGCCATCAGAATTGAGCACTTGGAAGTATCGCGATGAAACGCACTTCGAAGCCCTTCATCAAGCAACTGAGATACAAACAGCAAATTGTATCCCAGGTTTTCAACCAAAGCAACATCTTTGAGAGTGAAGTTCGCGTAATTCTTACCACACCTTTACCTTTCACTCTACTCCTTCGATTGTTTCCGAAGGTGATATGTTCCCTTTGCTTGGTTGGGTGAGGCTGGAGAACCAAGTGCATCTCCGGTCATGTGGCGCGAACAACCGGAGTCCATGATCCACGTGCCCTCCAAGCCTCGACCTGTCGCCTACACATGATAAGAACGTCTCGATCGCTCAGTGCTGGGGTGAGTAAAATAATGACGAGGCATCCAGCACTGAGTGACACGAGTAGTAGGCACAGTAAAAGTAGACG
>JAAALK010000283.1:59719411-59740431 GCA_019279435.1 Zizania palustris
GTCCTCCCTAGCGAACTTGCTTGATTCAACATTGGGCTGATCCAACATTTGGTCACCATGGTGGGCATTGGCACCAGGCTCAATTCCCGCCCGCCTTCCATGTTCCAGTTCTGGACAATCAAATGAGGATGTCAGCAATAGGGATGTGATGCCCTCACAGTTGTTTCCAAATCTCAGCACTGACGCTGCAACCTGGTGATGTTTGTCCCAGTCCTGCACCCTACCATGATCCGACTCCTCATAACTCACCTCAAGTGCATCCTCAGAGCCCATTTGGTTATTCCTTCGATGCCACAACCCTGTCACATCCCTAGGGTTCCTTCAAATCATTGTTTCCGACTAAATGCCAACACCAATACTGAGCTCCCCTAATCAGGTCATCCAAAGATATATAGTGTACATGTCCGAACAAGCCCAATACTAAGACACAAGTAAAGCGTTCACCGCCCCTGCTTTCGCCAAAGGCCTTCGCAGTTTCCACATCAAAAACCTCCTTCAGGGCTTCAAAAAGTCATTGCTATTGGTACTGTCGTGTCCTCACTACCTTCCCCCCGACCATCCAGGATTTCATTGACCTCACTAGTCTGATTTCCCTGTACACTTCTGACTGAGCATCAATTCATTTCATTACACTGCTACTCAATTATTGGCTTTAGTGACTTTACTCTCAACACGCTTCTCTGCTTCTCAGTGATGATTCAGATCACCAGCTGGTCCTCGACCGAAATGTTGTGCTTCAAGCCCACCTGTAGATGTCTAGTCTCAATTGGTCCTCTGCCTACTGTATTTTGGGGGTTGTATTTTGTGGACTTATTGCTCCTTTTGTTCTGCCCAAGTTTATCTCTGTCGCTAGCTACTATACCTAGTTGTCGGTTGTTGATTGTTATTTGCTTGTATTTTGCGCGACCTCGTTCCTCTACTCCCTTTTGGTGTGGAGATGTGCTACTTTCTTCGGTTTGTTTCCCATGGGAATCCACTCGGCTAATTTATCTTAAACTGAAACATTAGAAGACTCAACTCCTCTCACAAATGTTTAGCCCTCAAGCACTTTCTTAAAGATTCTGCCTACTCAATCTTCTGTTTAAGAACAAAAAGGTATTTATTCGATCACTCTATAATCAGAAAAATTGCCCTAAGAGCTTTTATCAATTCACCTTCTGCCCCTCGGTTGGTGCCTCTAGTGGGATCTTGTCGATGGAAAGGGTCTCGGTTCTCAGGAGTGGTTACCTCCTCTTTCAATTTTCCATCTATTTCACATCTATTACAATAGTTTAATTGTCTTCTCACTCAGTCTACGGCCTTGTTATTCTTCTGATAGGGGTGCTTTATTGATTGGCTTCTCTCCTTAGATGTGGACCTCGCAACCATTGGATTTTGAGGGACTTTAATATGTACCGCTTCGCTTCCAACAGAAACAAACATGTGGCTAATTCAACCATTATGGACAATTTTAATAATGTGATCAGCACACTTGGCCTTCTAGAAGTCCCTCTCTGGTAGGAAATTCACTTGGAGCAATGCAATCCCCAACTTTGGTCCAACTGGATTGGTGTTTCATCTCCCCCAACGGTCTGCTTCCTCCACAATACCACATTTTTGGCTCTTCCCAACATTATCTCATATCATGCCCTTGCCAAATTAGGGTCACTACAACAAAACAGAACATTTTCGTCGGCCAAGTTAACTTCCGTCGGCTTTTCCCAACAGTGAACATTTCGTCGGCCAAGTTGCCTGTTTTGTTGTAGTGGTGGGCCCAGTTCCATCCCCAGTTTGTTCTTCTTCCCCTTTGAGAATTTCTGGACCAAGCTTCCTGGTTTCTTCGAGCTAGTTAGCCATCCTTCCCTAGAGTAAACATGTTGGAGCCTTGTTGTGGATCAAACATTCTCTTATTGTGCCAAGTTTCCTCGATCATTTGGACTTGAGATCTCTCTCCATCCTGGAGAGCAACTTCCGTAGGCTTCTCAAGGACCACATTGCCTCTCTTCTCCGAATTGAAAATGCTTACTAGAAACAAGATACACTGTTCGTTGGACCAAACTTGGAGACGAAAACACCAAATTCTTTCACATGGCAGCTAACTCTAGGAGGCAATCTAATTCTATCCAATACATCTCCCTTCTAGATGGTCGGTCGGTCCAAACTATCGAAGACAAAGCGGAGGCCTTCTAGAGGTTTTTCTAACTAAATGGGCTTTACAGTAGTCTACACATGCACTTCGATCTAGATGACCTTATTCCTCACTCTCCCAATTTGGTTCATTTGGCGGACGACATCTCTCCCTCTGAGCTCGACGTTGTTGTCAAGCATATCCCGACTGACAAGACCTTAGGCCCACATGGTTTTAATGGGCATTTTTACAAGAAATGCTAATATATTCGTTCGGATTTCTATACCTCGCTGCTCACTTTTCTGCCAACAACATTTGCCTCAAAGCTATCAATGGTTCCTACATTACTCTACTTCCGAAATGCAGCAACCCAACTGCAGTTCATGACTTTAGACCTATCTCTTCTCAACATAATATCAAAATCATCACGAAGGTTCTTACCAATCGCCTCCAACTAGTCATCACCAACATTATTCATAACAATCATATGGTTTCATTGGGGGTCGTACAATTCAAGATTGCTTAGCCTGGGTTCTTGAGTTCACTCATCGACGTCACATTTCAAAGCGGAGTGTGTTATCCTTAAGCTTGATTTCGAGAAAGCATTTGACACTATTGAGCGATCGGTTATACTTCAGCTTTTGACCCGTTTAGGCTTCCTAGATAAATGGACCTCTTGGATCAAGGCATTTCTCTCTTCTGGCTTCTCCTCCATCTTGGTTAATGGAATTCCAAGCAAATTTTTCCACTGTAAAAGAGGAGTTCGCCAAGGAGATCCTCTCTCCCCTCTCTTTCGTTATTGCTACAGACCTGTTGCAACACATTCTCAACAAAGCGACCTCTCTTGGAATCTCAAGGCCCCCCATTGCCATGACCCCCGATGTGCCATATGCTGATGACACCATCATTCTTTTTTGCAAGCTTCTCAACGGAATTATTTAAGCTCAAAGGGTCTTATCAATGTTTCTCGGAATCCACTAACCAAGGTCAGTTTCTCCAAATCAGCTTGATCCCTATAAACCTAGAGCCTGCTCAAATTCGGTTCCCTTCTGTTTCCTATCTCGGTCTCCCCCTCGACATCTTCCAGCATAAATTTTGTGATTTCGGTGGTTTGATCGAGAGAGTTTAGAGAAGACTCTCTACTCTCTCCACGTGGCTTTCCATGGTTGGTTGACTCCAAACTGTCAATAATTTCTTTCAGCTCTTCCCTACATATGCAATGTGTTCCTTCAAGCTTTCCGGTTAAAGTTATCAAGACTATCAACACAACAAAAAGGAACTGCCTTTGGAAGGGTTCTCGTAGCATCTTCCCAAATGCCTCCCATGGTTAAATGGTCCACCGTTTGCCTTCCCAAACGCAAGGGTGGCCTTGGGGTGATCAACCTTCGCTGTCAAAACAATGCCCTTTTACTCAAACACTTGCACAAGTTCTACTCCTGATCGGATTCCCCTTGGGTTAGACTCATTCGGTCTTTGTATTCCAATGGTAGTTCGGCTCCTCATCTCTCCACCCCCAAAAGGTTCGCGTTGGTGGAAAGACATCCTCCAACTTTTAGTACTCTTTCGGGCTATTGCCAAACCCTCCATCGGAGATGGTTCCTTCGTCTCATTTTGGTCCGATTGTTGGTTGGACTCTCCTTTGGAAATCTCCTTTCCTAGACTGTTTTCCTTCATCAAAAACAAGTCTTTGCCAGTTCATCACTTCCTTATTCAGGGCAATCTCGACCATCTTTTCCACCTTCCCTTATTTGAGGAGGCTTTCGTCGAGCTTGCCCAGTTGAATCTTCGCTTATCCCAATTTCATCTTCAGATCTATGTTGTTGATGCCTGGTCTTTCATTTGGGGTTCAGCCACCTAATCCTCATAGTGCTTCTACAAGTTTCACTTCAACCAACTTCACTCGCACCATATCTTCACCTGACTCTGGAAGTCAAAATGTGCCAACAAAATCAAGGTTTTTTTTGTTACTGTTATTGGCAGGCTCAACACCAGAAACATCCTAAGGTAGAAGCACATCTTGCCCCCTTTAGGCAATCATAACTATGTCCTTTGTCAAGAGGACTTGGAAGAAACATTTGCCCACCTTTTCTTCTCATGTAGCTTCAGTCAAGACTGCTGATTTTCTTTTCAAGTTTCTTGGGATCTCTCCCTGCCGCTCTCGGACATGATAGCCAAAGCTAATAATGATCTCAAACTTGTCTTCTCTCCCTGGAGTTAATTATGATCGGTTGCTGGTCCCTTATGGACCCACCGGAACAGACATATCTTTAACGATCAGTTTCTTCACCTGGTTGGAAGGAAGTTTTCTTGGTTCAACTCTCAACCCAAGCTCAACATTTTCCTAAAAAGCTTCGTCAAGCTCTTCTTTCTTGGACCAACCTTCTCCCTCTCTAAACCCCCATGATCTATGTTCTCTTTTTTTTTCTCTTCTCTCTAGCTCTCTAGTCTTCCTGGCTTTATGTTGTGGTGGGTTTGTACTCTTTTCACGCTTATAATATTATAAAATCTTGGTATAAGCCTCTCCTCCTGATTTTTCTTAAAAAAAACAAACCATAAAGATAACAAACCATAAAGATAGAAGAAGACATCCACATATGTAAGGGACAGCGTGCCCTCAATTTGGATCTCAGAGTTCCTGTCTTGCTTGCAGATTTACAGATTCAGTGCAAGTGTTTTTTTGGGTAGGAGCCGTAGCTGCAATGGACAATAGGTGCTCTGTTACTACATTGTATTTTTTATCAGAAGCAAGTACCGCATTTCTGTGGCACACAAGAGGTTCTGCTACCTACAGCAGCATGTCGCCACCCAGTTCATCAATGACTTCGTCGAGCTTGAACAAAAAATCTAGGGAAAGCAAGATAACTTTATCAATAGAACCGTGTGAATGAGATTCAATGTGCAAATAACATTTCCTTTCTCCCAATCTCCCAAGGGATATTAAAATTTCCTTCAGGGCCGGCCCTGGGGTGGGGCCACCGGTGCCACCGCCCCGGCCCCACCACCTAGAGGGCCCCATATATATATATATATATATATATGTGTGTGTGTGTGTGTGTATGTGTGTGTATATATATATGTATGTATATATGTATAGATATAAATGTATGTATGTATATATATATATATTGTATGTATGTGTGTGTATATATATATGTATGGGTGTATATATATATATGTATGGATGTGTGCATGTATGTGTGTATGTATGTATATGTATGGGCTAATCATGTGGACATACAAAAAAGTCGCAAAGCAAGTTGCAAACTTGCAATTTACATGTTAATTTGTCCCGCTCATCTCCTCGATCGTCAATCATAGCCTTAGCCTCCCTTATGATTGATATGACAATCAATTCATTGAAAAAGAAATTTGAAGAACTCTAATCATTTGAAGAAATATTTAGGTTTTTAATGAGTTTAACAACTTTGAAGTCATTTGATGGTCTTGAACTAAAAATGTGTTGCATAACGTTGGCATTAACCTTCTCTCTACATGGTTCATCTGATCTGAATTTAAATAATCTAATTTATGAGTTAAGTGTTTTATAATTCATTTGCAATAAAAAAATATCAGTTATAGAGATTTTTGATTTTTTTAGATCTATAATATCTCAAGAGATGTTAAATAGTTTGTCAACTTTATACATTGAGAAACACTTATAGGATGAAATTGATATTGATACTATCATCAATAAAATTTGTTTATTATTAAGAAACATCACTAGAAAATTTTAAAGTAATTTAAAATATTACGTTATTTAGATTATATTATTTTACATATATTTTAATTATATTTCGGTAAAGACCCTAAAATTAAGTTCGCCCCGAGCCCCTACGATCTCACGACCAGCCTGATTTCCTTTCTCAATCCCAGGGAAGAGGAACATAATAGAAAGTCACATACCATGAAAGGAGTCGCAGGCCATATAATTCTACAGAAGAAAATTAGATGACGTTATAACACAGAAATTGTTTGGTGACTTCAGGAGAAACTTAGAAGATTTTGGTGAGATACCTTTATCTCTGACATACATCACTAATGTCTTTATCAGCACCATTATCTTTATCCGCAGTCATTTCTTTACTGGCAACTACAACTGCGGCAAACATTACTGACATGTCACGAATAGAGAATAAAAGAATCGACACAAATAAGCAGGACATGGAGTTGTCCTTACCACCATGAGGAATGCATAGTGTATGGACCTGCAAAGAATGCAAATATACAAACATTTGTTAAGTAGAAATCATTTACAAAAATCTACTGAGTACAGATAACACATCATTACCTCTTCAGGAGCATTGACGGTTGTAGTCATGATAAAGGGTTCTCCTGAACCATATTTATATGTGTGAATTGATTAACATAAATCAAAATGAAAAAACTGCATTTCTGGAGTAAATTCATAAAATGGAGATTTCCTATATTTGTCATTCTCTTTTGTGGGGTGGGGGTGTACAAAACTACCTTTCACATTGTGAGTTGAACAGTCTGTCAGCATTTGAGAAGAACTATAAGGGAAACCAGAGTAGATGCTATTGATATTGGTCACAAGTGAAGGTTCAAGAACAGGCGCATGTGTTTCTTTGTGGTAACCTGATGCAAGTGTATCTATCCACTGACCAGAAGCTGGATCATCAATGCATGCCACCTCATCAAGCCTAGTCATAGAATATGATGTTATCACAGGCAATATAAATCTTGTGAGCTATAAACCACTGCTTACCTGTGGTGAAGTCCATTAGAAGTAATATATTCAGATGCTGATGAACCTTCATATATGTAGTTGCTTCTAGATGATATGATATCCATGGTGGCACTTGAGCATTCCTTTTGCAATACATTAAATCAATGCATTTAGTACTTGAAAAATCATAATATGTTATATACAGTGAATGGAAAATATAATCTAACAAGTAATCCTCCTTTATCTAGGCCAAAGAAAATATGTAACTAGCAAGGTAGTAAACATTACTATTTACTACTTGAGTCCCTGCCAAGAAAACTATGGCCCAACCAAGTGATTGGTGGAAATAAGCATACATCATCAAAACAGATCCAGAGACATCAAAAGAGTCCAGGATTATTTCATAAGGTCACGATAACATTCATGTAGTCATGCTCACTGTTAGAGTGTGTGTGTGTCTGTCGTGTGGGGCCCCTGTGTGTGGGCCCCTCCTGTAAGGCTCTCCTTCTTCTATCCTCCCAACCCTAGGGAGAGGAATCCATCTAGCTCTTCCTTCATGGTATCAGAGCCTTAGGCTCCCCCCTTCCCCCCTCTTCTTTCCTGCTGCTGGCGCCGCCGCCACCGCCTCCATGGCCGGCGAGCCTCCTCCGGCGAGCACCACCTCTCCTTCTCGTCTCCGGCCTCCTCCTCCCATTTTCCTGGGCTGGGTTCCGCCACCATGGCCGGATCCGCCACTCCCCCGCCCGAATCTGTCGCCGGGGCGGCCAGATCTGGCGCCGCCGGCCTCCCTCCGCTCTGATCCGTCGCCGGGGCAGACAGATCGGGCGCTGCTTGGCCTCCCCCCGCCGGGTTTCACCGCCGGCGGCCTACCCTCGCCTGGTTTCGCCGCCACCGACCTCCCCCCGCCCTGCCTCGACGCCGGCGTGGCCAGCTCTGCCGCCGCCGGCCTTCCCCCGAGCTTCTTCGTCGCCGCCCCGCCCGCCCCACCCGGACCCGACGCCGGGGTGGCCGGATCTGGCGCCGCCCCCTCCCCCCGCCACGGCCATGGACTGGCTGACCATGGGGGGCCCCTCTTGCTGCCGCCGGCCTCGCCGGCCTCCCCCAGGCCCCGGGGGCGCCGCCCCCCCTTCCCCCCGCCATGGCCATGGCCTGGCCGAACTTGGGTGGGCCGCCGCCCCTCCTCCCCACCGCCGTGGCCTTGGGCTGGCCGGCCCCTACGATGTGGTGGCTGCCGACGCTTGCCCTTGCTGCCGCCCTTGCCACTGCAAGGACCGCTACCGCTGCTGCTCGGGCGCGCGAGCGGGCAGCCGCTCTTGCTTGGGAGAATGAACGCCAGACCGCTGATGCACTGGCCCAGCATGTCGCTGAGGCCGAGCATCACCTCAGGGGTGTTGACCCCACTGCCACTGTGACTCCAGCTATCGCCGCAGATCCAGGTGCCGCACAGCTCCACGCCCAGGCGGCCGGTGTCCAGAACATCCGGGCGCTTGTGCCAGTCACCCTTGATCCCTCATCATCCTCCTACGCACGCTGGCGCGACCTGGTGCTCCTCACCCTCCAGCGCTATGCCCTGGATGACCACGTCCTCATCGACACTCCGGCGGTCGCCCAGGGGTCTGTTTGGCGGCGCCATGGACAGCGTGGTGCTGTCATGGATCCTTGGGTCCATCACTGTCGAGCTCCAGGACATCGTGCGGGAACTTGGTGGCACCGCTCGGCAGGCCTAGGTTGCGATCGAGGGGCAGTTCCTTGGCAACCGCGAGGCTCGTGCTCTCCAGTTGGACGCTGCCTTTCGCACCTTCGTCTAGGGGGATCTCTCCATCTCGGAGTACTGCCGTCGCATGAAGGGGATGGCGGATTCTCTTCGTGACCTTGGCGAGCCTATTGTGGACCGCACTCTTGTCCTCAACATCCTCCGCGGTCTCGGCGACAGCTACGCCCATCTCCGGACATGGATCACCAGGACAGTGCCGTTCCCCTCCTTCCACAAGGTTCGTGAAGACCTTGTCCTCGAGGAGCTGACCCGGGGGCTCGCTCCCATATCTACTACCGCGACTGCTCTAGTCACCTCCGGCTCCAACCGGCCGGCCTCCCACCCACCGCCGTCGCCGGCTCCCTCCCTTCTTGGTACTCCTACCGCCGGTTCCACCACTGGCGGGGGGGGCGTGGTGGCGATCGCGGTGGCGATCGTCGTCGCCGGGGAGGGGGGCGCCGTGGTGGTACCGGTCGCGCTCTAGCTCCTACCTACGCCACACCAGCCCCTGCCGCTGGGAGTGCGCCCTGGCCATCCTTCTCCAACCATGGACGGGGCGCATTTCCATGTGGCCGGGACAGTTCACTCCTCAGCCTCCTGCCCCACCTACGGCCATGCTCACCGGGTGGCCGGTCCCGCCTGCTCCTTCGGCGTGGGGCCCGTGGTCCGGTGGGTGGGATCAGACGGCCCTCGCGCAGTCATTCAACACCATGGCGTTGACTCCGCCGGCCGCCACGGATTGGGTGGACGACTCGGGTGCTTCCTTCCACACCACTCCCCATGATGGTATTATCTCCTCTCACAGGCCCCCCCACCCATCTCACCCTTCTTCCATCATGGTTGGGAATGGCTCATGTCTTCCGATCACCTCCGTGGGTGATGCTGTTAGAGAGAACACTCGCATTGGTAGGGATGACACTCAAGAGTTGGGGCAATTTTCTTTCATTCAACTCACTCAAATGCCATGCCAACCCAAATGGTTGGGGATACATATTTATAGGCTAGCCATGTAGCCCAAGATGCTAGATGCTAGTCTAAGATGCTAAAGCAAAAGATGCTTAGTCTAGTCTAAGATGCTAAAGCAAATATGCTAGTCTAAGATGCTAAAGCAAAAGATGCTAAAGGTGCTAAGACTACAAACTTGTCCACACATGGACATCACACATGTCATGCCAAACAACATGTCATGCCAAAACACACACACACACATAGACTTAACCTCTCAATCTCCCCTAAGTCTTGTGTGGCGCCTTCTGGGAAATCTGAACCATCCCAATCCTGGCGCGAAACTCCTGGAACTTGATCCGCCCAAGCGACTTGGTGAGGAAGTCGGCGAGCTGGTCTTGGGTGTTGATGTAGCTTGCCTTCACACTCCCCTCATCCAAACAACTCCGGATGAAGTGGTACTTCACCCTGATGTGCTTGCTGCGCTCGTGGAAAACAGGGTTCTTTGCCAAAGCCAAAGCAGACTTGCTGTCCACCCTGAGCTCCACCGCTTCGGCATCTCTGCCAAGAAGATCACCAAGCAGCCGAGCCAGCCAGAGAGCTTGAGTTGATGCAGAAGTGGCTGCGATGTACTCTGCCTCGCAACTGGACATGGCCACCACCTGCTGCTTGACCGACTGCCAACTGATCAGACACTTGCCGAGGAAGAACAACGTCCCACTTGTGCTCTTGCTTGTGTCGATGTCGCCGGCGTGGTCGCTGTCACTGTACCCGATGAAATGCGCCGCACCGGGGCACCTCGGGTAGTACAAGCCGTAGTCAAGGTCCCCGCGACATAGCGTAGGATCTCTTCACGGCCTGTTGATGCTCCATCGTCGGTCGCTGCATGAACCGACTGACGTAGCCAACTGCGAACGCCAAGTCCGGTCGCGTGTGGACAAGGTAGCGAAGGCTGCCCACAATGCGCCGGTACTGCGTCGCGTCCACCTCCTCCGCCGTGCTGTCGCGACTCAGCTTCAGCCTTTCCTCCATGGGAGTGTAGGCTGGGTTGCAGTCGGTGAGTCCGCCCAGCTCGACGATGCGCTTGGCGTAGGCGGTCTGGCGAAGTGAAGTGCCAGAGCTGTCCTGGTGCACCTCGATCCCCAAGTAGAAGGAGAGGAGCCCTAGGTCGCTCATCTGGAAGGTGGCCTTCATCTTCGTCTTGAACGCCTCTACCTCCACCTCCTTGGTGCCGGTGATCACCAAGTCGTCAACGTAGACGCCTACCAACAGGGCATTGTCTCCCTTGCCCCGCCGATAGACTGCAGCCTCATGAGCACTCTGATGGAACCCCATCTGCCTGAGAGTGGAGTCCAATTTGTCGTTCCAAGCTCGTGGTGCCTGTCGCAAGCCATAGAGGGCCTTGCGCAGGCGAAGAACCTCGTTCTCCTTGCCGGGGATGACAAATCCCGGCGGCTGTCGAACGTAGACCTCCTCCTTCAAGTCGCCATTGAGGAAGGCGGACTTGACATCCATGTGATAGACACGCCAACCCTCTTGGGCTGCCAGCGCGAGGAGGACACGAATGGACTCCATCCGTGCAACAGGAGCGAAGGCGTCGTCGAAGTCGACTCCCTCCTGCTGAACAAAACCGCGTGCCACTAGCCGAGCCTTGTGCTTGACCACCACCCCGGCTTCATCTTTCTTCAGCTTGAACACCCACTTAAGGGTGATGGCACGGTGGCCGGCCGGAAGATCAGCCAGCTCCCATGTCTGGTTCCGCTCGACGGCGTCCATCTCCTGCTGCATTGCGGCACGCCAGGCCGCGTCTCCTTCCGCCTCAGCGAAGGAACGTGGCTCACCGTCATCGTGCGCCAAGTGCAGCTCCGCATCGAAGTCATGTTGCGCCATCCCAGGAACGGGCTGCTCACCAAGGATGTTATCCATGGTGCGGTATCGTAGAGGCTCGCCGTCATGGCAAGCATCGACACGGTCCCCGTCGTTTGACAATGGAGTAGCGAACTCCACTATGCGCTGCTCATCATGGACTGAAGCTGCGGATGCCGATCCCGGAGATGTGGGTGCCGGTGTAGGAGAGCGAGGTGTGGCCGGTGCAGGAGGTGGTGGAGTACTTGCCGGAGCTGATGATGTGCCAGGTGCTGGGGCAAGCGAGCTCGGTGAAGGTGAGCTGCTAGCTCCCCTGCTCTCTCGAAGTAGACGTACTCGACGACGAAATCGTTGATCGTCGAAGTCGAGCCATCATCCGCCATCTTGCCCCACGTCCAGCCTCGCCCTTCATCGAACACAACGTCTCGTGAGATGTGGACGCGCTGTGTCGTAGGGTCGAGGATGCGGTAGGCCTTGGAGCCCTCCGCATAGCCGATGAAGACCCCTGGCGCACTCCGATCATCAAGCTTGCCGATGTGGCCGAGCTCCTTGACGAATGCCAGGCAGCCAAAAAACGCGAAGGTGGCCAACCGTCGGCTTGCGTCCGTGCCAGGCTTCATACGGCGTCTCGCCGTCAAGAGCCTTGGTGGGCGAGCGGTTGAGGAGATGGACGGCAGTCATCACCGCCTCTCCCCAGTAGATCGCCGGCATCCCCCTCTGCTTGAGGAGGGCGCGAGCAGTGGCCACCACCGTCTGGTTGCGACGCTCGACGACGCCGTTCTGCTGTGGTGTGTACGGCGCGGAGTAGTGGCGCTGAATGCCCTCGTCGGCGCAGTACGCCGCGAACTCAGCCGCCGTGAACCTCGCCGCCGTTGTCCGTGCGCAACACCCGGAGCTTGCGGCCGCACTCCTTCTCCGCGGCAGCTTGATGACGCTTGATAGCATCTGCGGCTGCTGCCTTGGTGTCGAGACAGCACCGCCCACATGTAGCGGGACACATCGTCCGACGAGGAGGAGGAAGTAGCGCCGGCCTCCAGGGGTAGCCGGTGTCACGGGACCGCAAAGGTCGCCGTGCACGAGCTCGAGCTTCTCCTTGGCGCGAAAGCTCGCCTGATGAGGGAATGGGAGTCGTCGCTGCTTGGTTAGCACGCAGGTGTCGCAGAACTGCTCCACATGCTCGACACTCGGCATGCCCTGCACCATCTCCTTGATGCCGAGCTGCTTCAGGGCCTCAAAGTTGAGGTGCCCAAAACGCTCGTGCCACCAGCCACGCGTCGTCGTCGCGGCGGGCTGCAAGACACACGGGCTGCGCCACCTGCACATGAAGGACATAGAGGCGATTGCTTCCTCTATTTACCTTGGCGACCAGTTGGTGCTGATGATCCCAAATGCGCAGCACCCCATGCTCGATCTCCACGCGCGAGCCATTCTCATCCAGCTGGCCCAGACTGATGATGGAGTTCCTCAGCTCGGGGATGTAGTAGACACCGGTGAGCATCCGATGCTCGCGGTCTTGGCGGTGAAGATGACAGAGCCGACGCCCCTTATCTCCACGGCGGAGGCGTCCCCAAACTTGACGGACCCGCGCACGCTGGAGTCCAGGTCGGAGAAGTGGTCCCGCCGCCCGGTCATGTGATGGGTGGCGCCGGTGTCGAGGAACCACCCGTCAATCTTGTCATCATTGGACCCATTGCCGAGGAAGACGTGTGCGCGCGGTTCGTCGACGTGGAGAAGAGCGGCGGCTGTCGACGTGGGAGGGGAGTGCAGCTCAATGTTCCCATGTATAAGGAACAGAGCTGGCTCCTCTTGCGCTTGCGCGACATGTGCCTGACCGCCGCGCTTCGCCTGCCGGCAATCCCTAGCCCAATGGCCGATCTTGCCACAGTTGTGACAAGTGTCATCACGGGTGGCCTTGCGGCCACCGTTGGCGCCGCCAGTAGCGCCTCCATGCGCCTGGGGGGCCTTGCGCCCCCTGCGTGGCTGGCGCTTGTGGCCATTTGACGAACTTGATGCCTCCCCCTTCTTCTGCTCTCGCTGGCGCGCGAGCCACTGCTCCTCGGTGAAGAGAAGCTTGCCACCAGTGGTGGCCGGCTCTGAAGATGGCTGGGGCTCGTCGATGTCGACGACCTTGAGGCGACCTATCGCTTCTCCGATCGACATCCTGGAGAGGTCCATCAAGGACTCGATCGAACGAGCCATTTGCTTGTATTTCCCGGGAACGCAGCGAAAGAGCTTCTCAACAGCTCTTTCCTCGTTGATGAGGTCTTCGCCATGCTGCACCAACTTCTGCAGTAGAGAGTTGAGACGGAGAGCAAAATCATCAACATCCTCACCTGGTTTGAAAGCCAGGTTCTCCCACTCCTTGCGTAGTGCCTGCAGCGTAGCCTTGCGGGCGCGATCGCTGCCAATACATACTGCAGCGATAGTATCCCAAGCCTCCTTGGCAGTCTGCTTGCAAGCAATCAAACACTGCATCTCCGGCGGAATTGCAGCAACGAGGGTCTCCAGCGCCCGTCGATCATCATCGTAGTCGACGTCGTCGTATGTGACCGCCTCCCACATGTGCCGCACTTGGAGCTTCACCCTCATAATCATGGACCACTGGGTGTAGTTGGTCTTGGTGAGGGTGGGCCATCCACCACCAGCACCAGCATCCTTGATGATGGTCTGGAAGCCGCGAAGACCATGGCGCCGGTCCGGGGAGGGAGAGCCACGCCGCCTGTGAGGGTCGCGTTCGCCATGAGCACGACCGTCGCGTGCGCATCCTCCCGGAGTGTTGTCGGCGCGTCTGGGCCCGTTTGGGCTGCCGCCGCGAGCACGGGGCTGCGCTGCTGCCCACTGCGCCACCCGCTCATCCTTCGCCCTCCTTGGTAACTCGGCCTCCAAGTCGAGGCTACCTCCCTCGGAGGCACTGCCACTGTTGCTACCGTGGCGCAAAGCTTCGAGCTCTGCCGCCGCAACACGTGCTGCAGCCACAGCCGCCGCCGCTTCCTCTTCCGCTCTTGCTACTGCCAGTTCTGCCGCCGCCAACCTCACCTTCCGAGCCTTCGCTGCCACAACCTCTGCTGCCACCCGGTCGCGCTCCTCCGCCGCGGCGACTTCGGCCTCCTGCCGACGTCGTGCGCTCGAGGTGACCGAGCGAAGAGAGTCTCCTGTGGACATTGCGAGGTGGTAGAGTGGAAGGGTTCGTGGGGGTTGCTGCTGCCCTGGGAGGAAGCCGCTACACTCGTGCTGCTGCTCGGAGTGTGGGTGGAACTCGCCGAGTCGTTGGTCTCCGGTGGACCGGCAAGGAGGAAGATGAACAAGGAGAAGGGCGTCTCCGTTGGAGAGAGTCGCGAATGGGATTGGAAAGGTCACAGAACCATACAGCTCTGATACCAATTGTTAGAGAGAACACTCGCATTGGTAGGGATGACACTCAAGAGTTGGGGCAATTTTCTTTCATTCAACTCACTCAAATGCCATGCCAACCCAAATGGTT
Source organism: Zizania palustris (assembly GCA_019279435.1). Lineage (NCBI taxonomy): Eukaryota > Viridiplantae > Streptophyta > Magnoliopsida > Poales > Poaceae > Zizania > Zizania palustris. Next base: position 59,734,251 of record JAAALK010000283.1, read on the forward strand.
GGGGATACATATTTATAGGCTAGCCATGTAGCCCAAGATGCTAGATGCTAGTCTAAGATGCTAAAGCAAAAGATGCTAAAGGTGCTAAGACTACAAACTTGTCCACACATGGACATCACACATGTCATGCCAAACAACATGTCATGCCAAAACACACACACACACATAGACTTAACCTCTCAGATGCGACTCCTTGTGGGTCTTTTCGCCTGTAAAACATTCTTGTTGCTCCTGACATTGTTCACAACCTTCTTTCCATTCGTCAATTCACCACTGATAATTCATGTTCTGTTGAATTTGACTCTTTTGGTTTGACTGTGAAGGATATGGCCACCCGGCGTCCTCTTCTCCGCTGTGACAGCACCGGACCCCTCTACACGCTTCGTCTTCCACCTTCCGCTGCTCCACCCTCGTCCGCCCTTGCCGCCACAACGTCCTCCACACTCTGGCATCGCCGGCTTGGTCATCCCGGTGTCGACATTTGGCTCAGCTTTGTCGTAGCTCCTCTATTCCTTGTACTAGGGCTACTAGTGAGCATATTTGTCATGCGTGTCAATTAGGTCATCATGTTCGCCTACCTTTTCCTATTTCTTCCTCGCATGTTGTTCATGCGTTTGACCTTATTCACTGTGACTTGTGGACCTCTCCGATCATGAGTATTTCTGGTTATAAATATTATCTGGTTGTTCGCCTTCCCCACGCTCACTCACTTCTTTGCTTGGGTTTCTACTCAGTTTGGGGTTACTATCAAGGTCGTCCAGTGTGATAATGGTCGTGAGTTTGACAACTCTACTTCCCGGGCTTTCTTCCTCTCGAAGAGAGTCCAATGCGCATGTTCTGCCCCTACACCTCCCCTCAGAATGGCAAGGCTGAGCGCATGATTCATACCACTAATAATGTTATGCGCTCCATGCTCTTTCAGGCTTCGGCTCCCGCTCGCTTCTGGGCTAAGAGCCTCCTTACTGCCACCTATGTGCTCAACCGCATGCCTTCTAAGGCCACGTGCGCTCCCACCCCTCACCATGCCTTGTTCGGTACCCCACCTTCCTACACTCACCTTCGTGTTTTCGGGTGTGCTTGCTATCCCAACACTTCTGCCACTGCTCCTCATAAGCTTGCGCCCGCTCGACCCTGTGTGTGTTTCTCGGCTACTCCCCCGATCATAAGGGGTACCGTTGTTTTGACCTCTCCTCTCATCATGTTCTTATCTCACGACATGTCATCTTCGCTAAGTCCATCTTTCCTTTCTCCGTTGAATCCACCCCCACCACCAGTCTTGAGTTGGACTCCCTGTTTATACTGACCCGGTGGTTCAGCCACCTTTGTCTTCTGCAGGTACATCACCGGCTGTTCCGACGGCTCTCCCGCCATCTGACGAGCCGTGTGTGGCAGCGGAGCTGCCTGTCGTGCCGCCCGCGGCCCCCGTGTCCCCGGCTGTGCCAAGTGCGGCCACTCCGCACCAGCCGGCGTTGCCCTCCGCGCCATGCGCGGCCCCGACATCCTCGTCCGTGCAGCACGCGGACCCTTCCCTGTCGCCTCCTGCGCCTGGGTTGGCCCGCTGCTGCCGTCGGCGCCGTGTTCTGCCTCGGACACGGCCCCGGTCGTGCCCTGTGTCCCCGCGACACTTGCCGCGCCACGCGCGGCCCCGACATCTTCTTCCCGCTACGCCAACCCTGTTCGGGTCTACCAGCGCCGCCCGACGGGTGTTGCACCGGCCCGCTCTCGCGCCGAGCCGCCGGTGTACCACCCGCCCATCCTCCACCGCGATCCCCACCACACTCACCCGATGGTGACTCGGCGGGCTGCGGGGGTCCTCCGTCCAGTTGACCGCCTGGTCCTCTCCGCCGCTACGGAGCTGCCAGTCTCTCCCATACCCTCCACTGTTCGTGGCGCCCTGGCGGATCCACATTGGCGCCACGCGATGGAGGAAGAATATGCGGCCCTTCTGGCCAATCAGACCTGGGACCTGGTGCCTCGCCCCTCTGGCTGCAATGTGGTCACCGGCAAGTGGATCTGGACACATAAACGCAAGGCAGATGGTTCGCTGGATCGCTACAAGGCTCGCTGGGTCCTTCGGGGTTTCACCCAGCGCCCTGGAGTTGACTATGATGAGACCTTCAGCCCAGTGGTGAAGCCTAGTACTGTCCGGACCATCCTCTCCCTGGCACTCTCGAGGTCCTGGCCAGTTCACCAGCTCGATGTGAAGAATGCCTTCCTCCATGGCACTCTGATGGAGACTGTGTACTGCAGCCAGCCTGCGGGCTTTGTGGATCCCGCTCACCCTGAGCGTGTTTGCCGGCTTAACAAGTCTCTGTATGGTCTGAAGCAGGCTCCTCGGGCTTGGTACAGTCGGTTCGCCTCCTTCATGGTGTCTGTGGGTTCAGCGAAGCCAAGAGTGACACTTCTCTATTTGTCCTCCACCACAGTGCTGACTCAGCCTACTTGCTGCTTTATGTGGATGATATTATTCTCACTGCGTCCAGCCAGTCTCTACTTCAGCGGATTGTCTCCTCGTTGCAGCAGGAGTTTGCCATGAAGGACCTTGGTGTGCTCCATCACTTCTTGGGAGTGACAGTGGAACACCGCCCTGATGGCCTCTTCCTTCACCAGCGCCAATACGCCTTGGATGTCCTTCAAACGCGCAGGGATGACTGACTGCAAGCCCTGTGCCACTCCAGTCGAGCTTAGTCCAAGATTTTCGGTACCAAGGGCGCACCAGTGGATGATCCCACTGCCTACTGAAGCATTGTGGCGCCCTTCAGTACCTCACTTTCACTCGGCCGGATATCTCCTATGCGGTGCAGCAGGTGTGCCTTCACATGCACGACCCCAGGGACCCGCACCTTACCGCTATGAAGCGGATTCTCCGCTATCTGCGCGGCTCCCTCGACTTTGGGCTTCACCTTCGGCGTTCTCCTGTTGCTGAGCTCGTGGTTTACACTGACGCCGACTGGGCGGGCTGCCCGGACACGCGTCGCTCCACCTCCGGCTACGCCATCTTCCTTGGTGGCAACCTCGTGTCTTGGTCATCCAAGCGACAGCCGGTTGTCTCCCGCTCTAGTGCCGAGGCTGAGTACCGGGCGGTTGCCAATGGGGTGGCCGAGGCATCCTGGCTCCGGCAGCTCCTCGGGGAGATCCATAGTCCCCTGGCTAGGAGTACTTTGGTCTACTGCGACAACGTCAGCGCCGTCTACCTCTCTACCAACCCCGTCCAGCACCAACGCACCAAGCATGTGGAAATTGACCTCCACTTCGTTCGTGATCATGTCGCCGTGGGAGATGTTCGTGTTCTACATGTGCCTACCACCTCCCAGTTCGCCGACATCTTCACCAAAGGCTTGCCTTCCTCCACCTTCTCCGAGTTCCGCTCCAGTCTCAACATCCGCTGTGCCGGAGTTTCGACTGCGGGGGGTGTTAGAGTGTGTGTGTCTGTCGTGTGGGGCCCCCTGTGTGTGGGCCCCTCCTGTAAGGCTCTCCTTCTTCTATCCTCCCAACCCTAGGGAGAGGAATCCATCTAGCTCTTCCTTCACTCACACGTTGTAATTTACAGCAGGGATGTGCTCCTATATCCCAACGATAAAGAAATGGAGAAGATAGTTTAATATTTGCATCAACATAAAAATGGATAAATTAGTATTTGTATAACATAAAACTGAAAATGTTACAAATAGTAGTTGATAAGTCCATAGAACCACTTTTAAGATTGTTGATCTACAACTGATAGTACTGTATCATTGTGAGAATATGCATCCACTGGTCATTCTTAAAGCACATAAGTTATCTTGCTATCATTTCCCCTAAGTTTATTTGTTCATGAAAGGAAACATGCTGTGCAGAAGATGAGATCAAAGTAAGAAGCTGCAATGAAAATAAGTCATAATAAAAAAACAATCTGCAATTAACAGTAATCTACGTATTCAATTTTGCGTCTAAAACGTAATTATATACCTGGTAATTAAATAAAAAAACTTCAATATACAGATAAATGCCATCAACAGAAGACAGTATCCCAACGAACATGAAAAATAAGAAAGAAAAATTTTGAAAAACCACATAAGTTTAGACCATAAAAATACTCCCTAAGATATTAGAAATACAGAAATTGCACCTTCACACAAGTCAAGAATGATTCTGCATCACTAATCTGTGGGAAACGTACAGCAAATTTTTCAATCTGTAGAGGAATAAATTCATTAGAAATTTGTTTCTGAAAGAAATGAAATGCATGGAAACAACCCATAAGAACAATATTAGCTATAAGGAAGTCTTGTGATCATGTAGGTTCATTCACATGTTGAGATTACATTATAATCACTGAAAAACAGAGGGAATAGAGGAAAGTGCACATATTTGAAATAAGGTAGATGTTGTGGCAACGAACTCATGGCCTCCACCATTACACCACCATGGCACCAGAGCACATGATCTCCCCCGCATTGCAATAGTGATATCATGGCATTCAACTAATGAGTTGGTAGAATCAAATTTGACATACAAGACTCACCTGTTTGGACATATCACAAAAACTCATCAAGACCACCCTGCTCCCTCTAATTGGGTACTGCGTCATGCATGTAATTTGTGGGCATGAGAAGTTGAGAATAGAAACATAGTGCTCCTCCTGTACCATGAGCAAAGATATGTATAATTAAAATAAAAAATAACAATTTACTGTAACATCATATTGTGAAAATCTGTAAGAGCAAGTGTATTGTTCAATATTCATTATGTCATCATGTTGTCATGGAAGCACATCCAACTACAAAGGCCTGACCAAAACTTTTCACATTTAACTGACAAGTGATCAAAGTAGAATAAAAGTAGCACGGGATCAGTAGTAAAAGGATATTTTCAGGTAACACAATCCAAAAGATCGCAGGAGAATAAAAATAGCACAGGATCATTAATGAAAGGATATTTCAGGTAACACAATCCATTTTCAACATTCAACCAATGGAATTTCCAAGGTTGATTCCTCTTGTGTACCAAGAACAATACTCTGCATAGAGACCCAAAATGACTCAAGCTAGAAAAACTGCCTTCCATGAATGATACTAGTTAATTTAGTAAACAAAAACAAACAGCATCCACAAGACACAACATGCAACACTTGTATGGTAAGCCAAGGTGACACTAAAACAGAATAACCTCATGCAAAAATTAAAGTAACAAAAACATATTTCAGTAGTTGGGAAATCATGAAAACCAGAGATAGACTGTACATGCAAAAAATATGATGCTAACAAACAAAGTCACGATGCTAAATACTAGCCCGCAAACAACCAGTATCATCGCACTTATAACCGAACATGATACTCTCTTCTCTTATTCAAGACCAAACGTCATGAATTCGATTACTTATGAGGATAAAAAATGTTCATGTACTCTGCTCGAGCTTTGCGCCCGAATCAGTCAAGCAGAGAGCACAAAACAACATGTGACGACAGGAGCGTTCAGAACGGAGAGGCGGCGCTCGGTACGGACGTAGACGACGTTGCCGATGGACACGGTGAGGACGGGGGCCGCGTAGGGGCTACCGGCGCTGGAGACGCGGAGCACTGCGGGGGACGCGGAGGGGAGCCACGCGCCGCGGAGGCGGAGGCCGCGGAGCCTGCCGCGGGAGATATGGCGGAGGCCGGGGGGCGGCAGGGCCGTTGAGGGGCCCTGCCGCGGCGTCGGCATGTAGCGCGCGAACTCTACCGTCCACCTCCGCGGTGGCGCAGCCTGATGCGCTGGGAGTAGCTGTCGGCGGCGGTTGCATGCGCTCGCCATCGCGTGTCGCGACGATGAGGAAGGGGTTTTGGTGCAGTATGTGATGTTGCTTAGTTTAGATGTAATTAGTAAGGTTGAAAAAATAAAAATAGGTCAAAATAGTGTTTTTAGAATGGTGTATATAAGGGGGAAATATCATGTGCAATCTGCAATCGTGCAATTGTGCGATCTAGTACATTCAATTAAGATCCAATGGAATCTAGTATTTTTTACTTTTTTCATATGTAACCGTTGGATCTTGATTGGATGTATCAGATCGCACGATTGCACGGTGCACAGAATATTTCCCCATATATAGGATGCAGTGTGCTTTAGGAAACATACGCAAACTTAGTAGGGATTTGATTTCACGGACTAAAGTTAGTCTATGTCACATCGATGTTTAGATATTAATTTAAGGATTAAACGT